>OU342740.1:140328716-140512894 GCA_910589775.1 Avena eriantha | reverse complement strand
GTTCTTCTCATTAACCATAGCTAGAGTCATTGCATGTGTGTTCTTTTTACTAACCCACATATGGATCCACTAGAGTCATTGCATGTGTGTTCTCTTCAGAGACCACACATGGATCCACCAGTGTCATTGCATGTGTGTTCTTTTAATTAACCACACCTGGAGTCTTTTCATGACTATTCTTTTAACAAACCATATATGGGTCCACCAGAGTTCATTGCATGTGTGTTCTCTTCACAGACCACACATGCATCCTCCAGTGTCATTGCATGTGGTTCCACCTTACTTCATTGCATGTGTGTTCTTTGCACAATCCACCTATGGATCCACCAGGGTCATTGCATGTGTGTTCTTCTCATTAACCACAACTAGGGTCATTGCATGTGTGTTCTTTTCAGAAACAACATATGGATCCACCAGTGTCATTGAAATGTGTATTATTTTCACAAACAACAACTGGAGTCATTTCATGACTATTCTTTTCACATAGCACATATGGTTCCAATAGAGTCATTGAAATGTGTGTTCTCTTCAGAGACCACACCTGGACTCATTCATGACTGTTCTTTTCACAGACCACATATGGATCCAGCAATGTCATTGAAATGTGTGTTCTCTTTAGAGACCACGCATTGATAAACCAGTGTCATTGCATGTGTGTTGTTTTCATTAACCACACCTGGAGTCATTTCATGACTATTCTTTTCACAAACCATATATAGGTCCACAAGAGTTGATTGCATGTGTGTTCTCTTCATAGACCACACATGGATCCACCAGTTTCAATGCATGTGGTTCCACCAGTGTCATTTAAATGTGTGTTCTTTTCACAACCCACCTATGGGTCCACCAGTTTCATTGGATGTGTGTTCTTCTCATTAACCATAGCTAGAGTCATTCCATGTGTGTTCTTTTCACAAACCACATATGGATCCACCAGTGTCATTGAAATGTGTATTATTTTCACAAACATTAACTGGAGTCATTTCATGACTATTCTTTTCACAGACCACATATGGATCCACTAGAGTCATTGAAATGTGTGTTCTCTACACAGACCACACATGGAGTCATTTCATGACTGTTCTTTTCACAGACCATATATGGATCCAACAGAGTTCATTGCATGTGTGTTCTCTTCATAGACCACACATGGATCCACCAGTGTCATTACATGTGGTTCGGCCAGTGTCATTGAAATGTGTGTTCTTTCTTAAGAGACCACACATGGATCAACCAGTGTCATTGCGGGTGTGTTCTTTTTACTAATAACAACTAGAATCATTGCATGTGTGTTATTTTCAGAATCCACCTATGGATCCACCAGTGTCATTGCATGTGTGTTCTTCTCAATAACCAAAATTAGAGTCATTGAATGTGTGTTTTTTTGACATACCACACATGGATCCACCACAGTCATTGCATGTGTGTTCTTTTTACTAACAACACCTGGAGTCATTTCATGACTATTCTTTTCGCAGACCACATATGGATCCACCAGAGTCATTGAAATGTGTGTACTCTTCAAAGACCACACATGGATCCACCAGTGTCATTGCATGTGTGTTCTTCTCAATAACCACAACTAAAGACATTGCATGTCTGTTCGTTTCACAACCCACACATGGATCCACCAGAGTCATTACATGTGTTTTCTTTTCACAGACCATAGATGGATCCACCACTGTCATTGAAATGTGTGTTCTCTTCAAAGACCACAAATGGATCCACCAGTGTCATTGCATGTGTGTTATTTTTACTAACAACAACTAGAGTCATTGCATGTGTGTTCTTTCTTTAGAGACCACACATGGATCAACCAAAGTCATTGCATGTGTGTTCTTTCCTCTAACCACACATGGATCTACAAGAGTCACTGCATGTGTGTTCACGTCACAAACCACACATGGATCCACCAATGTCACTGCATGGGTGTTCACGTCACAAACCACACATGGATCCACCAATGTCACTGCATGTGTGTTCTGTCCATAAACCACATGTATCCACTAGAGTCATTGCATATGTGTTCTTTCCACAAAACCACACATGGATCCACGAGAGTCATTGCATGTGTGTTCATGTCACAAACCAGACATGGATCCACCAACCACTGCATGTGTGTTCTTTTCAGAAACCACATATGGATCCACAAGTGTCATTCAAATGTGTGTTCTCTTCAGAGACCATACATAGATCCACCAGTGTCATTGCATGTGTGTTCTTTTTACTAACCCACATATGGATCCACCAGAGTCATTGCATGTGTGTTCTCTTCAGAGACCACACAAGGATCCACCAGGGTCATTGCATGTGTGTTCTTTTCACAGACCACATATGGATCCACCAGTGTCATTGAAATTTGTGTTTTCTTCAGAGACCACACATAGATCCACCAGTGTCATTGCATGTGTGTTGTTTTTTCTAACAACAACTAGAATTATTCAATGTTTGTTCTTTCCACAAACCACACATGGATCAACCAGAGTCATTGCATATGTGTTCTTTCCACAAACCACAAATGGATCCACCAGTGTCATTGCATGTGTGTTCATGTCACAAAACACACATGGATCCACCAATGTCACTGCATGTGTGTTCTTTCCACAAACCACATGTATCAACCAGAGTCATTGCTTATGTGTTCTTTCCACAAACCACACATGGATCCACCAGAGTCATTGCATGTGTGTTCATGTCACAAACCACACATGGATCCACCAATGTCACTGCATGTGTGTTCTTTTCACAAACAACATATGGATCCACCAGTGTCATTGCAATGTGTGTTCTCTTCAAAGACCATACATGGATCCACCAGTGTCATTGCATGTGTGATCTTTTTACTAACAACAACTAGAGTCATTTCATGACTATTCTTTTCACATACCACATATGGATCCACCAGAGTCATTGTATGTGTGTTCTTTTCACAACCCACACATGGATCCACCACAGTCATTGCATGTGTGTTCTTTTCACAGACCATAGATGCATCCACCAGTGCCATTGAAATTTGTGTTCTCTTTAGAGACCACACATAGATCCACCAGTGTCATTGCATGTGTGTTGTTTTTACTAAAAACAACTAGAATTATTGCATGTGTGTTCTGTCCATAAACCACATGTATCAACTGGAGTCATTGCATATGTGTTCTTTCCACAAAACCACACATGGATCCACCAGAGTCATTGCATGTGTGTTCATGTCACAAACCAGACATGGATCCACCAACCACTGCATGTGTGTTCTTTTCAGAAACCACATATGGATCCACAAGTGTCATTCAAATGTGTGTTCTCTTCAGAGACCATACATAGATCCACCAGTGTCATTGCATGTGTGTTCTTTTTACTAACCCACATATGGATCCACCAGAGTCATTGCATGTGTGTTCTCTTCAGAGACCACACAAGGATCCACCAGGGTCATTGCATGTGTGTTCTTTTCACAGACCACATATGGATCCACCAGTGTCATTGAAATTTGTGTTTTCTTCAGAGACCACACATAGATCCACCAGTGTCATTGCATGTGTGTTGTTTTTTCTAACAACAACTAGAATTATTGCATGTTTGTTCTTTCCACAAACCACACATGGAATAACCAGAGTCATTGCATATGTGTTCTTTCCACAAACCACACATGGATCCACCAGTGTCATTGCATGTGTGTTCATGTAACAAAACACACATGGATCCACCAATGTCACTGCATGTGTGTTCTTTCCACAAACCACATGTATCAACCAGAGTCATTGCTTATGTGTCCTTTCCACAGACCACACATGGATCCACCAGAGTCATTGCATGTGTGTTCATGTCACAAACCACACATGGATCCACCAATGTCACTGCATGTGTGTTCTTTTCACAAACAACATATGGATCCACCAGTGTCATTGCAATGTGTGTTCTCTTCAAAGACCATACATGGATCCACCAGTGTCATTGCATGTGTGATCTTTTTACTAACAACAACTAGAGTCATTTCATGACTATTCTTTTCACATACCACATATGGATCCACCAGAGTCATTGTATGTGTGTTCTTTTCACAACCCACACATGGATCCACCACAGTCATTGCATGTGTGTTCTTTTCACAGACCATAGATGCATCCACCAGTGCCATTGAAATTTGTGTTCTCTTTAGAGACCACACATAGATCCACCAGTGTCTTGCATGTGTGTTGTTTTTACTAAAAACAACTAGAATTATTGCATGTGTGT
Source organism: Avena eriantha (assembly GCA_910589775.1). Classification (NCBI taxonomy): domain Eukaryota; kingdom Viridiplantae; phylum Streptophyta; class Magnoliopsida; order Poales; family Poaceae; genus Avena; species Avena eriantha. Next base: position 140,508,664 of record OU342740.1, on the reverse strand, counting down.
TCTTTCCACAAACCACACATGGATCAACCAGAGTCATTGCATATGTGTTCTTTCCACAAACCACACATGGATCCACCAGTGTCATTGCATGTGTGTTCATGTCACAAACCACACATGGATCCACCAATGTCACTGCATGTGTGTTCTTTCCACAAACCACATGGATCAACCAGAGTCATTGCTTATGTGTTCTTTCCACAAACCACACATGGATCCACCAGAGCCATTGCATGTGTGTTCATGTCACAAATCACACATGGATCCACCAATGTCACTGCATGTGTGTTCTTTTCACAAACAACATATGTATCCACCAGTGACATTGCAATGTGTGTTCTCTTCAAAGACCATTCATGGATCCACCAGTGTCATTGCATGTGTGATCTTTTTACTAACAACAACTAGAGTCATTTCATGACTATTCTTTTCACATACCACATATGGATCCACCAGAGTCATTGCATGTGTGTTCTTTTCACAACCCACACATGGATCCACCAGAGTCATTGCATGTGTGTTCTTTTCACAGACCATAGATGGATCCACCAGTGCCATTGAAATTTGTGTTCTCTTTAGAGACCACACATAGATCCACCAGTGTCATTGCATGTCTGTTGTTTTTACTAAAAACAACTAGAATTATTGCATGTGTGTTCTTTCCACAAACCACACATGGATCAACCAGAGTCATTGCATATGTGTTCTTTCCACAAACCACACATGGATCCACCAGTGTCATTGCATGTGTGTTCATGTCACAAACCACAGATGGATCCACCAATGTCACTGCATGTGTGTTGTTTCCACAAACCACATGGATCTACCAGCGTCATTGCTTATGTGTTCTTTCCACAAACCACACATGGATCCACCAGAGTCATTGCATGTGTGTTCCTGTCACAAACCACACATGGGTCCACCAGTGTCACTGCATGTGTGTTCTTTTCACAAACAACATATGGATCCACCAGTGTCATTGCAATGTGTGTTCTCTTCAAAGACCATACATGGATCCACCAGTGTCATTGCATGTGTGATCTTTTTACTAACAACAACTAGAGTCATTTCATGACTATTCCTTTCACATACCACATATGGATCCACCAGAGTCATTGCATGTGTGTTCTTTTCACAACCCACACATGGATCCACCAGAGTCATTGCATGTGTGTTCTTTTCACAGACCATAGATGGATCCACCAGTGCCATTGAAATTTGTGTTCTCTTTAGAGACTACACATGGAACCACCAGTGTCATTGCATGTGTGTTGTTTTTACTAACAACAACTAGAGTCATTTCATGACTATTATTTTCACATACCACATATGGATCCACCAGAGTCATTGCATGTGTGTTTTTCACAGACCATATATGGATCCATCAGTGTCATTGAAATGTGTGTTCTCTTTAGAGACAACACATGGATCCACCAGTGTCATTGCATGTGTGTTATTTTTACTAACAACAACTAGAGACATTGCATGCCTATTTTTTCACAAACCACACATCGATCAACCAGAGTCATTGCATGTGTGTTCATGTCACAAACCACACATGGATCCACCAATGCCACTGCATGTGTGTTCTTTCCACAAACCACATGGATCAACCAGAGTGATTGCATATGTGTTCTTTCCACAAACCACACATGGATCCACCAGAGTCATTGCATGTGTGTTCATGTCACAAACCACACATAGATCCACCAATGTCCCTACATGTGTGTTCTTTTCACAAACCACATATGGATCCACCAGTGTCATTGAAATGTGTGTTCTCTTCAGAGACCATACATGGATCCACCAGTGTCATTGCATGTGTATTTATTTACTAACCCAAATATGGATCCACAAGAGTCATTGCATGTGTGTTCTCTTCAGAGACCACACATGGATCCACTAGTGTCATTGCATGTGTGTTCTTTTCACAGACCACATATGGATCCACCAGTGTCATTGAAATGTGTGTTCTCCTCAGAGATCACACATGGACCTACTAGTGTCATTGCTTGTGTTTTGTTTTTACGAACAACAACTAGAGTCATTTCATGACTATTATTTTCACATACCACATATGGATCCACCAGTGTCATTGCATGTATGTTCATTCCACAAACTACACATGGATCCACCAGTTTCATTGCATGTGTGTTATTTTTACTAACAACAACTAAAGTCATTGCATGTCAGTTATTTTCACAACCCACATATGGATCCACCAGTGTCATTGCATGTGTCTTCTTCTTATTAACCATATCTAGGGTCATTGCATGTGTGTTCTTTTCACAGACCAGATATGGATCCACCATTGTCATTGAAATGTGTATTCTTTCATTAACCACACCTAGAGTCATTTCATGACTATTCTTTTCACAAACCACACATGGATCAACCAGTGTCATTGAATGTATATTCTTTCCACAAACCACACATGGATCCACCAGTGTCATTGCATGTGTTTCCACCAGAGTTCATTGCATGTGTGTTCTTTTCACAATCCACCTATGGATCCACCAGTGTCATTGCATGTGTGTTCTTCTCATAAACCACATCTAGAGTCATTGCATGTGTCTTCTTTTCACAAACCCCATATGGATCCACCAGCGTCATGGAAATGTGTATTATTTTCACAAACAACAACTAGAGTCATTTCATGACTATTCTTTTCACAGACCACATATGGATCCACCAGAGTCATTGAAATGTGTGTTCTCTTCAGAGACCATACATGGAGTCATTTCATGACTGTTATTTTCATAGACCATATGTGGATCCACCAGAGTTCATTGCATGTGTGTTCTCTTCACAAACCACACATGGATCCACCAGTGTCATTGAAATGTGTGTTCTCTCTTCAGAGACCACACATGGATCAACTAGTGTCATTGCATGTGTGTTCTTTTTACTAACAACAACTAGAGTCATTGCATGACTGTTCTTTCCACAAACCACACATGGATCGACTAGAGTCATTGCATGTGTCTTCTATCCACAAACTACACATGGATCCACCAGAGTCATTGCATGTGTGTTCATGTCACAAACCACACATGGATCCACCAATGTCACTGCATGTGTGTTCTTTCCACAAACCACATGGATCAACCAGAGTCATTGCTTATGTGTTCTTTCCACAAACCACACATGGATCCACCAGAGTCATTGCATGTGTGTTCATGTCACAAACCACACATGGATCCACCAATGTCACTGCATGTGTGTTCTTTCCACAAACCACATGGATCAACCAGAGTCATTGCTTATGTGTTCTTTCCACAAACCACACATGGATCCACCAGAGTCATTGCATGTGTGTTCATGTCACAAACCACACATGGATCCACCAATGTCACTGCATGTGTGTTATTTTCACAAACCACATATGGATCCACCAGTGTCATTGAAATGTGTGTTCTCTTCAGAGACCATACATGGATCCACCAGTGTCATTGCATGTGTGTTCTTTTTACTAACAACAACTAGAGTCATTTCATGACTATTCTTTTCACATACCACATATGGATCCACCAGAGTCATTGCATGTGTCTTCTTTTCACAAACCCCATATGGATCCACCAACGTCATTGAAATGTGTATTATTTTCACAAACAACAACTGGAGTCATTTCATGACTATTCTCTTCACAGACCATATATGGATCCACCAGAGTCATTGAAATGTGTGTTCTCTTCAAAGACCATACATGGAGTCATTTCATGACTGTTCTTTTCATAGACCATATATGGATCCACCAGAGTTCATTACATGTGTGTTCTTTTCACCAACCACACATGGATCCACTAGTGTCATTACATGTGGTTCCACCAGTGTCATTGAAATGTGTGTTCTCTCTTCAGAGACCACACATGGATCAACCAGTGGCATTGCATGTGTGTTCTTTTTACTAACAACAACTATAGTCATTGTATGACTATTCTTTCCACAAACCACACATGGATCGACCAGAGTCATTGCATGTGTCTTCTATCCACAAACTACACATGGATCCACTAGAGTCATTGCATGTGTGTTCATGTCACAAACCACACATGGATCCACCAATGTCACTGCATGTGTGTTCTTTCCACAAACCACATGGATCGACCAGACTCATTGCATATGTGTTCTTTCCACAAACCACACATGGATCCACCAGAGTCATTGCATGTGTGTTCATGTCACAAACCACACATGGATCCACCAATGTCACTGCATGTGTGTTATTTTCACAAACCACATATGGATCCACCAGTGTCATTGAAATGTGTGTTCTCTTCAGAGACCATACATGGATCCACCAGTGTCATTGCATGTGTGTTCTTTTTACTAACAACAACTAGAGTCATTTCATGACTATTCTTTTCACATACCACATATGGATCCACCAGAGTCATTGCATGTGTGTTCTTTTCACAACCCACACATGGATCCACCAGAGTCATTGCCTGTGTGTTCTTTTCACAGACCATAGATGGATCCACCAGTGCCATTGAAATTTGTGTTCTCTTTAGAGACCAGACATAGATCCACCAGTGTCATTGCATGTGTGTTGTTTTTACTAAAAACAACTAGAATTATTGCATGTGTGTTCTTTCCACAAACCACACATGGATCAACCAGAGTCATTGCATATGTGTTCTTTCCACAAACCACACATGGATCCACCAGTGTCATTGCATGTGTGTTCATGTCACAAACCACACATGGATCCACCAATGTCACTGCATGTGTGTTCTTTCCACAAACCACATGGATCAACCAGAGTCATTGCTTATGTGTTCTTTCCACAAACCACACATGGATCCACCAGAGTCATTGCATGTGTGTTCATGTCACAAATCACACATGGATCCACCAATGTCACTGCATGTGTGTTCTTTTCACAAACAACATATGTATCCACCAGTGAAATTGCAATGTGTGTTCTCTTCAAAGACCATTCATGGATTCACCAGTGTCATTGCATGTGTGATCTTTTTACTAACAACAACTAGAGTCATTTCATGACTATTCTTTTCACATACCACATATGGATCCACCAGAGTCATTGCATGTGTGTTCTTTTCACAACCCACACATGGATCCACCAGAGTCATTGCATGTGTGTTCTTTTCACAGACCATAGATGGATCCACCAGTGCCATTGAAATTTGTGTTCTATTTAGAGACCACACATAGAGCCACTAGTGTCATTGCATGTGTGTTGTTTTTACTAAAAACAACTAGAATTATTGCATGTGTGTTCTTTCCACAAACCACATATGGATCAACCAGAGTCATTGCATATGTGTTCTTTCCACAAACCACACATGGATCCACCAGTTTCATTGCATGTGTGTTCATGTCACAAACCACACATGGATCCACCAATGTCACTGCATGTGTGTTCTTTCCACAAACCACATGGATCAACCAGAGTCATTGCTTATGTGTTCTTTCCACAAACCACACATCGATCCACCAGAGTCATTGCATGTGTGTTCATGTCACAAACCACACATGGATCCACCAATGTCACTGCATGTGTGTTCTTTTCACAAACAACATATGGATCCACCAGTGTCATTGCAATGTGTGTTCTCTTCAAAGACCATACATGGATCCACCAGTGTCATTGCATGTGTGATCTTTTTACTAACAACAACTAGAGTCATTTCATGACTATTCTTTTCACATACCACATATGGATCCACCAGAGTCATTGCATGTGTGTTCTTTTCACACCCACACATGGATCCACCAGAGTCATTGCATGTGTGTTCTTTTCACAGACCATAGATGGATCCACCAGTGCCATTGAAATTTGTGTTCTCTTTAGAGACCACACATGGAACCACCAGTGTCATTGCATGTGTGTTGTTTTTACTAACAACAACTAGAGTCATTTCATGACTATTCTTTTCACATACCACATATGGATCCACCAGAGCCATTGCATGTGTGTTCTTTTCACAGACCATATATGGATCCACCAGTGTCATTGAAATGTGTGTTCTCTTTAGAGACAACACATGGATCCACCAGTGTCATTGCATGTGTGTTATTTTTACTAACAACAACTAGAGTCATTGCATGACTATTCTTTCCACAAACCACATGGATCAACCAGAGTCATTGCATATGTGTTCTTTCCACAAACAACACATGGATCCACCAGAGTCATTGCATGTGTGTTCATGTCACAAACCACACATGGATCCACCAATGTCCCTACATGTGTGTTCCTTTCACAAACCACATATGGATCCACCAGTGTCATTGAAATGTGTGTTCTCTTCAGAGACCATACATGGATCCACCAGTGTCATTGCATGTGTATTTACTTACTAACCCACATATGGATCCACAAGAGTCATTGCATGTGTGTTCTCTTCAGAGACCACACATGGATCCACTAGTGTCATTGCATGTGTGTTCTTTTCAAAGACCACATATGGATCCACCAGTGTCATTGAAATGTGTGTTCTCTTCAGAGACCACACATGGACCTACTAGTGTTATTGCTTGTGTGTTGTTTTTACGAACAACAACTAGAGTCATTTCATGACTATTATTTTCACATACCACATATGGATCCACCAGTGTCATTGCATGTATGTTCATTCCACAAACTACACATGGATCCACCAGTTTCATTGCATGTGTGTTATTTTTACTAACAACAACTAAAGTCATTGCATGTGTGTTATTTTCACAACCCACATATGGATCCACAAGTGTCATTGCATGTGTGTTATTTTCACAACCCACATATGGATCCACCAGTGTCATTGCATGTGTCTTCTTCTCATTAACCATATCTAGGGTCATTGCATGTGTGTTCTTTTCACAGACCAGATATGGATCCACCATAGTCATTGAAATGTGTATTCTTTCATTAACCACACCTAGAGTCATTTCATGACTATTCTTTTCACAAACCACACATGGATCAACCAGTGTCATTGCATGTATGTTCTTTCCACAAACCACACATGGATCAACCAGTGTCATTGCATGTGTTTCCACCAGAGTTCATTGCATGTGTGTTCTTTTCACAATCCACCTATGGATCCCCCAGTGTCATTGCATGTGTGTTTTTCTCATAAACCACATCTAGAGTCATTGCATGTGTCTTCTTTTCACAAACCCCATATGGATCCACCAGCGTCATTGAAATGTGTATTATTTTCACAAACAACAACTGGAGTCATTTCATGACTATTCTTTTCACAGACCACATATGGATCCACCAGAGTCATTGAAATGTGTGTTCTCTTCAGAGACCATACATGGAGTCATTTCATGACTGTTCTTTTCATAGACCATATGTGGATCCACCAGAGTTCATTGCATGTGTGTTCTCTTCACAAACCACACATGGATACACCAGTGTCATTGCATGTGGTTCCACCAGTGTCATTGAAATGTGTGTTCTCTCTTCAGAGACCACACATGGATCAACCAGTGCATTGCATGTGTGTTCTTTTTACTAACAACAACTAGAGTCATTGCATGACTATTCTTTCCACAAACCACACATGGATCGACCAGAGTCATCGCATGTGTCTTCTATCCACAAACTACACATGGATCCACCAGAGTCATTGCATGTGTGTTCATGTCACAAACCACACATGGATCCACCAATGTCACTGCATGTGTGTTCTTTGCTCAAACAAAATGGACCAACCAAAGTCATTGCTTATGTGTTCTTTCCACAAACCACACATGGATCCACCAGAGTCATTGCATGTGTGTTCATGTCACAAACCACACATGGATCCACCAATGTCACTGCATGTGTGTTATTTTCACAAACCATATATGGATCCACCAGTGTCATTGAAATGTGTGTTCTCTTTAGAGACCATACATGGATCCACCAGTGTCATTGCATGTGTGTTCTTTTTACTAACCCACATATGGATCCATCCGAGTTCATTGCATGTGTGTTCTCTTCACAAACCACACATGGATCCACCGGTGTCATTGCATGTGGTTCCACCAGTGTCATTGAAATGTGTGTTCTCTCATCAGATACCACACATGGATACACCAATGTCATTGCATGTGTGTTATTTTCACAATCCACCTATGGATCCACCAGTGTCATTGCATGTGTGTTCTTTTTACTATCAACAACTAAAGTCATTGCATGTGTGTTATTTTCACTAACCCACATATGGATCCACCAGAGTCATTGCATGTGTGTTCTTTCCACAAACCACACATGGATCCACCAGTGTCATTGCATGTGTGTTCATGTCACAAACCACACATGGATCCACCAATGTCACTGCATGTGTGTTCTTTCCACAAACCACATGGATCAACCAGAGTCATTGCTTATGTGTTCTTTCCACAAACCACACATGGATCCACCAGAGTCATTGCATGTGTGTTCATGTCACAAATCACACATGGATCCACCAATGTCACTGCATGTGTGTTCTTTTCACAAACAACATATGTATCCACCAGTGAAATTGCAATGTGTGTTCTCTTCAAAGACCATTCATGGATTCACCAGTGTCATTGCATGTGTGATCTTTTTACTAACAACAACTAGAGTCATTTCATGACTATTCTTTTCACATACCACATATGGATCCACCAGAGTCATTGCATGTGTGTTCTTTTCACAACCCACACATGGATCCACCAGAGTCATTGCATGTGTGTTCTTTTCACAGACCATAGATGGATCCACCAGTGCCATTGAAATTTGTGTTCTCTTTAGAGACCACACATAGAGCCACTAGTGTCATTGCATGTGTGTTGTTTTTTCTAAAAACAACTAGAATTATTGCATGTGTGTTCTTTCCACAAACCACACATGGATCAACCAGAGTCATTGCATATGTGTTCTTTCCACAAACCACACATGGATCCACCTGTTTCATTGCATGTGTGTTCATGTCACAAACCACACATGGATCCACCAATGTCACTGCATGTGTGTTCTTTCCACAAACCACATGGATCAACCAGAGTCATTGCTTATGTGTTCTTTCCACAAACCACACATGGATCCACCGGAGTCATTGCATGTGTGTTCATGTCACAAACCACACATGGATCCACCAATGTCACTACATGTGTGTTCTTTTCACAAACAACATATGGATCCACCAGTGTCATTGCAATGTGTGTTCTCTTCAAAGACCATACATGGATCCACCAGTGTCATTGCATGTGTGATCTTTTTACTAACAACAACTAGAGTCATTTCATGACTATTCTTTTCACATACCACATATGGATCCACCAGAGTCATTGCATGTGTGCTCTTTTCACACCCACACATGGATCCACCAGAGTCATTGCATGTGTGTTCTTTTCACAGACCATAGATGGATCCACCAGTGCCATTGAAATTTGTGTTCTCTTTAGAGACCACACATGGAACCACCAGTGTCATTGCATGTGTGTTGTTTTTACTAACAACAACTAGAGTCATTTCATGACTATTCTTTTCACATACCACATATGGATCCACCAGAGCCATTGCATGTGTGTTCTTTTCACAGACCATATATGGATCCACCAGTGTCATTGAAATGTGTGTTCTCTTTAGAGACAACACATGGATCCACCAGTGTCATTGCATGTGTGTTATTTTTACTAACAACAACTAGAGTCATTGCATGACTATTCTTTCCACAAACCACATGGATCAACCAGAGTCATTGCATATGTGTTCTTTCCACAAACAACACATGGATCCACCAGAGTCATTGCATGTGTGTTCATGTCACAAACCACACATGGATCCACCAATGTCCCTACATGTGTGTTCCTTTCACAAACCACATATGGATCCACCAGTGTCATTGAAATGTGTGTTCTCTTCAGAGACCATACATGGATCCACCAGTGTCATTGCATGTGTATTTACTTACTAACCCACATATGGATCCACAAGAGTCATTGCATGTGTGTTCTCTTCAGAGACCACACATGGATCCACTAGTGTCATTGCATGTGTGTTCTTTTCAAAGACCACATATGGATCCACCAGTGTCATTGAAATGTGTGTTCTCTTCAGAGACCACACATGGACCTACTAGTGTTATTGCTTGTGTGTTGTTTTTACGAACAACAACTAGAGTCATTTCATGACTATTATTTTCACATACCACATATGGATCCACCAGTGTCATTGCATGTATGTTCATTCCACAAACTACACATGGATCCACCAGTTTCATTGCATGTGTGTTATTTTTACTAACAACAACTAAAGTCATTGCATGTGTGTTATTTTCACAACCCACATATGGATCCACCAGTGTCATTGCATGTGTGTTATTTTCACAACCCACATATGGATCCACCAGTGTCATTGCATGTGTCTTCTTCTCATTAACCATATCTAGGGTCATTGCATGTGTGTTCTTTTCACAGACCAGATATGGATCCACCATAGTCATTGAAATGTGTATTCTTTCATTAACCACACCTAGAGTCATTTCATGACTATTCTTTTCACAAACCACACATGGATCAACCAGTGTCATTGCATGTATGTTCTTTCCACAAACCACACATGGATCAACCAGTGTCATTGCATGTGTTTCCACCAGAGTTCATTGCATGTGTGTTCTTTTCACAATCCACCTATGGATCCACCAGTGTCATTGCATGTGTGTTTTTCTCATAAACCACATCTAGAGTCATTGCATGTGTCTTCTTTTCACAAACCCCATATGGATCCACCAGCGTCATTGAAATGTGTATTATTTTCACAAACAACAACTGGAGTCATTTCATGACTATTCTTTTCACAGACCACATATGGATCCACCAGAGTCATTGAAATGTGTGTTCTCTTCAGAGACCATACATGGAGTCATTTCATGACTGTTCTTTTCATAGACCATATGTGGATCCACCAGAGTTCATTGCATGTGTGTTCTCTTCACAAACCACACATGGATACACCAGTGTCATTGCATGTGGTTCCACCAGTGTCATTGAAATGTGTGTTCTCTCTTCAGAGACCACACATGGATCAACCAGTGCATTGCATGTGTGTTCTTTTTACTAACAACAACTAGAGTCATTGCATGACTATTCTTTCCACAAACCACACATGGATCGACCAGAGTCATCGCATGTGTCTTCTATCCACAAACTACACATGGATCCACCAGAGTCATTGCATGTGTGTTCATGTCACAAACCACACATGGATCCACCAATGTCACTGCATGTGTGTTCTTTGCTCAAACAAAATGGACCAACCAAAGTCATTGCTTATGTGTTCTTTCCACAAACCACACATGGATCCACCAGAGTCATTGCATGTGTGTTCATGTCACAAACCACACATGGATCCACCAATGTCACTGCATGTGTGTTATTTTCACAAACCATATATGGATCCACCAGTGTCATTGAAATGTGTGTTCTCTTTAGAGACCATACATGGATCCACCAGTGTCATTGCATGTGTGTTCTTTTTACTAACCCACATATGGATCCATCCGAGTTCATTGCATGTGTGTTCTCTTCACAAACCACACATGGATCCACCGGTGTCATTGCATGTGGTTCCACCAGTGTCATTGAAATGTGTGTTCTCTCATCAGATACCACACATGGATACACCAATGTCATTGCATGTGTGTTATTTTCACAATCCACCTATGGATCCACCAGTGTCATTGCATGTGTGTTCTTTTTACTATCAACAACTAAAGTCATTGCATGTGTGTTATTTTCACTAACCCACATATGGATCCACCAGAGTCATTGCATGTGTGTTCTTTTCACAGACCATATATGGATCCACCAGTGTCATTTCATGTATGTTCTTTCCACAAAGCTCACATGGATCCACTAGTGTCATTGCAGGTGTGTTCTTTTTACTAACAACAACTAAAGTCATTGCATGTGTGTTATTTTCACAACCCACATATGGATCCACCAGTGTCATTGCATGTGTGTTCTTCTCATTAACCATATATGGAGTCATTGCATGTGTGTTCTTTTCACAAACCACATATGGATCCACCATCAACATTGAAATGTTTATTCTTTCATTATTTTCAACGACAGCTGTTGGCCACAAACAATCAAGACGCAGAGCTAACCAGCAACCGCTCCGGGCTTCTAGAAGACCCGATCCCCGATTGTTAGGCCCCGTTGGATCAGGGTGCATGGACGATAAGGATGTCCTTTGCGAGGGCGATCCACGAGAAGTTTGTTCTGCGAACTGATTGGCAGTTGCAACGACGCTAGGCCTACGTCCTTGCCGTTATCCCCTTAACCTCGGGGCCGAAGCTCAGATCGTGTTCCTTCATCGCCATGGAGAGGGAGAGGCCCAAACTCAGCTTGAACGAGGCTCAGATGTTCGCCCACTACGACATACTCGCGCCGCCATTCGCGAGGCTTCCGGTCGTCTTAGATCTCACCTACGTCGGGGTTCCTGTCACGCCGCTCTTGCGCGACAACGCGTTGGTGAGGCAGATCGAGGAGCGTTGTCGCCAGCTGCCGGAGCGGAAGAGGGCAATGGAATGGTACTCGCGCACGAGCGCGTACTGGCGAAAGATGTTCAAGAAGGAGCGGGCTGCGTTGATTGGGCTATGAGGAACCCACCGGCGGGAGATCCACCCGTATCTACGCAACCCCGAAGGGAGGCAGCACTTCGGGCAGTGCCTGGGCGTACGACCTCCACCGTTATCGATGCGGCGCGCCGTGAAGAATCCATGAGGAGGAGGAACGCTGCCGGGAACGTCGACATCGATTCCGACAAGGGGGAGGCTGTCGTCGACGCAGACAACGTCGTCGACGATGGAGACTGCGGGAGCTTCATAGTCGATTAGGGCCACTTAAGCATAAATTAAATCTATATACGGTATCTTAATGCCCTCTTTGGATCTGGGACACTTGAGTCATAGTGGATTATCGTCATAATCTATATATGTTGGCCATGTTTTAGTTGTCTTTGTCTTTGAAACTAGTCGAAACTCGTCCGATCCTGAAAATAAAGTTCTCGCGTTCCTGGCATATCATATGGGACAATACGCTGACTCTGCTCCCAGCACTTGATGGCACAGCCATAATTTGGAGTGCGCCAGAGGAGAAGGGATCGAGCGTATTGTAATAGTGTAATACTCCTGTCCAGATATAATTGAATTAGTTTTTTTAGATATTTAATAAATGTGTCTATACCCAAAACATGTCTAGATACATGTTTTAGGTTTCTCTGTCTTTCAAACTAATCAAAAGTCACCAAATTTAAACAAACAAAGTCATTGCGTTCACATCTAATGGGACAATACGCTGACTCTGCTACTTGATGGCACAACCATAATTCTGGAGTGCGCTAGAGGATATGGGAATCCAAGGGAGATGGGAACTAGTAGCTGCGTCCATTCGCAGGTAAAAAATTAATGTAATAATATTTAAAAAATTGTAATCTGGTCCACATGACCCCATCACAGACATGTTGCACGCGCCAAATATAAATAAAGATGAGACGACTAGTTTAGTTTCAATGATATAATTCAACATACGACGTTACTGTGCCCACATCTTTCTGCTCCTCTTATTAGTCCGCTAGCGCACGCTGCATTAAGCATCCGTTGATGAGGATAAAAAATGATAAAATGGCAAATAAAATAATTTTTAAGCTTACCTTTCATCTGGGGAATCGTACAAAGATGAAATTGGCAGGGATTTATTATTTCTCCTATAGTTAGCCGAAAGATCCTCAAGAACATCTTCAATCACCCCTACAACTTCTTCATATTCTAATACACCTCCATTATTTCCCTTTCCTCCCTGTTTCGCTTACCCTTTTGTTTCTTTTCACACCCTTTTCTCGTCGGCACCTCCACTTCTTCATAAATTAGCTGCTTACGTACATTTTCCTCCTAGTGCTTATCACCGTTTTCCTCCACCTGCTGCACTTCCTCAAGTTCTTCGTCTTCGCGCTGCTCTTCCTCCAGTTCTGGCTAAGAAGCCTCATTTTCTGCCACCGGGTGTGAACAGGGACAATATCATGTGTAACTGGGTTTTTGCACAACCTCTTGAGATGGCCGAATCCACCACAATGTTTGCATTTCCTTTTCCTAGATCCCAGCCTTGAACCTTTATTGGTGGAGGCTTCGATCCTTAGCTTTCTAGGCGTCCCAGGTGGCCTCCTAAGAACTGGTGGTTGAAGTTTAAACCCTGGATCGACAATCTCCCAATCATTTTCATCGGCCATAGGTGGTACATTTTCTGCATAAGTTGAAGCAAACTTGTCCACGGAGAAATAGTTGTCGACATAGTTCTCTATTTCAGCTCCGTTACCTCTAAGCTTTAAGATGAAGTAAATTGCATGGTGACATGGTAGACTAGTAATCTACCACTAACTGCATGAAAAAGTCTTGTTTCCAGTGTCTATAGTGTACCTCCGTTCACTTCCATGGTTGTATTCTGCATAAACCTCAGCCAATGTTCTAAAACTTCTGATCATCCTTATCTTTATTGTTCTCATTGCCCTGGTTCTTGCATTTAGTAACATAACCACCTTTGGAACTATTCTATGGCCTAAAAAATTTCTTGCACAAATTCTTTGCCTTAAATCTGTCTTCACCATTATGCACTGTCTTATTGCATCCAACAAAATAAATATTCCAAGTGTCTTCATGCCTGAAATCTTATGATTGAAACTCTCTACCAAATTATTAAAAAACAAAATCCACCTTGCTTAACTCACCAAACATGCTTCAGGCCCATAGCATGGTGTGATGTTCTTCAAGGTATTTTTTCACCTCTGGCACTACATACATGTTCTGCAGGTAAGTAGCATGCGTGCTTGGGGTGTATGTGTATGCTGATCGCCACAAGTCCTCTTCAAAGATCTTTCCTTAGAACTTCTTCGTGAAGTTAGTAGAGAGGTGTCGCATGCATTCCCTATGCTCAACCCCTGGAAACACAGCATCAACAACATTCTCAATACCCTCGCATGCACCAATGTGTATCACCAAGCCGTCAGAGTGACTAATTACTTCCCGTAGTCTCTGCATGAACCATGTCCAGCTTTCATTTGATTCACCCTCAAGAACAACATAAGCTACGGGTAGAAGCCAATTATGCGCGTCCAAAGCACAAGCTGAAGCAACATGTCCCCTGAACTTCCTTGTTAAAGAAGTTGCGCCTATTTCCAAGTATGGCCTGCAGCTGTCTAGGAACCCCTTCCAGCATGCCTTCAGGAAGACCAAACATCTCCTAAAGCATATCTTATCTGCCTGCTTATACCTGACCCCCCTCGATACCTTTTCTCTTCCTTTCACAACCTCGTAATCGATGTCATCAACACTACCAGGTGATGTTTTCTCTATCCCGAGCTTTGAAACTATACAACATATGAAAGCTGTCATGCCACTTGCCTTCAATGAAGTCTATAGCCATCTCCGTCCCATCAAAAACTCTGTGGTAAGGAATCAGAACGTTCAACGTTTTTCTAATCTTTGCTGTGAGTTCAGCAGGTCCAATGTTATGATCTTGCCTCACCCAGTCAAGTACAGTAGCAGCAATCCACTTGGTAGTCGCCAGTCTAATTTTATCACTTAAAGAAGCATTAGGGCAGTTGTGTTTCTTCATGTTTACTTTGATCTACATTTGATAAGAATCCAAAAAATTTAGAGCTAGTTATCAGCAGAATAAATATGAGAAAGACTGAAACTAAATGTAGCTATTGCAACCTAAAATGGATGTCCACCCCGCATTGGAGATGCATGCAATCTCCATTTACACACATTACTTTCCCTATAGTGCACCCTAAATCACTTTTGGTCGCTCTTTTCAATGATAAATTCGAACCCAACTCTGATCCCATAGGTTGCAACTGCATATCTGCAATTCTCCACATTCTCAAAGACAGTCCCCTCATCAAATGTAGGATTGTCCCTGTCAAAGTGTATCACTGGCCTATCCTCGTCTTCGTCGTCGTATCTACATCCTATTTCCACATCTTCACATTCCTCTTCCACATCAGTCCCATAGTCAGGCTCAATGTTCGAATCAACCAAATATTCCCTACTCTCCATCCTATCAGGGTCACCAGGCACGTCTGGATATGCTTTCTCATCATCATCCACACCACCACACATTTCAGTGCCTTCATGCTCGCTTGACAAAGCATCATGCTCAAGGACAAGTTGTAAAGACGTCATGCGGTTACCAACGCATATCCTTACCATCACTAGGGGACTAGAAACGCAAATTGGGGTTTGCATAAAAGGAATCACGGTTCTTACCCTTCAATGTGGACACACGTCACCTTCTCCGGGCTCCATACCTCCAAAGCTTTGCACCCCGCTTCCTCTTCCCCTGTTTCATTGTCCTCTGTGCCCTCCATACTTGAAGGAGATTCCGTGCTCTCCAGCTGTGCATGACCCATCTCCGTGTTCTTAAGCCTCGCAGGATCCATCTCTGAGCGGGATCTGGATCACCAGCGTCGTTGGGCGCCTAACCCAACAGACGACTCTCGGTTTTCGTTTCCAGACGCGCCTCGGTGGTGGACGGCAGCAAGGAGATAGGGCATGGAGGAGAGGGGAGGGGAGGGGACGTGAGGGGATGGCAGGGAGGGGAGGGCGGTAGGACGACGGCCCAAGGGGACGATGAGAGCGGTGCACGATTGAGCGGAGTGGCGGTGGTAGGAGCAGAGGAGCGGAGCGGAGCTTGTTGCGACAAAACATGGAAAATTGCACAATAATGTGTTGGTGGGCGGAACCATCCCTCGAACCTGGGATGCGCGCCGTAGAAGGTGGAGGAGGTGGGCCCGCCAGTCAGAAAACATGCCACCTGTCAGCGCATTATGCATGGTAGCACTTCACGGAATTTTTTAGCAGGTCCCACATGTCAGTCTGTTTGATCCAAACTTGATGTGGCAGTTCCACTTCTTCTCCCTCGTCTCCTCGTATCCTCGCAGTGGCAGTTCCGCTTCTTCTCCCTCGTCTCCTCATCTCCTCGTAGTGGAAGTTCCGCTTCGTCTCCCTCGTCTGTTCTCCTCTTCTTCTTCTCCTCATAGTGGTAGTTCTTCTTTCTTCCTCGATCAAAACATTCCTGCACGTTAGCCATGGCCAGTAGCCGAATGAAGATGAACTAGTCCGATCTCCCGGCCGACCCACTTCCCAAGATTGCCGACTACTTGCTGGAGAAAGAGGAGTACATCGACACCTATGCTGCTTGACGGGAAGTCTGCACCGATTGGCGCTGCACTTTAAAGGTGCCCGAATTCCATCTCAACAACTAGATCATGATAGATCACACACTTCAAGACGTTGGCGACTTCACCTTCCTCAACCACGCCACTGGTCATTGATTCAGGACGAATCTAATGGACGTCCATCGTAGGTTCACATTCACATCCGAAGATTCTATATATAACATTCATTTATTGGTATTTTTCATTGTAAACATCTTAGTGCTAACTGATTCCCTCTTCTTCCAAAAGATTCTACTTCGTCAGTGTTTCTCGTGGCGTCATCGTGCTTGCTCAGAGGGTGGAGCCGTACCAGATTCGGCTTCTGAACCCAATCACTCACAAGTCTAATACTGAGTTTCAAGCACACATACCATCTGATCTTCTGCAATCTGTCGTCGTGACGAAGTCCCCGATGATGGTGTTCGTTTCCACTGATTATCCAGATCATTTTGCATGGGCCGATGAGAGCACCCCAACGGGGCAAATCAATGGATCATTTGGAGAAGGATTGTATTCGCCACCTCCTGATACGCTTCTGGACTACATGACGGTATTCCGAGGGGAAGTATATGCATTACTTGAGAATGGAGACATCTTGTCGACCAACATCCAGTTAGAACAGCGCATGGGCACTATCACGATGTCCAAAATAATTTCTGCCCCAGAACAGGTACGCGGAACTTACAAATTTTACCTTATGGAGTCAGATGGTGATCTTCTTCTTGTGTTGAATGTGGATTTTGCCAAAGGGCAACCGGTGTTGTACCTGGTGGACACGAGAACCGCTCTCTCGAGGCCGTCGGTGACATTGGAGGTCGTGCCCTCTTTGTTGATTACAATCGGTCTATCTCTATTGACACCAGGTTACACCCCACAGTCAAACCCGGTTGCATATACTACATGAATTATATCAGACTGTACGATCATGAGGTTCAAGCCTAGGAAGAGGAACTAACAATGGTAATACATGGCTTAAGTCTGGAACATACCCCGAGGCCTTACCCTCTAGACAAGATACTGGTAGCACATTGCAGACGGAGAGAGTTCTCTGAACATGTGTTGCAGCACGCGGGAGCCGCCGCCGACGAAATATATAGGGGAGAATGCATCCTATATTCATCCTAGGTTATTTGCTAGCATTTTTAGGTCTATTTTTCGAAGTAGAAATTTGTATTGTATTTATATTATTTCGATCAGCAGTATGCATATTACCTTTCAGACAAAATTGTAATGTATTTAATTTTAGTACTTTTAGAATTCAAAGTATTTATTTTTAGTAGCTTCTTTGAGAATTCTCTGTGTTCGACAGCCATAGCCGGCGGCGGGCATCATCTCAGCGCCGGAATTCAGGTTCTACATGGAAAATTGCACAATAATGTGTTGGTGGGCGGCACCAGCCCTCGAACCTGGGATGCGCGCTGTCGAAGGTGGAGGAGGCGGCCCCGTCAGTCAGAAAACATGCCACGTCGGCATCCCCTGTTTCTGATGCCGTTTAAAAAAAGAAAACACGCCACGCCACATGGTGTTGTTACAATCGATGGTACATGGTGGCATAGAAATAATATCGTATAAACATAAGGGCACAGTCGTCAACATTTCTAAAATGAAATCCGATCTCCTACCTGTCCTGGTACATTGCCCGATGAGGTGGATAGCCACGACCGATCTTTTTAATACGTTCACACTCTTATGCTGAGAAGGAAAATAAAGATTGAGCGGTTAATGCAACGAGTGTCGAATTATTACCCTCTAAGGAAATAGGAGATGGTTATTTTCACGTGTGCCCGTAGTTCAAACCTACTGTCAGTCTTTCACTCCCCTTCTTCGTTAAACCACAGTTCACCTTGCGCGACTCCTCCGCGCCGCACCACCTAGGGTAACATGCCCCCGCTTAAGCAGCCGCCGCCGAAACTGGGGTACTTAGCCCCTCTAAGGCAGGCCATGAAGCTCTACTTCAAGCCCGGTCTCCCATTGCCCTGCCAGGTGGATGATTTCCCCGAATGTGCCGAATCGGCCGCGACGGCGGCGTCGTCGGCACCATATGCGGAAAGCAGGGCCAAGAGAGCGATGTGGAGAAATCGTGCGGCGGCATTACGGCATGCTCTAGGCAGTGGGAACAAGGTACGTATCAAATTGTTCACGAGAGCATGCCGCCGAGGGTACACACCCTCGAACAGGCCAACGCCAAGGTCTAGGAACTCTCACGTCCACGCTTTGGCGGGGCTACCTTACCGCAGTGGGGAATGCTGGGAATACGCCATCTGCGGCAAAGACGATCCATCCTACGCACCGTCGGAGGCCGTACCGTGGCAGTGACCAAGCGTCTACACTCAGCATGCTGGATTGTTCGATAGCCGGAGCCGGCAGCGGGCATCAGCTCAACGCCAGAATTCAGGTTCGAGTTCACACGGACCTACGACCCCAAGAAGGCGATGCCAATTTCAGTTTCGAAGAAATCGTTGTGGCGGTGCGGATGGTCTAATTGAACCGGTACTGGCGCACGCAAATCGCTTGTCCATGAATGATGCAGATTTCTTGTAGTTTGGTGGGCAGGCAATAGATCAGTTTGGATTAACTGATCAAAGAACTTATGTCCTCTCAAGGCAATTGGCCAGCCAATTTTTCTGGTGGAGATCTGTAGTTTCTTCAGTGTAGAATAGTTAAGTTCAGACTGAAGAATGGCTTTTATAGATGAAATGCTGATGAATTGTTCTATAAACTAGTAGGAAGTTTAGCCCACTTTTGTGCAGGTATAAGACCCTTTTGTACGGAAGTACTACTGTTGTAAGCAAATACTATCAAGTAGCTATTTCCTTCAATTACTAGTCGTGGTTAAATTCAGTTAACTGGCATTTTTTTATCCTAGACTATAGATTTTGCGTCTGATGTCTGTGCTATAAACCATTTTTCCTTTGTCTTGTGTTGTCTACAAAATGGTCCTACAGTTCAACGTGTTACAAATATAGCTACCTTGCACTTGAAGAGGAGATGGACTACATTTTCCAGGCATCCACAGATTTGACATTGCTCATTCCCAAACCACCCTCTTTTCATGAGGTTGTCCTTGCTTATTCACATAAATTATAAAGAACGGTGTTCAACTACATCGATTGAAACTATTACACACACACTACATCAAATTCATTACCCACACATACTACATCGATTCAAACTATTACACACAGATATTACTTCAAACTATTACACACACGTACTACATCGATTCAAACTATTACACATTTTTAGTCGATGTTAACTTCCTGCTACGCTCTCCATACTACAAATTCATTAGCCACACATACCACGACAATTCACTAGACCTCTGTCTTCACTCGAGGGAAATCAGAACCACCAGCTCGTCCAAGCCCAGTTCCCCCACCTAAACTGTGTGCACCGTCGTGAAACGGTGGTGGTCTTGTGCCATCGATCCTTCCAGGCCAACACTGAAGGCGACGAGGAGGCTTTCTGGCACCCTCTTCGAGGCCCTGAATGCCATGTACCGATTCCAGAATCTCCTCTAGGTGGATGATGATCGGGTGCTTCTAGCAAAGTTGTCGCCCTACCCTGCTTGGAATCCGCACCTAATACATCTTAGGAATGGTGTCAGGATCTTTCAGCCACGCCTTTACCTCGATGACCTATCTATCGCTCGGTGGCATGATTTCCACCAGCTCGCCGCTAAGGCTACTAACGACCTGCTTGAGGGCCTCCGGCTCCCAAGCAACCAATAGGTGGCCGTCAAAGCCGAGTTTGGAGAAGAGACGAAGCTTCCCCAAGCGATCGTCCCACCCACAAGTGTGATGCTAATGCATGAAGATCATTTTCTCCCCGCAGCACTCGAAAGAATGTGAAGAATGCAGAATGTGCTCGGTGTCTGAGCTGTGCTCGAACCAGACGAAAAATTCGAATGGCGGCGTGCAAACCTCAATCTTGACCTCATTTCGTCTGATCCTAAAACGAGACCTGAAAGCCGACAGCAACTCTGCCGGCGACAGGGCGGGACGGACGCCCAGCATGGTGGCCATGAGAGCGTGGTCATCGAACTTCTGCACCAGGGCTACCATGCCTCGGGTGCGCGGCAGCACGCAACTTCCCGAGGCCGGTCGCTGTCCTGGATCGCCCGACAGGACGCGCTCTGCCGTGCGAGAAGGACTAGCCAGAGGCGAGATATTAGTCCGGGGACGCGAAGCTCCTATACGGCAGATGATGCGACGACGACGGATGCGAGCTTCGATTAGAGGCGTGGGAGGTTGACCGCACATGGCGGGGATACAAATTAGAGCAAGTGCGACCTCTGATCTGAGACGAGAAGCCGGAACTGAGAAAATGTTATGGGAAGAGGAGTAGGGGAGAAGACCAGAGCAAAGCAAAGAAATAGATCTGGTCCACTCAGGGATCTGGTCCACGCAGGGGTAAGCTAGTCCACGACCGCAAAAGATAACGGGGAATACTAACAGGGAGGGCTAAGAAGAGTTAACCTAACGGCGGTATTTGAGTTCAACCGTTTTTCGTCTGGTTCAAACGATCATTTGGCCGTTAGATTTGTATTCACCCCCATTTGGCCCTTCTGGACAATTGGCGATTCTACTACGGCCCCTCCACGCGATTGATGACAACTCGGGTACCAGGATGCACTCACCTGGGAAGTTTGGTACCGCAAACGAACAATACCGTGTGTGTTTGTTTGTGTATCAGTGTGTATCATTGTGGTTTTCGAAAAGAACACATGCAATGATGCCACTCCAGCATGTGGTGTCCAACCATGTCTAGGAACCTAGCAGCATGCTGGGATTCAACTGTAACATGCATTCTACCACCAGTTTGAAAGATGCTGCATCACCACACCTACTTGGATGTGTGTGTGTATCAGTGCGCATCATTGTGGTTTTCGAAAAGAACACATGCAATGATGCCACTCCATCATGTGGTGTCCAACGACCATGTCCAAGAACCCTAGAAGCATGCTGGGATTCAACTGCAACATGCATTGTATCACCAATTTGAAAGATGATGCATCACCACACCCACTTGGATGTGAGTCTATGTATCATTGTGCATCATTGTGGTTTTCAAAAAGAACACATGCAATGATACCACTCCAGCATTTAATGTACAAAAATGTCAAGGAACCATAGCAGAATGCTGGGATTCAACTGCAATATGCATTCTACCACCAGTTTAAAAGATGCGGCATCACCATACCCACTTGGATGTGTGTGTGTGTGTATCAGTGTGCATCATTGTGGTTTTGGAAAAGAATACATGCAATCATGCCACTACAACATTGTGGTGTTCTTTTCCTAAACCACATGGATCCACTAGATGTCATTGCATGTGTGTTCTTTTCAGAAACCACATGGATCCACTGATGTCATTGCATGTGTGTTCTTTTCATAAACCAGATGGATCCACTAGATATCATTGCATGTGTGTTGTTTTCATAAACCACATGGATACACTAGATGTCATTGTATGTGTGTGTGTGTATCAGTGTGCATCATTGTGGTTTTGGAAAGGAACACATGCAATGATGCCACTCCAGCATGTGGTGTTCTTTTCCTAAACCATGTGGATCCACATGGATCAACTAGATGTCATTGCATGTGTGTTATTTTCCTAAACCACATGGATCCACTAGAGTCATTCCATGTGTGTTCTTTTCCTAAACCACATGGATCCACTAGATGCCATTGCATGTGTGTTCTTTTCATAAACCACATGGATCCACTAGATGTCATTGCATGTGTGTTCTTTTCATGAAGCACATGGATCCATTGATGTCATTGCATGTGTGTTGTTTTCATAAACCACATGGATCCACTAGATGTCATTGCATGTGTGTTCTTTTCATGAACCACATGGATCCATTGATGTCATTGCATGTGTGTTCTTTTCATAAACCACATGGATCCACTAGATGTCATTGGATGTGTGTGTGTGTGTTTGTGTACATCATTGTGGTTTTGGAAAATAACACATGCAATGATTCCTTTCTAGAATGTGGTGTCCAACCATGTCCAGGTACCTAGTAGCATGTTGGGATTCAACTGTAACATGCATTCTACCACCAGTTTGAAAGATGTTGCATCACCACACCTACTTGGATGTGTGTGTGTGTATCAGTGTGCATCATTGTGGTTTTGGAAAAGAACACATGAAATTGTGCGACGCCAGCATGTGGTGTCCAACGACCATGTCCAAGAACCCTAGCACCATGCTAGGATTTAACTACAACATGCATTGTATCACCAATTTGAAAGATGTTGCATCACCACCCCCACTTGGATGTGAGTCTGTGTATCAGTGTGCATCATTGTGGTTTTCAAAAAGAACACATGCAATGATACCACTCTAGCATTTAATGTACAAAAATGTCTAGGAACCATAGCAGAAGGCTGGGATTCAACTACAACATGCATTCTACCACCAGTTTAAAAGATGCTGCATCACCATACCCACTTGGATGTGTGTGTGTGTATCAGTGTGCATCATTGTGGTTTTGGGAAAGAATACATGCAATCATGCCACTCCAGCATTGTGGTGTTCTTTTCCTAAACCACATGGATCCACTAGATGTCATTGCGTGTGTGTTCTTTTCAGAAACCACATGGATCCACTGATGTCATTGCATGTGTGTTCTTTTCATAAACCAGATGGATCCACTAGATATCATTGCATGTGTGTTGTTTTCATAAACCACATGGATACACTAGATGTCATTGTATGTGTGTGTGTATCAGTGTGCATCATTGTGGTTTTGGAAAGGAACACATGCAATGATGCCACTCCAGCATGTGGTGTTCTTTTCCTAAACCATGTGGATCCACATGGATCAACTAGATGTCATTACATGTGTGTTATTTTCCTAAACCACATGGATCCACTAGAGTCATTCCATGTGTGTTCTTTTCCTAAACCACATGGATCCACTAGATGCCATTGCATGTGTGTTCTTTTCATAAACCACATGGATCCACTAGATGTCATTGCATGTGTGTTCTTTTCATGAAGCACATGGATCCATTGATGTCATTGCATGTGTGTTGTTTTCATAAACCACATGGATCCACTAGATGTCATTGCATGTGTGTTCTTTTCATGAACCACATGGATCCATTGATGTCATTGCATGTGTGTTCTTTTCATAAACCACATGGATCCACTAGATGGCATTGGATGTGTGTGTGTGTGTTTGTGTACATCATTGTGGTTTTGGAAAATAACACATGCAATGATTCCTTTCTAGAATGTGGTGTCCAACCATGTCCAGGTACCTAGTAGCATGTTGGGATTCAACTGTAACATGCATTCTACCACCAGTTTGAAAGATGTTGCATCACCACACCTACTTGGATGTGTGTGTGTATCAGTGTGCATCATTGTGGTTTTGGAAAAGAACACATGAAATTGTGCGACGCCAGCATGTGGTGTCCAACGACCATGTCCAAGAACCCTAGCACCATGCTAGGATTTAACTACAACATGCATTGTATCACCAATTTGAAAGATGTTGCATCACCACCCCCACTTGGATGTGAGTCTGTGTATCAGTGTGCATCATTGTGGTTTTCAAAAAGAACACATGCAATGATACCACTCTAGCATTTAATGTACAAAAATGTCTAGGAACCATAGAAGAAGGCTGGGATTCAACTACAACATGCATTCTACCACCAGTTTAAAAGATGCTGCATCACCATACCCACTTGGATGTGTGTGTGTGTATCAGTGTGCATCATTGTGGTTTTGGGAAAGAATACATGCAATCATGCCACTCCAGCATTGTGGTATTCTTTTCCTAAACCACATGGATCCACTAGATGTCATTGCGTGTGTGTTCTTTTCAGAAACCACATGGATCCACTGATGTCATTGCATGTGTGTTCTTTTCATAAACCAGATGGATCCACTAGATATCATTGCATGTGTGTTGTTTTCATAAACCACATGGATACACTAGATGTCATTGTATGTGTGTGTGTATCAGTGTGCATCATTGTGGTTTTGGAAAGGAACACATGCAATGATGCCACTCCAGCATGTGGTGTTCTTTTCCTAAACCATGTGGATCCACATGGATCAACTAGATGTCATTACATGTGTGTTATTTTCCTAAACCACATGGATCCACTAGAGTCATTCCATGTGTGTTCTTTTCCTAAACCACATGGATCCACTAGATGCCATTGCATGTGTGTTCTTTTCATAAACCACATGGATCCACTAGATGTCATTGCATGTGTGTTCTTTTCATGAAGCACATGGATCCATTGATGTCATTGCATGTGTATTGTTTTCATAAACCACATGGATCCACTAGATGTCATTGCATGTGTGTTCTTTTCATGAACCACATGGATCCATTGATGTCATTGCATGTGTGTTCTTTTCATAAACCACATGGATCCACTAGATGTCATTGGATGTGTGTGTGTGTGTTTGTGTACATCATTGTGGTTTTGGAAAATAACACATGCAATGATTCCTTTCTAGAATGTGGTGTCCAACCATGTCCAGGTACCTAGTAGCATGTTGGGATTCAACTGTAACATGCATTCTACCACCAGTTTGAAAGATGTTGCATCACCACACCTACTTGGATGTGTGTGTGTGTATCAGTGTGCATCATTGTGGTTTTGGAAAAGAACACATGAAATTGTGCGACGCCAGCATGTGGTGTCCAACGACCATGTCCAAGAACCCTAGCACCATGCTAGGATTTAACTACAACATGCATTGTATCACCAATTTGAAAGATGTTGCATCACCACCCCCACTTGGATGTGAGTCTGTGTATCAGTGTGCATCATTGTGGTTTTCAAAAAGAACACATGCAATGATACCACTCTAGCATTTAATGTACAAAAATGTCTAGGAACCATAGCAGAAGGCTGGGATTCAACTACAACATGCATTCTACCACCAGTTTAAAAGATGCTGCATCACCATACCCACTTGGATGTGTGTGTGTATCAGTGTGCATCATTGTGGTTTTGGGAAAGAATACATGCAATCATGCCACTCCAGCATTGTGGTGTTCTTTTCCTAAACCACATGGATCCACTAGATGTCATTGCGTGTGTGTTCTTTTCAGAAACCACATGGATCCACTGATGTCATTGCATGTGTGTTCTTTTCATAAACCAGATGGATCCACTAGATATCATTGCATGTGTGTTGTTTTCATAAACCACATGGATACACTAGATGTCATTGTATGTGTGTGTGTATCAGTGTGCATCATTGTGGTTTTGGAAAGGAACACATGCAATGATGCCACTCCAGCATGTGGTGTTCTTTTCCTAAACCATGTGGATCCACATGGATCAACTAGATGTCATTACATGTGTGTTATTTTCCTAAACCACATGGATCCACTAGAGTCATTCCATGTGTGTTCTTTTCCTAAACCACATGGATCCACTAGATGCCATTGCATGTGTGTTCTTTTCATAAACCACATGGATCCACTAGATGTCATTGCATGTGTGTTCTTTTCATGAAGCACATGGATCCATTGATGTCATTGCATGTGTGTTGTTTTCATAAACCACATGGATCCACTAGATGTCATTGCATGTGTGTTCTTTTCATGAACCACATGGATCCATTGATGTCATTGCATGTGTGTTCTTTTCATAAACCACATGGATCCACTAGATGTCATTGGATGTGTGTGTGTGTGTTTGTGTACATCATTGTGGTTTTGGAAAATAACACATGCAATGATTCCTTTCTAGAATGTGGTGTCCAACCATGTCCAGGTACCTAGTAGCATGTTGGGATTCAACTGTAACATGCATTCTACCACCAGTTTGAAAGATGTTGCATCACCACACCTACTTGGATGTGTGTGTGTGTATCAGTGTGCATCATTGTGGTTTTGGAAAAGAACACATGAAATTGTGCGACGCCAGCATGTGGTGTCCAACGACCATGTCCAAGAACCCTAGCACCATGCTAGGATTTAACTACAACATGCATTGTATCACCAATTTGAAAGATGTTGCATCACCACCCCCACTTGGATGTGAGTCTGTGTATCAGTGTGCATCATTGTGGTTTTCAAAAAGAACACATGCAATGATACCACTCTAGCATTTAATGTACAAAAATGTCTAGGAACCATAGCAGAAGGCTGGGATTCAACTACAACATGCATTCTACCACCAGTTTAAAAGATGCTGCATCACCATACCCACTTGGATGTGTGTGTGTGTATCAGTGTGCATCATTGTGGTTTTGGGAAAGAATACATGCAATCATGCCACTCCAGCATTGTGGTGTTCTTTTCCTAAACCACATGGATCCACTAGATGTCATTGCGTGTGTGTTCTTTTCAGAAACCACATGGATCCACTGATGTCATTGCATGTGTGTTCTTTTCATAAACCAGATGGATCCACTAGATATCATTGCATGTGTGTTGTTTTCATAAACCACATGGATACACTAGATGTCATTGTATGTGTGTGTGTATCAGTGTGCATCATTGTGGTTTTGGAAAGGAACACATGCAATGATGCCACTCCAGCATGTGGTGTTCTTTTCCTAAACCATGTGGATCCACATGGATCAACTAGATGTCATTACATGTGTGTTATTTTCCTAAACCACATGGATCCACTAGAGTCATTCCATGTGTGTTCTTTTCCTAAACCACATGGATCCACTAGATGCCATTGCATGTGTGTTCTTTTCATAAACCACATGGATCCACTAGATGTCATTGCATGTGTGTTCTTTTCATGAAGCACATGGATCCATTGATGTCATTGCATGTGTGTTGTTTTCATAAACCACATGGATCCACTAGATGTCATTGCATGTGTGTTCTTTTCATGAACCACATGGATCCATTGATGTCATTGCATGTGTGTTCTTTTCATAAACCACATGGATCCACTAGATGTCATTGGATGTGTGTGTGTGTGTTTGTGTACATCATTGTGGTTTTGGAAAATAACACATGCAATGATTCCTTTCTAGAATGTGGTGTCCAACCATGTCCAGGTACCTAGTAGCATGTTGGGATTCAACTGTAACATGCATTCTACCACCAGTTTGAAAGATGTTGCATCACCACACCTACTTGGATGTGTGTGTGTGTATCAGTGTGCATCATTGTGGTTTTGGAAAAGAACACATGAAATTGTGCGACGCCAGCATGTGGTGTCCAACGACCATGTCCAAGAACCCTAGCACCATGCTAGGATTTAACTACAACATGCATTGTATCACCAATTTGAAAGATGTTGCATCACCACCCCCACTTGGATGTGAGTCTGTGTATCAGTGTGCATCATTGTGGTTTTCAAAAAGAACACATGCAATGATACCACTCTAGCATTTAATGTACAAAAATGTCTAGGAACCATAGCAGAAGGCTGGGATTCAACTACAACATGCATTCTACCACCAGTTTAAAAGATGCTGCATCACCATACCCACTTGGATGTGTGTGTGTGTATCAGTGTGCATCATTGTGGTTTTGGGAAAGAATACATGCAATCATGCCACTCCAGCATTGTGGTGTTCTTTTCCTAAACCACATGGATCCACTAGATGTCATTGCGTGTGTGTTCTTTTCAGAAACCACATGGATCCACTGATGTCATTGCATGTGTGTTCTTTTCATAAACCAGATGGATCCACTAGATATCATTGCATGTGTGTTGTTTTCATAAACCACATGGATACACTAGATGTCATTGTATGTGTGTGTGTATCAGTGTGCATCATTGTGGTTTTGGAAAGGAACACATGCAATGATGCCACTCCAGCATGTGGTGTTCTTTTCCTAAACCATGTGGATCCACATGGATCAACTAGATGTCATTACATGTGTGTTATTTTCCTAAACCACATGGATCCACTAGAGTCATTCCATGTGTGTTCTTTTCCTAAACCACATGGATCCACTAGATGCCATTGCATGTGTGTTCTTTTCATAAACCACATGGATCCACTAGATGTCATTGCATGTGTGTTCTTTTCATGAAGCACATGGATCCATTGATGTCATTGCATGTGTGTTGTTTTCATAAACCACATGGATCCACTAGATGTCATTGCATGTGTGTTCTTTTCATGAACCACATGGATCCATTGATGTCATTGCATGTGTGTTCTTTTCATAAACCACATGGATCCACTAGATGTCATTGGATGTGTGTGTGTGTGTTTGTGTACATCATTGTGGTTTTGGAAAATAACACATGCAATGATTCCTTTCTAGAATGTGGTGTCCAACCATGTCCAAGTACCTAGTAGCATGTTGGGATTCAACTGTAACATGCATTCTACCACCAGTTTGAAAGATGTTGCATCACCACACCTACTTGGATGTGTGTGTGTGTATCAGTGTGCATCATTGTGGTTTTGGAAAAGAACACATGAAATTGTGCGACGCCAGCATGTGGTGTCCAACGACCATGTCCAAGAACCCTAGCACCATGCTAGGATTTAACTACAACATGCATTGTATCACCAATTTGAAAGATGTTGCATCACCACCCCCACTTGGATGTGAGTCTGTGTATCAGTGTGCATCATTGTGGTTTTCAAAAAGAACACATGCAATGATACCACTCTAGCATTTAATGTACAAAAATGTCTAGGAACCATAGCAGAAGGCTGGGATTCAACTACAACATGCATTCTACCACCAGTTTAAAAGATGCTGCATC
This sequence comes from Avena eriantha, assembly GCA_910589775.1. NCBI lineage: Eukaryota > Viridiplantae > Streptophyta > Magnoliopsida > Poales > Poaceae > Avena > Avena eriantha. The sequence continues at coordinate 140,478,787 of OU342740.1, read as the reverse complement.
ACCATACCCACTTGGATGTGTGTGTGTGTATCAGTGTGCATCATTGTGGTTTTGGGAAAGAATACATGCAATCATGCCACTCCAGCATTGTGGTGTTCTTTTCCTAAACCACATGGATCCACTAGATGTCATTGCGTGTGTGTTCTTTTCAGAAACCACATGGATCCACTGATGTCATTGCATGTGTGTTCTTTTCATAAACCAGATGGATCCACTAGATATCATTGCATGTGTGTTGTTTTCATAAACCACATGGATACACTAGATGTCATTGTATGTGTGTGTGTATCAGTGTGCATCATTGTGGTTTTGGAAAGGAACACATGCAATGATGCCACTCCAGCATGTGGTGTTCTTTTCCTAAACCATGTGGATCCACATGGATCAACTAGATGTCATTACATGTGTGTTATTTTCCTAAACCACATGGATCCACTAGAGTCATTCCATGTGTGTTCTTTTCCTAAACCACATGGATCCACTAGATGCCATTGCATGTGTGTTCTTTTCATAAACCACATGGATCCACTAGATGTCATTGCATGTGTGTTCTTTTCATGAAGCACATGGATCCATTGATGTCATTGCATGTGTGTTGTTTTCATAAACCACATGGATCCACTAGATGTCATTGCATGTGTGTTCTTTTCATGAACCACATGGATCCATTGATGTCATTGCATGTGTGTTCTTTTCATAAACCACATGGATCCACTAGATGTCATTGGATGTGTGTGTGTGTGTTTGTGTACATCATTGTGGTTTTGGAAAATAACACATGCAATGATTCCTTTCTAGAATGTGGTGTCCAACCATGTCCAGGTACCTAGTAGCATGTTGGGATTCAACTGTAACATGCATTCTACCACCAGTTTGAAAGATGTTGCATCACCACACCTACTTGGATGTGTGTGTGTGTATCAGTGTGCATCATTGTGGTTTTGGAAAAGAACACATGAAATTGTGCGACGCCAGCATGTGGTGTCCAACGACCATGTCCAAGAACCCTAGCAGCATGCTAGGATTTAACTACAACATGCATTGTATCACCAATTTGAAAGATGTTGCATCACCACCCCCACTTGGATGTGAGTCTGTGTATCAGTGTGCATCATTGTGGTTTTCAAAAAGAACACATGCAATGATACCACTCTAGCATTTAATGTACAAAAATGTCTAGGAACCATAGCAGAAGGCTGGGATTCAACTACAACATGCATTCTACCACCAGTTTAAAAGATGCTGCATCACCATACCCACTTGGATGTGTGTGTGTGTGTATCAGTGTGCATCATTGTGGTTTTGGGAAAGAATACATGCAATCATGCCACTCCAGCATTGTGGTGTTCTTTTCCTAAACCACATGGATCCACTAGATGTCATTGCGTGTGTATTCTTTTCAGAAACCACATGGATCCATTAATTGCGTCAAACAAGGTTATGCCTTTACTTGCATAAAGACTTGCTGAGTGTGCCCCTAGGGTCTCACACTTTATTGACCAGATTGTCAGGTATACCCATATGTAGGTTACTATGTCAATGAGGCTAATGATGGATGCAACAACCCTCTCATGTAAACATTCTAGGATGGAAACTAGTAATTAGTATAATACTCATGGAATGGTTAATAAAATTGCCAGCATATGGGTTATTCTTCCGCTTTGTCATTTGGTAAGAGAGAAGGAGGATGACATATAATTACTTTATGTTGCTTATATAACTATTGGTTTCTAATTAACGTGCATCTATCTATATCTGGTTAGGCGGATGTTGTAGAGTGTTGCTATAAAATTGTTTAGATATGTTATCTTTCACAAAAATCGCGTCAAACAAGGTTATTCCTTTAGTTGCATAAAGGGTTGCTGGGTGTGCCCCTATGGTCCTACATTTTATTTATTACATTGTTAGGTATACTCATATGTAGGTTACTATGTCACTGAGGCTAACGATGGAGGCAACGACCCTCTTGTGTAAAGATTCTGGGAATGGAGATCTCTAAGATCTATGGGCGGGAATGTGCTTATTTCTTGGGCATCTTATGCCGATTTGACACTTAATCCGTACTTGGATATGTATTTTCCGCTTCTGCTTGATGATTTGTTGAAGGATGTATGAGGATATAATTCTAAAATATTATTACTACTATATATATTTGGTTCTTGTTGTAATATCGTTGCGATATATTTCTATTTATTTTAGATGGAATTGGTCTGATGTACTATTGTATGTCGCTGGCGTACATACTCACTTGTGTACGTTAGACTCGCAGTCATCCGGTTACATTTCTCGCACTCGAAGCTATAACCATGAATTTTGGGGTGGATGGTTGGCCGGTACCGTGCCCTGTCATTGCCACCTGCTTGTGGGCGGCCTCGCAGCCTCCACGGTAGTACGTCCTCCCAATATTAGGGTTATACCGGCTTGTGATTTCAAAACACGAGGTCTGAGGATTACACGCGAACACTATGCAAGGGGTGCCAGGCCGTGACATTCCGGTGGTGATGGCTGGAGCATGAATGTCAAGGCCCCGGTGTCGGGGGCCATGTTCTTCACCATTGGCTAGGAGCACTTCATTCGTGAGCACAATATTAGGCATGGGTTCTTGCTGCGGTTCCGCTACCACGACGGGGAAAATTTCTCTATTTCTGTGTTCGACATGTCGATGTGCCGCGTTGACTACCTGCGCCACCTCAATGGCAGGTAATCTGTTTCCGCGATGTCCCCGCCGTCATTCCTCGAGAAGTACCTGAGTCTGCCGTCGCTCCTAGCCTTCCTTGGCCCCTCCAAGGCCTAATAGTCTAGCTCCTTTTGTTCTAGGGTATTATTGATTATGTAAGCATAATATGTAGTAATGTTGTAGACTTTGCCTCGCGGGCATGCCAGTAATGGATATATATCAATGGATTCTCTTGCTGCTTTGTTTCTAGTCCCTCATGGGGCCTATTTTCTTTCGTGCATTCTATCGTGACATGCTGTATGAGACCAGCCCCCGGGAAAAGTGATGCTGAACGTTGGCCTGATTAGGACTAGCGAGTGCCATGATCCATACAAGTTGGATGGTATGTGACATGGGTATGCCTTACAGGTACTCGAGATTAGCCTATATGGTTCAGCCCAAGAAGGAGTCAATCCACATTACAATTGGAGCCCAGCAAGGATTCGGGTGGCCCATTGGAGTTCGACTTCTTGAAGGACACGTCAAAGTGTAGATAGAAAATTAAAGGGAAACCTTAATCTATAACCGACTCGACCTGCTACCCTGAGACCTAGACTCTCTATATAAAGGGCAGGAGAGGGGTGGCGAGGAGGACCGACTCTATACACCCCCGCATACACCTCGCTAGATTGCATCGATGCACCCTTGTAACTTTTGACTCCCTCATAATCAAGAGCACACAAGCAGGAGTAGGGTCCTCTACGAGGCCTGAACCTGGGTATAACCTCGTGTCACCTGTGTGCTTGTTTGCTAGACGATCAATGCCTACATATCTCCCCACTTCCTTGAACCTAAGTCCATCAACGATGGGCATTGATGAGTTAACCCCACGTCAATTGGCGACGTCTGTGAGAATTGGGAGTGCTGATGTTTTGCCTTCCTCGACCCCATCAACCGCGATCTACGGCTCCACTGTAATGGAGACTCGCCTCCTCTTCGGCGCCCTCGACTTCACTATCCACGCGTCAGCGACTCGCCCGGATTTCTAGTCCGTGGGCAAGGAGATCGGCCTGGCAATCAAAAGGCTGCGTTTCCAAGTTGGTCAGCTTGGCACGCTTCGCCTCCCCAATCAGCCGAAGATCCCCATGATTGCCCAGGCATCGTGGTTCCCACCGCTGATCATCACCCTGAGCAAACTCAACGCCTCAGGATCAGTCGAAGGAACGGAAGGCAACAGCAGTTGCGAGTCTGATTTGGGCGATCTAGCAATAGAAGACGAGGCCTACGACTCTGGATCTGAGAGCTGCGGGAGCAATAGCTTCCCTAGCCACTACATGTGTGCCGTCAAAGGGAAAACGCCAACGGCGGACCCATCAACAATGGGCTGACAAATCGACCCACTGTCATTGGCCCCGTCCAAGAAGACCATCAACCCCCTAACCCTACGGGTGAATGCGCCAACAAGCTACAGCTGATTGAGATCAACGACGCCAAGTGGGCTCGATGCAGGGAGGCCCTATAGGGTAACCCCCTACCACCAAACTCATCACAATAGATGCTGACGGGTTACCATTGGCTGATCATGCAGGAATTCAGGCGCTAGCATTAGGTGCTCTCTCAACTCGATGAGCATAAAAATAGGGTGGACGAATCAAGTCTCCGGCGAGCAGCGCTCTCTTCTATCAAAGGATCCTCTTCCAAGGGCAACGACTATGAAGCTGTCAAAATGCGCTCTTGACTGGCCCAACTCAACGATAAGGAGTGAGATGAGGCCACTCAGGCCGTCGACTTCTCATTCATGACGGTGGATACACGGGGCAACGTGCTCCCAAAAACAACACAAGAAGTGGTGACAACAGCCACCATGTACCTGCCCAACAACTAGCCGCCAGCTGGGGATCCACGATCTTCCATGCACCGATCTCTGACCGCTGGCCTGGGACTGGTCAAAGCTGCATTCATCAAAGATCCAACGCGAGAGCCAAAGAAAAGCAAGGCTCTAGCCAAGTACTACTCGCACTCCTCCAGCGATGACAAGCATGACCTGTTGCGGCGAAGCCGCTCATGTCAACATGATCATGACTACGACGTGTGTGATGACATCACACAGCGCAAGGTTGACAAGATGCACGCAAGGCGCGCCCGCTCAATGGACTCAGAGGATGAAGGAACGGAGCTCCGCGGCGCAGTTGCTTTAGTAGAGCCATACGACAAAGGTGAATGCCAAAAGGGTTCAAACTCCCATTAGAGAACCCAAAATTCGAAGGCCTCCAAGACTCAAAGTTTTGGCTGGAGGACCACATGTCCTCCGTTGGGCTCCATGGTGGAAACAAGAGCACAGCCATGCAGTGCCTCCAGCTGCAGCTGCAAGGTGTTACCCGCGTGTGGCTCAATAATCTCCCCAGCGGGTCGATCCACAGCTGGGAGGAGCTGTTCTACAGCTTCGTGCGAAACTTCAAGGGCACTTACAAAAGGCCCGCATCAATCAAAGAACTAAAGGCTTGCTATGAAAAGCCTGGCGAATCACTGCACTCCTACATGCATAGGTGGTCCATCATCAAAAACTCCGTAGAGGACATCTTCGAGGACCGCTCAATCGACGCGTTCAATAGCGGCGTACGCCGCAGAGAGCTCAGGGAGGAGCTGGCCTGCTTGAAGCCCAAAACAATTGACCACCTGATGGAGATTGCAAACAGGTGGGCCGATGGAGAGGACTCGGTAAAAAATAACTGTGACCACTCAGACGACAACGATGACCTCAGTCGCAGACGCGACCGTCGAGGAAAACATCGGATGCGCGGTTACCAAGACCGTGAAGAAGTCAACATGGTCGCGGCTGGCTACGTCGACAGACGTGACGATGGAAACCGCAATAGCGGGTACCGTAGTGGTGGCTACCGCGACAGCGGGAAAAGCACGTAGGTATGGCAATGCCATACCCGCGACGAAGCTCCCGGGACGTCTATCCAGGACACATTATCTGGACCTTGCAACGTCCACTTCTACATCGACAAACATGACGGCAAGAAGTCCAGCCACCTCCTAAAGGACTACCACAAGTTCCTCAAGCTCCACGAAAGCGTCGCCTAGATGAATCGCGACGCGATAAATCAGGGTTACGGAGCTGCCCCGGTTGCTGTAGCTCACGGAGCACCACCACCACCGCTCGCACCACCACCACCTACGGCTGCACCAGCCCAAAACAACGGAGGCGAACAATACCCTTTGACAAGGGTGATCATCCATGCCAGGTAACTCGCCCGGGCCATTCTCCCCTAGTGCTCGAGGCAAAAATCGATCGCCTTGAGATGAGTCGTGTCTTCATGGACGGTGTTAGCGACATCAACCTCATGTTCACCAACACCCTCTGTGCCATGCAGATCCCCCTATCGTGCCTAGAAACCTCCGACACAATGTTCCATGGTATTTAACTAGGGAAGGGCGTATACCCCTTGGGCAAAATGAACTTGGACGTCATCTTTGGCACGCCGGCAAACTTCCGACGAGAGCGCCTCGAATTCGAAGTGGTCGACTGGCCCTCGTAGTACCATAGCATCCTCGGATGTGTCGCGTTCACGAGGTTCATGGCGGTGCCACACTACGCCTACCTATAGATGAAGATGCAGGCCCAAACGGCATTATTACTATCAGCGGAAGCTTTGAGAGTTCAGACGGCTAAGATAGGGAATTCAATAGAATTTCTTAGTATTTCAGCATGCAGGAGGAGCTAGCGAGGCTGAAGGAGTCATCAGACAACAGTCTACCTCCTCCAAGTAAGCCAAACGCACCCGACCAGTCCTTCGACTCATCGGTGCACACCAAGGCAATCCAGGTCCATCTCACAGACCCAACCAAGACAACCCTCATGGCCAACAACTTGAGTTCCGCATAGGAACTCGTGCTCGTCGAATTCCTCCGTGAGTGCTGGGAGATCTTCGCCTGGTGTCCAGCAGACATGCCAGGAGTACCCAGGGAATTTGCCGAGCACTCACTCAACGTGAATCCTGACGCTAGACCAGTCAAGCAGTCGATACGTCGACTATCAAAACCAAGGGCAAATGCGGTCGGTACGGAAGTCAACAGACTCCTCGATGCCAACTTCACACGAGAGATAGAGCACCTGGGTAGCAAAACCCATGCTTGTCCCCAAAAAGGACACGGATATCCTGCAGATGTGCGTGAAATTCACCTGCCTCAATAAGAACTACCCGAAAGATCACTTCCCATTGCCGCGGATCGATCAGATAATCGACTCCACCGCGGGATGCTGATGTCTATGCACTTCTATTCTTGTAGACAGTTGTTGGGCCAGCAAGTTTCCCTTAAGTGGATTACCCAAGGTTTATCGAACTCAGGGAGGAAGGGGTCAAAGGTATCCCTCTCAAGCAACCCTGCAATCAAGATACAAGAAGTCTCTTGTGTCCCCAACACACCCAATACACTTGTCAGGTGAATAGGTAAACTAGTTCGACGAAGAGATAGTGAAATACAAGTGGTATGGATAATTATAAGTGGTAACGGTGCCAGAAAAGAGCTTGATGGGTAGCAAGACACTAAAGGCAATCTGAAATAAAGATGGAAACAAGCAAACATGTAACAGATCTAGTTGCAAACAGTGTTTCAATGCTTAGAAACAAGGCCTAGGGATCATACTTTCACTAGTGAACACTCTCATATAAAGATCTTCGCATTATGATACTACTCTAAACTACTCTCTGGTTGGATAACTCTAATCCACGGTAGGGCTATAACATCACACCTGAAAGTTTGCTTTCCCCATCTCGATAACCCCTCACTATCACCTTGAGCACTAGATGGTTCCAACAAACTCCACAATCTCATAGAGACATCCAACTCAAATTAAACTCATGATAAGTATTTATATAACCTTATCCAAAGTGCCACATGGTGTGCACACTATCAATTTCACACATGTGGGGATAAGCAGTGATTCATTAAAGCACTTGAGTAGCATAATAGATCTATAGAATAAAAAGCTCATGATCTCATAATATCACGCATAGAGAAAGAGAGAGATGAACACATAGCTACCGGTAGAGCCCTTAGCCTCAAGAGAGAACTACTCCCTCCTCATCATGCGAATCAGCAACGATGATGGAGATGGCGGTGGAGTCGATGGAGATGGCTCCAGGGGCACTTCACCGTCCCGGTAGAGTGCCAGAACAGAGACTTCTATCCCCCGAATGTCCTCTTCGGTGGTGGCGGCACTGCGGAACTTTTCGTGGAAATCAGATCTTGTACTTAGGGTTTTTGACCCGGGGGGAATACATAGGCGAAGAGGCGACGCCAGAGGTGGGCCAGGGTGGCCACACCCTCTAGTGGTGCGGCTAGGGGTGACCCGCACCACCCTAGGGTGTGCCTACCCCCTGGCTTCCCTCCATCTCGTCTTCTGGCTCCGTGAGTCTTTCGGTAAAATAGGAACTTTGGCTTTTATCCCGTACAATTCCGAGAATATGTCTTTTCTAAATTTTCTAAAACCAAAAAAACAAAAAACAGGCAACTAGCACTGGCATCTTGTTAATAGGTTAGTTCAAGAAAATGTTTAAAAGTATCTCAAAATTTAGACAAAACATAAGATAGTTGATATAAAACAAGCATGGAGCTTAAAAAATTATAGATACGTTTATGATGTATCAGATGCGAGCGCCTTTGCTTCCTCGATGACTACTCAGGCTACCATCAGATTCAAATGAAGGAGGAGGACCAGGAGAAAATGGCATTCATCATGCCCTTCGACATCTTCTGCTACACATTAATGCCTTTCAGGCTAAAGAGCATAGGAGCCACCTACCAACGGTGTATGCAGGCGTGCCTCAAGAGGCAGCTTGGCTGGAACATCCAAGTTTATGTCGATGACATCATCGTAAAAACCAAGGAGGAAGCCACATTACTCGACGATCTCTGCGAGACCTTCGATAACCTCGATCGCTATCGAATCAAGCTGAGTCCGAAGAAGTGCGCCTTCGGTGTACCATCTGGGAAACTGCTCGGTTACCTCATAACCGCCATGGCAATCGAGGCCTACCCGAAAAAGATAAAGGCCATAATGGCCATGGAGAAGACAAAGAAGGTTAAAGGCGTCTAGCAGTTGGCTGGGCGAATCGCGGCGCTCAGTCGATTCATTAGTCGAATGGGTGAGAAGGCACTACCGTTCTACCAGCTCCTCCACAAAGCTAAGAAATTTGAGTGGATGGACGAAGCACAAGAGGAATTCTAAGATCTCAAGCGCCTACTCTCCACCTCGCTTATGCTGGTGACGCCCAGGGAGAAAGAGCCGATGTTGCTATACATCTTCGCCACCAACTAGGTGGTCAGCACTGCGCTTGTGGTAGAACAGGCTGAAGAGAACAAGGACCACGGGGTGCAGCGCCCTGTCTACTACCTCAGCGAGGTCCTTACGCCAACGGAACAACGGTACCCGCACTACCATAAGTTGGCATACGCCATCTTCATGACCGCACGGTGAATGCGCCACTACTTCTAGGAGCACCCTGTCATTGTGGTGAACAACGCTGCACTTGGATACATCCTTAACAACCCTGATGCCACGGGACGAGTCGCTCTATGAGTAATCAAACTGTCTCCACGAGACATTACATACGAGAAGTAGCTTGCAATCAAGTTGCAAGTTCTCCCGGACTTTTTCGTTCGCTGGATGGAGAACTAGCTCCCTTACACACCCGACATGTACTGCGTATGGACAATGCACTTCGACGGATCAAAACATCGAGAAGGAGTTGGCGCTGGTGTCATCCTGACATCACCATAGGGCGACAAGATGAGATATGTTCTGCGAATGCAGTTCTGTGCCTCCAAAAACAAAGCTGAATACGAGGCCCTGCTCCATGGGATACAGATGGCCAAAGCCTACGGCGCAACATGACTTGTCATCTATGGTGACTCCAAGCTCGTGGTGAACCAAACCATGAACCAGTGTGATTCCCTGAGCGACAACATGATCGCCTATTGCAACCTCTACGACGCACTCAAACAAGACTTCAACGGTTGCGAACTACAACACGTGTGCCACGAAAGCAACGAGGAGGCTTACACACTTTCCAACATAGGGTTCACCTGCGCTCTGGTGCCACCTGAGGTATTGCTGGAACAAATCTGTGAGCGCTCCATCAAACCAAAGGCTCTAGAACAACCAGCTAGCACATCAAAAGACTCGGGGGTTGTGCCGCCCGAAGGAATCGAAAGTCCTGACGATGAAGAAAAAGGACCTAGACTCGAAGGTCCAATGGAGGTCAGGCTCATCGAGCCATCCTGGACACAACCGCACATCACATACCTGCTCAGCAAAAGGCTACCAGACGACCCGACAGATGCGCGACACATAGCGTGACGCTCCGAAGACTTTACCATCATCAATGGCGAGCTATACAAGCACAACATTGTAGGAGTCCTTCAATGATGCATCTCTAATAGTGACGGGAGAGCCGTCCTCCTCGGGATACACGAAGGGACTTATGGCCATCACGCCAGGAGTCGCACCCTCGTCGCCAAAGCTCTATGAGCTGGATTGTACTGGCCAATGGTGATGCGTGATACCAAGGACATCGTCCAAAAGTGCAATGCCTACCAAAGATTCGCAGATAAATCGCACGCACCTGGCGTAGAGCTCAGGCCAATACCTGTGGCCTGGCCCTTTGGGCAATGGGGACTCGACATGGTTGTCAAGCTGCAAAAGTCATCACCTGGAGGTTACACATTCCTACTCATCACAGTCGGCAAGTTCACCAAGTGAATCTAGGCCATGCCGGTGATGAACCAGACAGGCGCCACCGCCGTCAAATTCTTCAGGTTTGGGGTGCCACACAACATTATCACTAACAATGGACGAACTTCACCTCCAAAGAGTTCTAGGATTTCTGCAAAAACCTGGGAATCAACATCAGCTATGCTTCGGTAGCACATCCCTAGACCAGCGGTCAAGTTGAGCAGGCCAATGGCCTTCTCTGCAACGGCATCAAGAAAAGACTCCTCAGACCACTCGAGCGAGCAGCTAGATGCTAGACTGAGGAGCTACCATCAGTACGATGGAGCCTGCGCACAACCCAAACAGCACCACAAGCTACACCCTATTCTTCATGGTACATGGCGCCGAGGCAGTACTACATGCAGAAGTGCGTATAAGGCCACAAGGGTGGCGCCGTACTGCGATGCCAAGTCAATGATCACACACGAAGACTTCGTCGACCTCCTTGACGAAGCACGCGAGATTGCAGCAGAAGGGTCCATGATCTACCAGCAAAGCCTCCACAACTACCATAGCCGACGGCTGCGCCCAAGGTCCTTCGTTGAAGGAGACCTCATCCTGCGACTGAAGCAGAAAGGACACCTCAAGCTCAAGTCCCCCTGGAAGGGACCCTATGTGATGATAGAAGTAATCCCAGGTGACGCCGACCTCTTGAAGGACGTAGAGAGCGGAGTCGCGTACTCCAACCCCTGGATAGTCGCTCAGCTGCGCCGTTTCTACCCTTAGATGTTTTTACTTTTATAATAAGGCTACTCAGCTAGGCTACTTAGCCAAACATTGTACCTCCTGATATTCTACAAATGTATAAAGCTAAGTGCTGCCAACTTTGTTTTTTGTTTTTCATTTACATTGCTATTTCTGCACTCGGGGGTTCTGCCACCTTGTCAACCTCGTCACTCGAACATAACAATGACCTGAGTAGCTGACCACAGTGCAAATCGAACCCTTGGTAAAACCAACCCAGTTGCAACGCAACTAGCAGGCTAGCAAGGCAGTGAGATGTGCAAGCCTAAGGCTAACGAAAAGGCATTACATATAATATCACACTTGTGAAACAACTAAGCTAACAGCTATACATACAAACATGGGTATCAACACCCAGTGAAAACGATTATACAAGTTTTACAGCACCTATACATCTGTTGTAGGTCCAACAACTATCCTACTGACGTAAAAGGAGAACTTTGGTACGTTGGTCAAACAAATCAATGATGTCTTCAGCTGGCTGGTCAACCACTCGACAGTGGGGCACTATGTTCCATGCCATCCCTACTGGAGGTGGTGGTGGCCCTGCAGCAACAACACCCAAGTCTATGTAAGGTCGCTGCATAAGCACAAGTGCTAGCGCAACCTTGGCACCTGGAACCAGCTGTTGGTGCACACATTCAACCGTATCGGAGTTATGAAATTTCCTCATTAGGGCCAACAGCCTCGAGGGCATAATGTCCAAGGGAAACATTGCCCAGAAGATATGCTTCAACTGTGACTACGCCTTCTTCAAGTAGTGCAGCTCCCGCGATACGCGATCTTGCAGCACCGCTATCGCGACTGCACGATCCTAGTCGACCCAGAAGTACCCGCTAGCTTCCAATTTCTCTTGGTTCAGGTCGTTCAGTCATATACTTAAGCAGTCCTTTTCTTCGCGCGGGAGACTAAGACTGACAACTGCAAAAGGCAATCAAAAATCATAGGAGTGAGTCGCCATTACAAGTGATACATATAGGGAAAAGGAGTCAGAGAAACTAACATTGCAATTTCTCATTAAGCTGGGCCACCTCGCCAAGGAGATACTTCTCGCGTTCAATGGCTTTCTTGGCTTTCGACTTCTAGACATCGGCAAACCACAGATGACTAGTACCTCTCGCTCTAAATGCTTCACACGGTCGTGTAGTCGAGACACCAGCGATAGCTCCTCCACCCTCAAACAAGGTTGTGCCACAAGTTCGCCAGGGGAGGATTAACCATGCGCATCAGCAGAAGGAATATCATGTGAATCACTCGAAGGACCCTAACCAGGCAAAAGAATATAAGGATAAGATCCACCATTCAAAAGGAACAAAGCACAGAAGATTCAAGCATCAAACTTAACAAGTTTTGATAAGGGGCATTCCCCCACAAACATAATTTAGGAGAAGGCCTGCAAGTACCAGCATGATTACAAAAGGACAACATGATTAAGCCTACAACTACGCATTGGCACTTGGGGGCTTCATCAATTCAGTGGTAGCCTCCGACACTGTGGCCTTCTTAGCTATAGGCCCTGACGTCGTGGCCTTCGACGTTTTTGACCGTTTTGGCTCCTCCAAGTACCTCGCGATTGTCTCTATGAGCGGAGGCCCATATTTGTGACAACGAGTGGCAAAGGGAGTGAAAACTACCTGCTGGCCATCCACAGCAACCAGCATCGTCGTGGAGACCTTGCTAGGGTTCAGGTTGACACCATGGGCTTGCGCCATCGTAAGTCCCATGGTAGCGCCGACCACTTTTTGTGCATTCTTGAATTACATGGGGGCACCCTCGGCGAAGGACTTGACCAGGCCATCAAGGTCTTAAATAAGCTTGGCCTTGGGAACCATCTCCTCTCGAAGACGCCCAAGAACTCCCTTGGCCTTTTTGAGCGAGTCCTGGACGGAGACACTACGGTCTTCGACTGCAGCCACGACACCGGCTAACGCATCCTCGCGAGCAAGAGCCTAGGGGTCGAAACTCACCCTAGAAGTGCCTGCCAATAGATCCATGTAAAACCATTAGATGCCAAAATAAGTGAAGAAAAAAGATTTAATAGTGCAAAAACTGCAACAACAACATACCTGAAAGCGCTTTAGCGATGGAGCGAATCTGTTCCATGAACTCTTTATCTCTATTAACGGCAAGAGCCACAATCTCTTCTTCGCGCTGCTTCGACTCCTACTTGAGGCGGTCATAGGACGTGAGCACTTCATCTCGCTTCGTCTCTTGCGTGCTGATTTCCTTCTCAAGAGAATTCACCAAATGGAGCAAGTCATTATTATCCTCTACAAAACAAGGAGAATATATCAAGACCAATCAAAACAAAAGTGCAGCAGCATAACACAAACTAACAAACCTCACTTTGTAGTTATCGGTTGTTGATATCTAGCTAGGCGTGTTGCCGCCCAATGATGCAATCTGTTTGCCAAGACAAATGGACTCCTTCAAGATAGGCTTTCGAGGATACCAAATCATGAGCACCAACCTAACTTTGAATGACATGACTGCGGACACTTACATGGTCATCTAGGGACTCCGAAGTCTCCTTCTGGGTGGACATTCGGGCAACCGTCTGGTAATCCCCATATGGGGGAACTCAAGGAGTTGGCACCGGAGTTGGCCGCTATCCAGGGAGAGGGCGAGTGCTCCTCCACATCCTTGCCTTTGGAGTCCATGACTCTGGTCTCCTTTAGGATGCGAGAGTCATCGGATGATGATGACGCAATTTTGCTACAACAAAGTTTGCAAACAAACTTCAAACAAGAGACTCTAAATACAAAATTAGTACATCTATCAGGCAAAAAGACTTACCTATCAAAATCATCAAGGTCGAAGGAATCCTTAGATGCGTACTTTTGCTTCCTCAGCTTCTTCAGCAGCGGAGGAACAACAGCGCGCACGGGCACTACAGGGATTAGAGCATCCACACCAATTGAAGGATCATCTGCCGTCTCTAGAGAAGAAGCATCCGAGTCCTTGCTTCGGGAGCGCTTGCGAGTGGTGCCCTTGCTGCATTCGGGGGCTTCCTGCTCCTCGGCGATGAGCAAAGTAGACCTAGACTCATCCTCCTCCACAACCTAAGAGGGAATTATCCCTTCTGGCTGTGGAGGCAGAACGATGTTCACCTTCCATTCTTGCCAAAGCATAAGGTTACATACGCAAAATGCCATGTGGGCAAACAAAGCATGATAGAAGAAGAAATGACAAAGTTACCTCAAGAGGGGGTTGACTCGCATGAAAGGGAAACATGACTGAATCCCTAGGGCGTTTGTCATTGCGGGTGAACTTGGTTAGTCCCCTAAACGTTTTGTCCACCTTGCCAGAGGACAAGTTCTCCTTAGAGACGCAGGTGACGTTGTCGGAGCCAGTCCAAAGATACATCAGGTGCACCCTAGGCCGCAGTGGCCACACCCGATAGTGAATCGAAGTGTGGATGAGGTCCGGTCCATCAATATCCTTCCCTCAAATGAGCTAGAGATCATAGATGCGCTTGTACAAAACCTCGACTTCCTCGGCCTCGCCGGGCATCACCACATTCTTCCAAGACCTTCTCCTCTTCAATTCAGATTTCGGATCAAAAGGAGCAAGTCCGTGAAGTTCATCATCGGCCTTCTGATCACGGATGTAAAACAACTTCTCCCTCCAGCCCTGGATGGACTCGGAGCTCTTGAGGGAGAAGTATTGGACGTTCGGGTCCACATGGATACCGCAACCTCTAATGTCATAGACCATTGATCTAGAACCCGACCGCCGCTTCAGCTTGAAGAGTGTTTTGAAAAGGCTAAAGTGTGGCTTGATTTCGAGCCAGCACTCGCATAGGGTGATATAGCACGTAATGTGCAAAATACAATTTCGGGTCAGCTGATGCAGCTGGAGCCTGTAGAAGCGGAGCAACCCTCACACAAACTTGTGGAGGGGGAGAGAAAGGCCCCGAAGGACAAACGCAAGGAACATCACCAGAATCCAATAGGGGATTGAGGATTACCTCCAGGCCAGGCATCTTATAGTCTTTTTCGTCGGTAGGGAGCAGACCATCTTGGCGGTGCTATTGGAGCTCATGCGAGGGTACACCCTTCCTCTTCCCGGTTGCAGTAGCAGTACCGTACTCGGTGCTGGTGGCACCCTTCTTACTGGCCATAGCAGTGGTGACAGCAGATCTAGCCGCGACCACACCCTTCTTCTTCCCCATCCTTCGGTGGTGATCGGATCATAGGAAGTAGCCTGGGAAGGTCTTGAGACCATCCAGCACAGCAGTAGGGGCGAGACTGACGGAGAAGCAACAAAGAGCAATGAAAGTACTGCCTAAGGAGGAAGGCAATGAATTGTGGCAAAATTTACCACACAGGAGCCCCTACTTAATCACAGGGTAGATGCAATCTAACGACCATAAAAGCCTCAACCAGACGCGTGGCGCAAACCAATGCAGACGCGTGGCGATGGAAATAGTGAACCGTCAACGCACTTTCCCCACTATGCGCGAGAATTAAGGAGGCACATTTAAAACAAAGATTACACATGCCTTGTCAAATCCAAGCTAGAAATGGAGCCCCACCTTCATCACATCCCGTCAATACCGCTTAGGTGGGAAAATCAGATCATGTAATCATCCGCACTGATGTCATCTACTCTAGCCGAAGATCTCTTCGATTACTTTAGTCCTTACTTGACTCTACAAGTCAACCAAGCACTCGGGGGCTACTCCTAACAGGAGCGCTGGCCGCGCACCCGAAGACTTCATGGGCACATAACTGCCTTCACCAGTTAATGCCCCTCTTTGAATCAACGATTCGATTATAGACTTGGGGGCTACTCCCATAGGCATCACTGAAAGCATATTCCGCTAAAACCAAAAAAGTTCAACGTCCCAAGTCGAGGTTAAACTCAAATAGGCACTTGGTGGCTACTCCAATAGGGAGCGCTGACCCCACACCCTATGTAAAATCTTAGTCATTAAAAGTGTGTCAACTACGTCCACACTCGAAATAGTGACACTGCCTCATATTCTCCCTGCAAAGATACTGTGTCTCCCGGGTCACCCGAATCACTTCCACGGTGACTAAAAATTCAGATGCCACGTTTACAACATGAAGGTAAGACCTGAAAATGGCCTGGCAATGCATCTGTTGTGCTCTACCAGATATAAGCGTGCCTATAGGCACGATGAAATATGCCTTGACAAACACGTCGAGTGCCCACACCTAAACACTATAATTCGACTCTGTACATGGCAAGAGTCGAATTACACCAACATTATTCCTAATTCGAGTGTGGGACTCGAATTTGAGTAGATAGCGTTGTTTTTTCCTAAGGTAGTTAACTGATCCGGATCCACTGGATGAATTACTCACGCATATCGACAGTCCCTATTAAACGAATTGGGGCACCCGAAAGAACTTAGGATGAGCCTATATCCCATGCACTCAAAAGATTTATAGTTCGACTTCTTGACGAGGGTGTCCCATTGGAGTTCGACTTCTTGAAGGACACGACAAACTGTAGATACAAAATTAAAGGGAAACCCTAATCTGTAACTGACTTAACCTGCTACCCTAAGGCCTAGCCTCTCTATATAAAGGCGAGGAGGACCAACTCTATACAGCCCGGCATACACCTCGCCAGATTGCATTTGTGCACCCTTGTAACTTTCGAATCCCTCATAATCAAGTGCAGACAAGAAGGAGTAGGGTCCTCTATGTGGCCTGAACCTAGGTAAAACCTTGTGTCACTTGTGTGCTTGTTTTCTAGCCGATCGATGCCTCCAGTGCTCCCGACTTCCTCGAACCTAAGTCCATCAATGATGGGCATTGATTAGTTAACCCCTTGTTAGTATGGCTGCGAGATTGTTTCTTGAGGACCCCGTTAGCGCGTTAGAGAGTTCGCGAAGAAGAAAAAACCCTCGTCGGGAGCACAAATAAGAAAGTGCGTAAAGAGGAAATGGTACTGTAAATGCTAAAACCTAGCTTTGTGGCAGGTACCCTCCTGGAGGAGGCTTTTCGATGGCCTCATGGAGAGGCGATTCCTCGAGGTGGGGGAGTATTGTCTACGCCTTGAGGGGGTGACATCAACGCCCACACGTATCTGCATTCTGCTCTCCTACTCCTTCTGCGCTAGTTTTCGGCGGCGGCGAATGCTATCGCGCCGGAGCGGGAAAATATGTAGGTACCTGGTGTCCTTAGCGTGTTAGGCTTCATGAGGGGAAAGAGCCCGTGTAGGTTCATTTACAGGGAAACCGTAGGGCGAACGTGTTTTCTGTTGGTTCCTCTAAGGAGAAAAACTGCAGGGTTCTAGTGATTCTAGGCGTCCTTATGGGAAGCGCCCTTGATAGCCACCCCGTGGGTCCCTCGTGAAGGAATACATAGGATGAATCTACTTCCCATTGGCTTCTCGAGGAGGAAACCATAGGGCTTACACGAATTTAGTATGCTAAGGGGGTGCCCTCCTGAGCCACCTCGTAGGTCCCTCATGGAGGAGAACATAGGGAAAACTCAGGTCCTGTTGGCTCCTCAGGGAGGAAGCCGTAGGCTTATCATGAATTTATGCTACTTGAAGGAAAGTGCCCTCACAAGACGCCCCGTTGGTCCCTCGTGGAGGATACCATAGGGCAAATGCATGTCGCATTGGCTCCTTTGATAGGAAACCATAGGCCTGTCATGAATGTGTGCTACTTGAGGGGAGGTGCCCCGTAGGTCCCTCGTGGATGATACCATAGGGAAAATGCATGTCTTGTTGGATCCTAGAGGAAATCATAGGCCTAGCATGAATTTCTGCTACTTCACTACAAGAAATGTATTATTCTATGACCTTCTAATTGTGATCGTGGACAAAATCGTCATAGAGTTATGACGATTTCACCCCAGATGGTCGTAGGCCGTTCGAGAGGTTCAAAACCTTACAAAATCATGACGATTTTTCTCACAAACGTTATAGTTTCATTATGTCAAATCGTCATAACCTGACGGATGTAGCCTACAATGTTATTTGTACCTCACTACAACGATTTAAAATCGTCATGACGTACAAATTAGGATAAGTTGAAATTGATAGTCGGCCACGTCAGCAATTGCGCCTATGTTTCATGTCTATGTGTCAGTTTTTGACTACGTGTCATATCCATGTGTTAATATCTGCTTATGTGGCGCTTGCGTGGTAGAAACAATATCATAATTTAAAATATAACAAGAAAAGTCGGGCAACATCTTTTGTGTATGGAACATGTTCATGAATATAATTATTGTGTTTATATGTATTATGTACATATGTTATCACTATATTTATTATAATTTCTTTTCGTATATTTTTCCATAAGATATCTCTTAAAAGTGGAAAATCCACGAAACATGGTTTACCTTTTAGAAACAAATGAAACAAAATAGTTTAAATAATGTGACAACTGTAGTGGATGTGGTCGGTGCTGCCTCGATCATGTTCAAAAGAGTTTTCCTCAAATTTTTAGGCATACAAAAATGACGCATAGAAGTAGAAATATAGTTAAAAGAGACATGTGGAAGTTTTGTAGCCACCAACGGACGTCACGGAACTTGTTGTACTATATATAGTCAACAAAATTACAAAAAACCCGAAGAGTTAAGATATTTCCTAATCTTCATCATTATCTTAAAAGAAAGTACAGACCTTGAGAGTAACTAATTTACTATATCATTGTTTTTGTATAGAACATTTGCAAAAACAAATAAATTAAACTGCCATAAATAGTTTTGTCTTTTTGGTAGGGGTGGACGGAAAGTTTGAGATGTCCTGATTGTGACATTTTCAATGTAAGATGGTCTAGTATTTTTGAAAAATAGGATGGGAGCATTTTGAAAAAGTCATTTGGTGATCGCTTCCCAAAACTCCCCGTTTTGGCACTTCAAAAATGAAAAATAGTTTTTCCGTGCGACGAAGAGGAAAACTTTCTTCGACAACATTGTTCGCCATCCCAAGATGTATATGTATGCACAATATGGGCACATTATCACAAACTATGCCATGATTCTGATCATAACATTGGTCATATGGCTTGAAAGCTATGAAACCTCGAACATGATAGGTCATTTCTATGAAGGTTTTTTCGATATGCAATCAATATACCAAGTTTGGTATTTTTCCTTCCAACTATGTCACATAATATGATGTCACATGAAGGTTTTACATTGTTCGGATCATTTTCAAATTTTTTATGTCCGTTTGAAACAATGGTCAAAACGGCGGGCACGAAGGTTCTTAGCTCGGGGCCGAGCCTTGCTAAACTTTCATTGGATCTCTAAAGAAACATGATATTATGAGCCTAAAAATGATTTTTGCAAAAAATCAAGAGCATTAGATCATGTACCTGTAGTTCAAACCAGACCCACTTCCCGCTGATTCGACAGGAATTTGCTTTTTTCACTAGGGGTGGATGAAAATGTTTTAAAATTCCCGATTGGGAGATTGTTCATGTAAGGTGGTCTAGTATTTTTGAAAAATGAGGTGGTAGCATTTTTGAACTGAACATTTGGTGTTGCTGCACAAAACGTCCCGATTTTGAGACTCGAAAAATAGAAAATGGTTTTTCCGTCCAACGAAAAAGAAAACTTTCTCATGCAACGTTGTTCGCCATTCGAAAATGTACATGCGTGCACAATATGGGCATATTATCAAAAACTATGCCGTGATTCTGATCATAACATTGGTCATTTGGCTTGAAAGCCATGAAACCTCAAACATGATATGTCATTTATGTGAAGGTTTTTTCGAAATGCAATCAATGTACCAAATTTGGTATTTTTCCTTGCAACTATGTGACATAATATGATGTCACGCAAAGGTTTTACATTGTTCTGACCATTTTTGAATTTCTTATGCCTGTTTCAATATTTTCCTGTTTCGAACTATGGTCAAAATGACGAGCATGAAGATAGGGGATGAGCCTCGCTAAACTTGCATTGGATCTCCAAAGAAACATTATATTGTGAGCCTAAAAATGATTTTTTACAAAAAATCATTAGCATCGGATCATGTACCTGTAGTTCAAACCGGATCCAGTTCCTACCGATTCAGCAGACATTTGACTTTTTCACCAGAGGTGGACGAAAAGGTTTTAAAATCCCAGGCTGGGACATTGTTAATGTAAGGTGGTCTAGTATTTTCTAAAAATAGGGTGGTAGTATTTTTGAATTGAACATTTGGTGTTGCTTCACAAAACGTCCGGATTTTGGCACTCGAAAAATAGGAAATGTCTTTTCCTTGTGACGAAAAGGAAAACTTCCTCCTGCAATATTGTTCGCCATCCCAATATGCACATGCATGCATAATATGGGCACATTATCACAAACTATGTCACCTTCTGGCCATAACATTGGTCGTTCGGCTTGAAAACCATGAAACCTCGAGCATGATAGGTCATTTATGTGAAGGTTTTTGCGAGATGTAATCAATATACCAAGTTTGGTATTTTTCCTTACAACTATGTGACATAATATGACACTGTAACACCCTCGAATCGGCCCCTATGCAAGTTTTAGCGCTTCCCGCCAAACCCGCATAGAAACGATTCAAGGACGCCCACCAGGCACTTGCGTGCGGGTGGAGAATGAAGTAATACCATTACACATTAGTCCATGATGGAACGCACAGAACATATATATACAACAACGACTCCATGAGTCAAGAATACAGATATACTATACAAAGATCCAAATCACCTTGAAAACGATAGAGCGTCCGACTACGGACAGGATGCAAATGGGGCTAAGAGCCCTGAAGAATAACTAATGGCGTCCATAACCCTGCCCAGGCCAAGCCAGAAGGGTAACCCTGCTAACGACGTCGATCTCAAACCTGCTAAAACAAAAGGGGTGCCGACAAAGGGCTAAGGAAAAAGAGGAGCATCTATACTGAGGCCAGTACACGGCGAGGCTAGAATTCGGCGACTCTCGCCTACATAGGTATGGACTCAAGCGTCAGCGAAGCATGCACTAAACAACCAATAGAGACTCGATAAAATGCCGGCTATTAGAAAGAGATAAGAAAGACCTATTCGGAACCAACCTTATACTAACACCAATCATACCCATCCTGGTATTCCCCCTCGAGACCAAACGAGGAAGTCAAACCGAGGAACTCACACAGTTGGCAGTTTTATTCATTCCATTATAGTTACAACACTTACTAGTCAGATATAGATAGCATGAATCATCCTGATAGCATAAGTAGTGGGAAGTTTTAGTTAACCGTTCCATTGTAGTTGTAGTACTTACTAGTCAGATACAATTAGCATGTAACATCCCAAACTCCGCAGTTGTTGGCACTTTTATTATCCATTCCATTGTAGTGAAGTTGATTACCTATCACATATTAAGTCAAATTTATAACACTACTTTAGTTATAGTTGTCTTTGATCGAGATACTGTGCTCCAAGTCGTCCATAACCGCTGACACGGCTTTCAGAAATATTTACCCTGCAGGGGTGCATAAATAGCAACACGCGCACGATCAACCTCAGAAAAACAAAATAAAAACCCAACGAGGCTTTCACGACAAAGCAATCACAGGATTCATAAAATATTTCAGGGGCCACCCCACTAAGCTACCCGCGATGAAGTTGGCCGGCTCTGAGACGGACCCAGGGTTTGTGACAATGGCTATAAATGACTAGGAACCCGAAAGTGTGACTAGGCTTGTCGATACCGCGAAAACATTCCACGTTCCAAAATAGTACAGGTTCTCCACGCACAATCGTAAATAAAGCAGTAAAGCATGGCATAAGTACAAGATAGTAATAAAGCCCCAAACTCCTTTGTGGCCCCAAGAAATAAGAAATGAATCAAGCTTTGGCTAAGGGGATTCATGGACCCACATGCGGATAGTGCGATAGTCAAGGAACATGTATCAAGTATTCGGGGCCTACGGGAACCAAGTGAGCGGTTAAAACCCAAATATTTTCTATTGCCCACCGATGCCTCTGCATTAGTTATAACTATTCCCAGCATTTTAATAAAGTTATATTTAAAGTCATGATCACCTCCACCATTAAACATGTGCCAACCTTCCAACAATGATGGAGCGACAACAACGCGAAGCAGCACCTGAGCCAGCAACTACGACTCGCAAGGCCGATTATCTATCAAACAACAGGCAATAGGATGCGTCCAAGGCAATATAGAGGCTGCAAGGAATATAAAGGGGGCACACAAACTATAGCATCGCAACACGGATATCAATAGATCAACAGGAGGAAGTAAAGACTATAAATGCAAAATAGGTAGAAAGAGGGAGAATGCTCGCCTAGAAAACACTGCCGAAGAGACATTATCCGAAGAACTTGTCGATACTCGCATCCACTCAACGGCCTAATATGCGAAGAACCAAATCACTAAAATAAACACCAGATGCACTATTTAATACTATAGAAGAAGATCGGGCATGATGCATGCATGATGTATGACATGGCAAAGATGTGATGCGACTAGACAAAATTAAGCAGAACCGGGGTCCCGACAATTAATTAGAAGGTTCAACTTATTTTGATACCCCGCAATTTAAATGTTGTCTTAACAAGGCGAAACATGGCATCGGTTCGCTACACAAATTTAAATGGAGTCAATATAAGACTAGAATAGCCTGCATATAGTCTCCATATTTAATTATTAGGTGAATCGATAATATACCCCCAAACAAAATGAAGATGTATCCAATATGATCAATTTATATGCAACAAGTGACAATGTCATATATTATAAAATATAGGGGTCTCGGATAGGGGTCACACATTAGGGGGAGGGGTCGGCGAACTTGGTTCCGAGGGTTCGACGGGGTCCGGGTTTGGGTCTTAGAACTTCGGGGGAACTAGTTCTTCGGATCCGGGAAGGAGAGCTCGGGCCTTCGGGTCCGAGATCGGGGTCTTCAGGGTCTCGGCGTCTCCGGGTCCAGGAAGAAGATCTCGGGTTTCCGTGGAGAACTTGGTTCGGTGTTGGTGGCCTTGAAATGGCACTATGTACATCTTCGATCGCCGGAGCAAAAGTAGTCGAGGTGGTCACCGGTGGGTTTTGGTACTTGTCCACTCGGAAATCCTTATCATCCGCACAAACACCATCATCATCTCATCAACACCTTCCTATCAACTCAACACCGGGTAGTTTAACAACGGTACCACATATTCGGTAGCACCCCAAAATGAACGGATGACCTCCTCTTTACCTTCTCTATTCGAATGTAGGTGGTGGCAGTAGGGAGACGAGAGCACGCAGAGGGGCGTCGCTGGCACCGTTAGGGCGTCCGGAGCGGCGCGGGACAGTGCGAGGCGAGGTCGACGGCGACCTGCAGGGCCAATGTGGAGGGGAAGCGGACGGGCGGTTAGAGTCGAGGCAAGCGGGGAGACAGAAAGGAAGGCACGCACACGGGCTATTGGCAGCGACGCACAGGGAAGACGAGGACGCGAGGCGGGGAGGTGGGTCCGGGCTCACGCGGGGGTTGCAGGGTGATCGCGGACATGGTGGCGTGGCACCAGGGGAGCTCGAGATGCCGTCTCGGTGGAAGCGGCACGCAGACCTACAGCGGCCGTGGAGGAGGCGGCTGGCAGCAGGGTCCCGCGAGGAGAGGTGGCAGCGCCAAGGAGGACCGATGGCGGAGGCGCGGCATGCTCAGGCCGTGGCCCAGAGGAGGCGGGTTGGCTCTGCGGGGCTAGAAACGAAGAGGCAGCGCCGTGGTCTTGGTGCGGAGACGACGACCGGAGGAGGCGCTGCTGCAAGGCGAGGATAGGGCCCCGGTGGCAAGAGAGGGGCGCCGTAGATGCATCGCTGGCGGCGGCGGAGTGTTGTGGGAGGAGGAAATCGAGCGAGGTAGGAAATCGAGCGAGGTGGGGCCAGGTGTTGTTGTCGGTGGGGTGGTGCGAGGCGGGTAGGAGCGTGCCGCGTGGGTGGAGATGGGGCGCTGGGGATCGACGCGGATTGAGCGCGTGGGGCCAGGGTGTGGCTGCGTGCATGTAGGGCCAACTCGCGCTAGCGTGTGGTGTACGTGGTGTGGTGTACGTGGTGTGGTGCCTAGGGTGGCGCCACAGTGAGGTGGGCGACGTGGCCGGATCGAGCAGCTACGCGCGCGTGTGTGTGCTGGCTGTGTCCAGCGGCAGCGGCGGGTTGGGGTTAGGTGTGGCTTTAGGGTTAGGGTAGATAGGTTTCGGTTGGAGGTGGCCGGCTGGGCTTTTGGGCCTCGCTGGATGCCTCCAAAAAATAATATAAATTTTATTTATTATTTAAAAGGCTTTTTAATCCGTTTTTAGATAAATAAAATATCCGGCAGAGACCGGGGTTTTGGATTTGAATAAAGACAAGAGATATTTAGAAAACAAAGATAGACTTTGGGAAAATACTTTTAGGCAAACAGATGCATTATGATGACGATGCTCAAATGCAATGTGGCATGATGACAAGAGCATGCGGTCATGATGATACACAAAATAGAAATAGCAAGCGATTTTCTAGTAGTGGTTTTATCGGGGTGCTATAGACACCACGCGAAGAATTTACATTGTTCGGACTGTTTTTGAATTTCTTATGTCTGTTTCAATATTTTCTTGTTTCGAACTATGGTCAAAACGACGGGCATGAAGATAGGGGATGAGCCTCGCTAAACTTGCATTGGATCTCCAAAGAAACATCATCTTGTGAGCCTAAAAATGATTTTTGCAAAAAAAATCATTAGCATCGGATCATGTACCTGTAGTTCAATCTAGACCCACTTCCTACCGATTCGGCAGACATTTGTCTTTTTCACCAGAGGTGGACGAAAAGGTTTTAAAATCCCCGGTTGGGACATTGTTCATGTAAGGTGGTCTAATATTTTTGAAAAATGACACCACACAATTTTCTTGTAAAAAAAACACAAGCCAGCCAGGCCCAAGGCCCAACCACGTCGCCCATTTAGCCACAACAAACCCTAGCCCTTCCCATTCTCTATTATCCTCACACTGCTCTGTCCCAGGGGCATCGCCATTCTCCCACCGCCGCCACCAACATTCTCATCAAGTCCTGAGCCACCTCACTCACGCAACCCCGTCGCTCGTCGGCACCGTGCCGTGGGCTTCTCCCCGGTCAATATCCATCACAGACGCTGCCATCCCACACCTCCAACTGCACCACTGTGCCTGAAACCTAGCAGGTCCCCATCCAGCTCTCCTCTAGGGTTCAAAGCATCTGGCCGCCTCTTCCGATCTCACACTCTCACGTTTTCTCCACGCATGCCTGGATGCGAGAGCGAAGCCTCCAGAGCCAGTGGTTCCTCCGTGTACTCCCTGGATCCATCTCCTCTGCAGTAGTCACGACGACATGACGCTCCAGATCTTCTCGGACCCCATTGAATCCATGCACCCCTCAAGCTCTCCAGCCCCGCATCCTCGAAGCAGCCACGTCAGCACAACGGGCCTGTTCGCCGGCGCGAGTGTGCGTTCGTGCATCAACGCGCGCTGCTCCGTCGATCTCGCCTTGTCCGCGTCGCGCTTATCACCAGCGACTCATCACCTACCTCTTGCTCAACATCATCAACGACACCTTCTGAGGGTACGTACACATGCCCTTCACTTCCTACCATTCCTACAACGCACACCGTCGGATTCTACACTGACTCCCTGCACAGCACCTGCACTGCAGGCTGCTCAACGAGACGGACTCGTTCATGAGAGTGATACGCCTGTCGCAGCTCATGGAGCAGGGCCTATGGGTTGACGTCATCGCCTACCTCTCCCACTTCCTGGGACGCCTGTTGACCTGTAGAGCAACGTGGCGAAGGTCCTTCACTACTTCCTCAAGCACTACATAGCCTTCCACGACATGGTCACCGATGCGCACGACCAGGACGTCAAGCGCCTCTACCAAACCTACAAGCAGTACCCCAAGCATGATGGCACCATGTCCCTCGACGCTCTCAGGATGCACTCCATCACCACCACCCTCCTCTATTCAGACCGAATCAGGTAGTACCACTACTGCTCCGTACTCCTCCATCTTGCTCTTGATCGATCCTGAAACATGGTTGGTGTTTATGTTCGTAGGGCCATCTCTCTGTCCCCATTGTTCGTAGCAGAAACCTCGTTAGGTTATTGTGAAAGTTGTAGGAAGCTGTACCAGGGACTTATTCTACATGTATTCATGTACTAATTCAATGTCAAGTCATGAATTTGTCGAACATGTACATATTGGGGGCTAGTTAATTAGATGGCACAGAGTGTTTTTTATTTGTTTTGGTTGGAAGAGATAGTTTTGTTCTTGATTGGGCTTAGGGTTTGATAGTTCTGGAAGTCAATTATGGTGTTAGTGTTTGGGCGCTCAAATTGATAGTTCTAGAAATTATTTGTGTCTTCTTGGTTCAGATGTTAGTGGGTGCTCAAAGTAACTAAAGTGTGTGTATTTCCATACTTAACTGTATCTATACACTACAGTTTATCAAGCTTGGTTTCTGAATTTCATAAGTCGTGCTGCATTTTATAGTTCTATGGCAATTAAATCTTGTGCAATTCTGTGATTAGCTAGTTTACTAAATATACTGATGGTCTAAATTCATTGTGTATTACTTGTGCAACTAGTTTTACTGCAGCTAGTTGTTTATCCTTGATATTTTTGTTCTCCTCCACAGCAATGCCATAGCTACTGGCCGGTAGATGGATATAGGATGGAGTTTCAAGGGATAATTATCTTTGTTAGGTAAGCTATGTTCTCTTTATTCCATGTTTCTGTCCTCCATTGAAGACTTGAGTAGCAAATAGTTTTTAGGAATAAACGTATGACATGGAGAACCAAACCGATCTGCAATTTGTTGGTTCCATATTTTCCTCAGTATGAATCATAGCTTGTACTGATCTTAACTGGGTCAGTAGGTTTAGCCAGATAAAGTACTCTAGCTTATGCCTTATGACACAAATGTTTGTTTTAAATAGAAACTATTGCTATCTAATAGAAAGTATGCTCCTAGGTGAAAATGTACATAGCTTAAACAGAAACTACTCCTATCAAATAGAAACATTCTCCTCTCTTTATTTCTGAGATCAATTTGGTATCCTAGGTCCTTCCATATCTAAGATCAAATTTGGTTTCTCAGGTTCTGCTGCATGCACTCCAAGCCACAGAGCTGTACTTGTGGTTGGTCAACATGGACTGCAAGACATGTGAAGTTTTGTTCTCTTCATTTAGTGGTTTGAGGTGTTTACAGGTTAGTATGCTCCTGGTCATATACAGAGCAATCTGTTAACTGTGTTGTGAAAGGATCTGAATTGTATGCTTATTGCTATTGTTAATGACTCGATTTGTGCAAGGATCTGAAATGTATGCTTTTGTTGTCAAGAAAATTTGAAAGTACAAGTGCATTAGTTATTCATAACTGATGGTAAATTGCTTTGCTTGTACCCATGATGACCATCTCTGTTAATTTTGAGCTTGTGTTGTTGTGAGAATGTACCTTACCGATATCATCTGAAAATTTATTGTACACTTTTTTGCATGAATAGGGATTGTGGTCGTTCCATTGCATCATTCTATTACGCACAATGGAATCAGATATTGAATAGTGCTTGTTCTTTTACAAATCAGTACTTGTAAAGTAACTAGTATCTATTTTGATGCTTATTAAGAATTTATTTTACCAATTTTATTAATTATAATGTGTTATTGTGCTAGAACCAAACATATATAAGGAGTAGCGCCTGACAGCGGCGACTGGCAGCATGGAGGAGCAGCAGCGGCCGACAGTGGTGGTTCGTAGCATGGAGGAGCAGCAGCAACGCCCCTAGTATCAGGGAGGCTGACAACATGGTCGGTTGAGCATGTCTAATGTGCTTTATATATGTGATTGGTCTTTGAAATCCTTGTTAACTGTGTTGATTATCAACAGATGAGACGTATGTTTGGTTAAATGTTTAGATGCACCAGCGAAATGCTTTGTTGCTTTACATTATTCCGCCTGCTTGGCTACTGTTCTGTTGTACCATTGATATGTATTGTACATGGGCTCTTAAACGGGCCAGGACAACTCAAAAACACATTTGATCAGTGTACATTTCAGCTAAAAAGGCTGAAGTACACAAACTAAATGGACCGAAAGGAAAAAACAAACCCTGGAAAGGATGAATCCTAAAAATTAAGTAAACAGAAAAAAGCCAAAGCCCAATATTGCAAAGGATTATAAAATTGCCTAGGCATAAAATAAAAAGGGAACAAAAAAGGCAAAGGCCCATCTAATAAAATGCTCATTTTTTTGGCTCATCCCATATAGAACACTGAAATGGACTGGGCTGAATTCACATTACGACGATCTCGTTTCGTCACAATTTTGCCACGTCAGATCAGCCACGTAGGATCTAACCTAGCTTGGCTAGATGGTCCGTGATGATATTGGATCCTCATAACAGTTATGACGATCCAATATCGTCATAGACGGTTATGACAATTTCGCAAAAATCGTCGTTATAGTTCATTTGCGACGCTCAGCTTTCGACGATCTTAAAATCGTCATAAACGGACTATTGTGACGATTCTGTGATAAAAATAGAGGGTCATATATAGAAATATTCCTTGTAGTGCTTGAGGGAAGGTGCCCTTTGCGAGCCGCCCCAGGGGTCCCTCATGGAGGAGAACATAGGGAAAATGCATGTCATGTTGGCTCCTCGGAGAGGAAACCGTAGGACTAACATGAATTTTTGCTACTTGAGGGGAGGTGCCCTCGTGAGCCGCCACGTAGGTCCCTCTTGGAGGATACCTTAAGGAAAATGCATGTCTTGTTGGCTCCTCGGGGAGAAAACCGTAGGCTCAACATGAATATATGCTACTTGAGTGGAAGTGACCTTGTGAGCCGCCCCGTAGGTCCCTCGTGGAGGAGACCGTGGGGAAAATGCATGTCCTATTGGCTCCTCGGGGAGAAAGCCGTAGGCTTAGCATGAATTTATGCCACTTAAGGGGAAGTGCCCTAGTGAGCCGCACTGTAGGTTCTTCATGGAGGAGACCGTAGGGAAAATGCATGTCCCGTTGGATCCTCGGGGAGGAAGCCATAGGCTTAACATGAACTTAGGCCACTTGAGGGAAGGTGCCCTCTTGAGCCGCCCCGTAGGTCCCTCATGGAGGAGACCGTAGGGTAAATGCATCTACTATTGGATCATCGGGGAGGAAACTATGGGCTCAACATGAATTTATGCTACTTGAGGGGAAGTGCCACCATGAGCCACCCCGTAGGTACCTCGTGGAGGAGACCATAGGTAAAATGCATCTCCTGTTGGCTCCTCGGGGAGGAAGCCATAGTTTTAGCATGAATATAGCCCGCCTGACGGGAGGCGCCCACGTGAGCCGCCCCGTAGGTTCCTCGTGGAGGAGACTATAAGTCCAATTCATGTCATGTTGGTTCGTCGGGGAGGAAACCATAGGCTTAGATGAATTTAGGCCGCTCGAGGGGAGGTGCCCTCATGAGCCGACCGGTAGGTCCCTCGTGGAGGATACCGTAGGGATAGTGCATGTCCTGTTGGATCCTTTGGGAGGAATTAGTAACCCTAGCATGATTGCTTGCTTTGCATTTGTTAGTTTCCATAGATGTGTCGTACGAGGATTTCAAGCAACAAGAATTGTTGTTGAGGTGACTTGATCGCTGGAGCCAGTCGACAAGTCAGAGCTCGACTCTTTAGGCCTTGGTGTTTACGGGGAGTGGCTCGGTGATAGACACCATGCATAGCCCCCACTCGTGTAATACATGTAGGATAGCTTAACAAATGCATGGAGCGAAAACCAACTCAGGGAGAAAAAGTGAAGGTTGGCACGATGCAAGATTCAAAAAATGACCAGGAAGTTCATGGCTTATTACAAAGCCCCCGTGAGTCAGCACGGGGCCTCACAAGAGATAAGTCTGAGGATGATGAGGGTCCGGTGTCACCTTCAAAAAGTAGGGTAGGCAGGCTTTAGCGCTTAGAGAGGCTTATCCACCTTACTAGCGTCTGGTGCTACCTCTCAGAGGCGGTCAGATGCTAGGGAAGACGCGCTAGGATCAGTTCACTGGTATGTCAAAAGCCCCCGAGTGCTTCTCATTCCCTTGAGCTCCTTCATCATGGACAGGGTGTTGTGGATAAAGCTCCGGCTTCCTTCCGACGCCATGGGTGCCGACCGCAATGTGGTCCTTGTCGAGGGGCACGGTTTAGCCGATGTTCTTTTGTCCTTAGTGTTGTCCTAAGACACCATCTTCTTTTTCCTTGTGGTACCCCCGACATAGTCAAGGGCGTCCACATCCTCTCGGTACGTAATAGTTGTGGCCTTATAGGCGTACTCGAGGGAGCGCAAAGCCTCCTTCTCATCGCAGAAGATGGTGATGATTTCACCATTGCCGTTGGGCATCTTTACTATGTTGTAGGCATGATGGGTGACGACCATGAACTTTCTCAATGCTAGGTAGCCTAGGATGACGTTGTAGGGGAGGATGATGTGTGCCACGTCAAAATCGATGAGCTCAGTCATGTGGTTGTTGTGGGCCCCGAATGTGATGATGAGGCGTACCTACCCAATGGGTATAGTTGTTCAGTCAGTGCCTCTAGAGAATGGCATGGTGGTTATCAGCCTATCATACGACACTTTTAGTTTGGCGAACGTCTGAGATGAGATCACGTTCATGTTGGAGCCTCCGTCGATGAGCGTCTTGGCACCATCGATTTTGTTGATGGTGGGTGTAGATCATGGGAAGAGTGCACACGACTCTGGTAGAGGTGGGGTGTTCATTGGTGTTGAAGGTGATGGCGTAATGGGACCACTTGAGCTTTAGGGAAGGAGTCCCTCGCCAAGTGGCGGCAACCTCACGAGTGGGGTGCTTGAAGTGTCGGTTGGATGTTGTTTCCTAGGAGCCACCAAGGATGCTATCGATGGCATCCTTTGGCTCCTGGTAGCCGTAGTATTTTCCTCGGTGAGGCCTCTCTCCGTGGCACCGTGATTCTTCTAGGCAGCATTAGCTAGATGGACTTGAAGGAAATATGCCCTAAGAGGCAATAATAAAGTTGTTATTATGTATTCCTTATATGTGATAGATGTTTATTTTGCATGCTAGAATTGTATTGATCGGAAACATCAATACATGTGTGTTTAATAAACAAAAAGGGTTCCTAGTTATGCCTCTCTTATAGACTAGCTTGTTGATTAACAAGATGATCAAGGTTTCCTGATCATGGACATTCGATGTTAATAACAAGGTCACACCATTGGTGGAATGATGTGATGAACATTCATCCGAAGTATAGCATTACGATCAAGTCATTATGTTTGTATTGCTATAACATCATACAAAGTAATCTCTATCCTTAGACCATGAGATCATGTTAATTGCTAACACCTGAAGAGTATCTTGATAACATCAAACGTCACACCGTAACAGGGTGACTATAAAGATGGGTTCAGTACTACGAAGGTGTTATGTTGAGGCTCATGGATTAAGAGTGGAATTTTTCAATCCCGATGACAGATAGATATACTCTAGGCCCTCTCGGTGATATCACATTGACATAGCTTGCAAGCAAGTGATGTGATCACTAGAATGTTATATCACGGGAACGAGAAAAGAGTGCATGTCGGTAACAATATCAAACTAGGTATGGAGATACCGATGATCGAATCTCGGACATGTAATATATCGCGAAAGGGATTTAGTTACAAGCGTTAAAGGTTCTCACGATCATAGAAGTCATCGTTGAATGTGTAGGAGTCAGTACGGATCTCCAGGTCCTGCTGCTGATTATTGATCGAAGAAGGGTCTCGATCATGTCTGCATTATTCTCGAACCGTAGGGTGACACACTTAAGAGTTACCGGACACCATTTTGGAGCACATATGTTTCAGACGAAAGAATTGCAAAGCATAGGAATTGTTTCAATAGAAACCAGAAATTGTTTCGGGTGAAATTGCAGAAAATGGTTCTGCATGTGATATTGAAATATTGCAAGGGGCTATATGTGAATGTTTGTTAATTAAAGTAATGAGAGAGCATTAAACTTGGAGAATTTTAATGCATTTAAAGTGGAGACTTTAAAAGGGAATGTGAAGAGGCATTTTAATGTGGAGGGGTTACCACCACATGAATGGGGGAGGTGAGGTGTCAGCCCCATGCACCGGCCATGGAGAGTAGGGGCACCCCCCTCCTCCTATAAAAGGCCACCCATTCCCTCCTTCATCCTCACACCTCCTTGTGAAGGATCTCTCTCCCCCTCTAGAATTATTCCCCCATGGTCTCGGATTAGCGAGATACATGTTCCCGGTGGCATTTCGTCTGGAAGGTGTTGCTGCTTCCGCTGGATCGCTGGAGCGAGGAGGTGGAGGTTGTTTGGTGGCTTGAACGTGTGTGCGAGTGCGGATGCGCTACTGAGTTGCGACACTCGGACTTCCTCACGATCTTGAGATCGGCAAGTGTACGACTACATCAACCACGAGTTCCTACTCGTTAACAAAACTCGTTGTCTTCGAGGGTAAGTTCTCGTTGGATGTATGTCCACTCGTTGCTTTGTACCTAGTAGATAGATCTTGGCATGTAGTTCACACCGTAGGAATGTTTTTTCTATGCTGCGGACCCAACAGTGGTATTAGAGCCTGATCTATGCGTAGGTGCTTTGCACGGGTAGTACACATATGTTTATATGTGGGCGATGATGATCATGTTATTGCATCTTCTATGTATTTTGGATATTGGTGGCATAGTGGGATGAAGCGGCCCGTACCAACCTTACATGTCATCGTACATGAGACCGGTTCCACGACTGACATGCAACTTGTTTTGCATAAGTGGCTGGCAGGTGTCTGTCTCTCCTACTATAGTCAATATCTGATTTAAAATGAGTTGCTAATAACTTAGTTATCCTCGTTGTGGTTCATGTTCGTAGGTGAGAACGGTTCTATCTCCGAAAGCCCTAAGCCACGTAAAACTTGCAACTGATAAATTAGAGGCGTCTAGTTTAGATCATTGCTGGGCTAGTGTATTGATATGGTATTGTTGTAAGTAGATGTATTATAGATACTCTTACAACACATTCAACGTGTAAGTTCCATAGACCTTTGCCTTACACACAAAGGAATGATAGAGATCATACCACGATACAAATGATAGAGATCAAATGCATGTACCATATCATCTCACTTTACACATTAGATGTTAGCATTTTATACTGCTAGTTTGGCATTTTTGGTAGCATTGTAAGATGATCCCTCATTTAGATATCAAGATAAAATGTGTTCTTCCTTGAGTATGCACCGTTCTATGGATCGTGTTTTGAGACATCACGTGATGATCGGGTGTACTCGACTCTACGCTTTCATACAACGGGTGTAAGACAGTTTTACACACGCGAGTACTAAGGTTTTTACTTAGCGAGCCTAGAATGTAAAGACATGGCCTCGGAACACAGACCGAAAGGTTAAGCATGAGTCATATGGTTGATATGATGCCCATATAGATGCTCGCCTTTGAAGCTACACTGACTCACGTGATGATCGGACTTGGTGTAGTGGATTTGGTTCATGTAATCACCAAAAAGGCACGAGGGATGTCGTTTTTGAGTGGGAGTTCATTAGTAATTTGGATTAGTTGAACTCAATCTATCATAAACTTAGTCTAAATAAACTTTACAAATTCTGTTGTAGATGGCACCACCTGCATTTAATTTCAATGTGTTCATGGAGAAAGAGAAACTTGCTGCGAATGGTAGCAACTTCACCAACTGGGCTATGAATTTGAGGATTCTCCTCACTGCTGCACAAATGCAATATGTGCTAGATGCGCCGCTAGGCCCCCCACCAGCTCCTGATGCCCCTAACGAGGAAAAGAATGTCTATGTGACACATCAGGAGGACCACAACTTAGTTCATTGCGGCATACTGTATGGGCTAGAGCCAGAACTTCGAAAGCGTTTCAAAAATGGCAACGCTTTTGATACCATGGG
Source organism: Avena eriantha (assembly GCA_910589775.1). Classification (NCBI taxonomy): domain Eukaryota; kingdom Viridiplantae; phylum Streptophyta; class Magnoliopsida; order Poales; family Poaceae; genus Avena; species Avena eriantha. The sequence continues at coordinate 140,444,716 of OU342740.1, read as the reverse complement.
AGAATTGAAAATGATTTTTGATACCCATGCTGCCGTAGAGAGTTATAATGCTTCTGAAAAGTTCTTCAGCTACAAAATGGAGGAAAACAGCTCCGTTAGTGAGCACGTACTCAAAATGTCTAGGTACGCCGATAAGCTTGTGTCCTTGGGAATAATGATTCCCAATGACATAGGCATACATCGTGTTCTCCAACCTCTGCCACCTAGATACAAGAGCTTCGTGATGAACTATAATATGCAGGGCATGAAGAAGACTCTTCCCGAGCTTCTGTCAATGCTTAAGACTGCAGAAGTAGAGATTAGGAAAGAACATCAAGTGTTGATGATCAATAGGACCACCGGTTTCAAGAAGGACAAGAAAGGCAAGCACAAGAGAAAGAAGGGTGGCAAATCTGTTGCCGCGCTTGAAAAGAAACATCGAGCTGGCCCTAAGTCCGATACCGAGTGCTACTATTGCAAGGGGACTAGCCATTGGAAGCGCAACTGCCCCAAGTATTTGGTAAACAAGAAGTCCGGCAAGGCAAACAAAGGTATATGTGATATACATGTTATTGATGTGTACTTGACTAGTACTCGCAGTAGCACCTAGGTATTTGATACGGGATCAGTTGCTAATATATGTAGCTCGATTCAGGGGCTGCGGAACAAGCGACAACTAGCAAGGGATGAGGTCACATTGCGGGTCGGCAATGGATCAAGAGTTGATGTGATCGCCGTCGGAACACTGCCTCTCCATATGCCATCGGGATTAGTCATAAACCTAAATAATTGTTATTTGGAGCCTGCACTTAGCATGAACATTGTATCCGGATCATGTTTGATGCAAAGTGGTTATTCGTTTAAATCTGAAAACAATGGTTGTTCGATTTATATGGATAATATCTTTTATGGTCATGCACCTATGTTGAATGGTTTATTTCTGATGGATCTCGATAGTAATATTACGCACATTCATAATGTTAATGCTAAAAAGATTAAACTTGATGATGATATATCTACATATATGTGGCACTGCCGTCTAGGTCATATTGGCGTTAAACGCATGAAGAAACTCCATTCAGATGGACTTTTGGAATCATTTGATTTTGAATCATTTGATACATGTGAGCCATGCCTTATGGGCAAGATGACTAGAACGCCTTTTTCTGGTTCAATGGAACGGGCGACATATCTATTGGAAATCGTACATACTAATGTGTGTGGACCAATGAGTGTGTCGTCACGAGGTGGATATCGTTATTTTGTTACTTTCACGGATGATTTGAGTACATACGGGTATATCTATTTGATGAAACACAAGTCTAAAACTTTTGAAAAGTTCAAGGAATTTCAGAATGAAGTGGAAAATCATCGTAATAGAAAGATCAAATTTCTACGGTCTGACCGTGGAGGAGAGTATCTAAGTTACGAGTTTAGCACACACATGAAAGAGTGTGGAATAGTTTCACAACTGCCGCCTGCCGGAACACCACAACGTAATGGTGTGTCAGAATGTCATAATCGTACTTTATTGGATATGGTTCGATCTATGATGTCTCTGACCGACTTGCCACTATCATTTTGGGGTTATGCACTAGAAACAGCTGCATTCACTTTAAAATCGGGCACCATCTAAATCCGTTGAAACAACACCGTATGAATTATGGTTTGGAAACAAACCTAAGTTGTCATTTCTTAAAGTTTGGGGATGCGATGTTTATGTGAAGAAACTTCAACCGGATAAACTCGAACCCAAAGCGGAAAAATGCGTCTTCATAGGATACCCTAAGGAAACAATTGGGTACACCTTCTATCACAGATCCGAGGGCAAGGTTTTTGTTGCCAAGAATGGATCCTTTATTGAGAAGTACTTTCTCGCGAAAGGTGTGAGTAGTCAGAAGGTAGAACTCGAAGAGGTTATTGAACCTTCTCTGCATGAAATGGTGAGTGGCGCAGCACCGGAAGTTGTTTCGGAGTTGACTTCACCTAATGAAGAAAGAGCTAATGATATTGATCATGAAACTCCAAAAGAGGAAACTACCGAACATCGCAGGCCAAGCAGGACACGTGCAGCTCCTAAACTGTACGGCAATACTGTTGTGAATTTCATGGTTGATGAAATGGATGACCCTGCGACATATGAAGAAGCGATGATGAGCCCATATTCCAACAAATGGCTAGAAGCCATGAAATCCGAGATGGAATCCATGTACGAGAACCAAGTTTGGACCTTGGTTTACTTACCTCACAATCGAAAGGCCATTGAGAATAAATGGATTTTCAAAAGAAAAACTGATGCTGATGGTAATGTGAGCATCTATAAGGCTCGACTTGTCGCAAAGGGGTTTTGATAAATTCAAGGAGTTGACTACGATGAGACATTCTCTACCGTAGCGATGCTTTAGTTAGTTAGGATTATAGCAATTGTTGCATATTTCGATTATGAAATATGGTAGATGGATGTCAAAACTGCGTTCCTTAATGGTAATATTGAAGAAGAGTTGTATATGATACAACCTAAGGGTTTTGTCGATCCTAAGGATGCTAATAAGGTATGCAAACTTCAGCGATCCATCTATGGACTGAAGCAAGCATCCCGGAGTTGGAATCTCCGCTTTGATGAGGTGATCAAATAGTTTGGATTTGTCCAAACTTATGGAGAGGCTTGTATTTACAAGAAAGTGAGTGGGAGCAATGTGGCATTTCTGATATTATATGTGGATGACATATTATTGATTGGAAATGATATAGATCTTTTAAACAGTGTTAAAAGTTATCTAAACAGCAAATTTTCGATGAAAGACCTTGGTGAAGCATCGTATATATTAGGCATTAAAATCTATAGAGATATATCAAGGCGCCTAATTGGGCTATCGTAGAGTACATACCTTGATAAGATATTAAAGAAGTTTAATATGGACGAAAGTACGAAGGGGTTCTTACCTATGTTGCGAGGCAAGACATTGAGTAAGACTCAAAGTCCGGCTACGGCGAAAGAAAGAGAGATGATAGATAAGATCCCCTATGCCTCGGCCATAGGCTCTATTATGTATGCCATGCTATGTACAAGACCGGATGTGGCACATGCTATTAGTTTGATTAGTAGGTACCAATCTAATCCAGGTTCGGAACACTGGATAGCGGTAAAGAACATCCTCAAGTACTTGAGAGAACTAGGGATATGTTTCTTATATACGGAGGTGAAGAAGAGCTAGTCGCTAAGTGTTATGTCGATGCTAGCTTTGACACCGATTCAGATGACTCTAAGTCTCAATCCGGACACGTATTTCTCTTGAATGGAGCAGCAGTTAGTTGGAGGAGTTCCAGACAACCTGTGGTGGCTGGATCAACGACGGAGGCGGAATATGTTGCTGCATCAGAAGCGGCGCAGGAAGCGGTTTGGATGAAAGAGTTCATTACGAAACTAGGTGTGGTTCCTAGTGCATTGGACCAAATGGTGATCTATTGTGACAACAATGGAGCCATAGCCAACACAAAGGAACCGAGGTCTCACAAGAATTCGAAGCATATTAAGTGCCGGTTTCACTCCATCCGCGAGCATGTCAAGGATGGAGATATAAAGATTTGTAAAGTACACACGGACCTAAATGTAGCAGATCCGTTGACTAAAGTTCTCCCTAGGGAAAAACATGATCAACACCAGAACTCCATGGGTGTTAGATTTATCACTATGTGAACTAGATTATTGTCTCTAGTGCAAGTGGGAGACTGAAGGAAATATGCCTTGAGAGGCAATAATAAAGTTTTTATTATGTATTCCTTATATATGATAGATGTTTATTTTGCATGCTAGAGTTACATTGATCGGAAACATCAACACATGTGTGTTTAATAAACAAAAAGGGTTCCTAGTTATGCCTCTCTTATAGACTAGCTTGTTGATTAACAAGATGATCAAGGTTTCCTAATCATGGACATTTGATGTTATGAATAACAAGTTCACACCATTGGTTGAATGATGTGATGAACATTCATCTGAAGTATAGCATTACGATCAAGTCATTATGTTTATATTTCTATAACATCATACGAAGTAATCTTTATCCTTAGACCATGAGATCATGTTAATTGCTAACACCTGAAAAGAGTATCTTGATAACATCAAACGTCACACCGTAACAGGGTGACTATAAAGATGGGTTCAGTACTATGAAGGTGTTATGTTGAGGCTCATGGATCAAGAGTGGAATTTGTCAATCCCGATGACGGATAGATATACTCTGGGCCCTCTCGGTGATATCACATTGAGATAGCTTGCAAGCAAGTGATGTGATCACTAGAATGTTATATCACGAGAATGAGAAAAGAGTGCATGTCGGTAACGAGATCAAACAAGGTATGGATATACCGATGATCGAATCTCAGACATGTAATATATCACGAGACAAAGGGATTTAGTTACAAGCCTTAAAGGTTCTCACGATCACATAAGTCATCGTTGAATGTGTAGGAGTCAGTACGGATCTCCAGGTCCCACTGCTGATTATTGATCAGAGAAGGGTCTCGATCATGTCTGCATTATTCACGAACCATAGGGTGACACACTTAAGAGTTACCGGATACCATTTTGGAGCACATATGTTTCAGACGAAAAAATTGCAAAGCGCAGGAATTGTTTCAATAGAAACCGGAAATTGTTTCAGGTGAAATTGCAGAAAGTGGTTTTGCATGTGATATTGAAATATTGCAAGGGGCTATATGTGAATGTTTGTTAATTAAAGTAATTAACAATATTCTGAATAAATGTAATAAAAGAGTTTTATTAAATGAGAGAGCATTAAACTTGGAGAATTTTAATGCATTTAAAGTGGAGACTTTAAAAGGGAATGTGAAGAGGCATTTTAATGTGGAGGGGTTACCACCACATGAATGGGGGAGGTGAGGGGTCACCCCCCATGCGCTAGCCATGGAGAGGAGCGGCATCCCCCTCCTCCTATAAAAGGCCACCCATTCCCTCCTTCATCCTCACACCTCCTTGTGAAGGATCTCTCTCCCCCTCTAGAATTATTCCCCCATGGTCTCGGATTAGCAAGGTACATGTTCCCGGTGGCATTTCGTCTAGAAGGATTTGTTGCTTCCGCTGGATCGCTGGAGCGAGGAGGTGGGGGTTGTCCGGTGGCTTGAACGTGTGTGCGAGTGCGGATGCGCTGCTGAGTTGTGGTGTTCGGACTTCCTCACGATCTTGAGATCGGCAAGTGTACGACTACATCAACCACGAGTTCCTACTCGTTAACAAAACTCGTTGTCTTCGAGGGTAAGTTCTTGTTGGATGTATGTCCACCTGTTGCTTTGTACCTAGTAGATAGATCTTGGCATGTAGTTCACACCGTAGGAATTTTTTTGTTTTCTATACTGCGGACCCAACAGGACTTGCTACTGGCTGCCACCGCTGATGTGGGTGTTGTTCCAGTTCGCTCCTCCTTGGTGTCCTCCACGGCTATTATTCCATCTGGAACCTTGCTTCTTCTTCCTCTAGTTGCTACGCTTGTTTCGTAGATTTTTCAGCTCGTAGCAATCACTAGTATCATACACATGTATCTTGTGGAAGATGCAGTACGGGCGATCATCATGCTCTCCTTCTCGCTCACCTCTTCGAGGGCTCTTTCAGTAAGGATCCTCCGCGAGGATAGCTAGAGACTTGCGTTTGGCCTCTTTGACCTTGGTCTTGGAGGCACTCTAAGGCTTTGGCGTGGTCTCGCCCTTGGCAAGGCCGATCATGCGTCCGACCTCCTCCTTGGTGCATTTTTCTACCATGGTGAAGAGTTCCACCACCGTGGTGAGGTTCTCCCCGTGGATGCCAATTTTCTCTCGTATATTAACATCCTTGACACCCTCCGAGAAGCCTGTGATGACGTTGGAGTCAGAGATCTTGGGTATCTTGTTGTGGACTTGTCTAAACCACTGTAAGAACTAGAAGAGGGTCTGGCCAAACTACTTGCAGACCTGGCAGAGATTGTAGTAGGCGAGCGGGCGCTCGCAGGGCCCCTTGAAGTTGGCAATGAAGAGTGCGTAGATGGTGGGCCATGAGTCAACGAGTTCCTCAGGAATGTTCATCAGCCAGGTGTGAGCCTCGTCCTTTAGGCCCATGGGGAACCAGTTGGCCCTGACGCGGTTGTCGCTGCCAACAACCTTGATGCTAGTGGTGTAGAGCTGCAGGAACTCACAAGGGTTAGCAGAGCCGTCGTAGAATGGTGGCATCTCTAGCCTGAACTTGTGGGGCTATACTAGGTGATACGTCCATTTTGCATCACTATTCTATGTCTTAATTCACTATTATTCATTGACATATTTCGTATTGAGAGGTGTTACTTATGTTATTTCATCTATTTTTGCATGGTTGATGACTTTTGGAGCATGGACCGCTGCAGTCAGGATTCTGATGGAAAATGTGCTGTTTGGAGGCAAAATTCGCGAAGATCAGAAAATCCGGGAAAATATACGGAAAATTCTACTTTTCTAGAAGACTAAGGATGCTAGAATATGGAGTGGAGATAGGCCACAGGGGGCCCACACCACCCCATGGCGCGGGCAGGCCTAGGCCGCGCCTGGAGGTGGTGTGGCCGCCCTGGCCCACTCCATCCTCTCCCCTCTGGCGTATATCATCCTCCCGAAACCCCAAGACTTGGGGAGCGACCACAGAAAGATTCCTCCGCCTCTGCGGGGTGGAAAACACCGAGAGAGAAAGATCTCTCCGGTAGACAGATTTCTGCCGGGGGAATTCCTTCCCGGAGAGGGGAGATCGTCGCCATCAACACCACCATCAAGCTGGACTTCATCAGGATCATCATCACCACCATCACCAACATCATCACCATCAGCACCCTCATCACCATCTCCATATTGCTGTAACAATTGAGTTGAATCTTGCATAGTTCATAGGGGAAACTTTCCCGGTGTTGATTACTCTTTGTAGTTGATGCTATTGAGTGAACCATTGAATTATTCTTTATGTTCAGATTGTTATACATCATTATTTCATCTCTGATCATGATCCATATGATCTCTTGTGAGTAGTTCGTTTTGTTCTTGAGGACATGGGAGAAGTCTTGTTGTTAGTAGTGGAGTTGCGTTGAGAAAGATTCAATAGATTGTTATTTAAGTTGTGGTGTACTTCTTCTAGTGGTGTCATGTGAACGTCAACTACATGACACTTTACCTATATGGGCCTAGGGGAATGCATTGTGTATTTGGCTACTAATCGTAGGGGTTGCCAGGGTGACAGAAACCTGAACCCCCGTTAGGAAACCATTGCACAAGGGACGTAAGGGTCTTAGAGTTTAAAGCTGTGGTTAGGTTTCTACCTTAATTACTTTCTTGTACTTACAGATGTTTGCAAGGGGTATAATCACAAGTATGTATTAGTCTTCGATGGGGCGGTCCATTAGCACAGGTTCACCCACACAACACTTAGCAAGCTAGAGAAGATTAATCGCCTATATGAAGCGAAAGCACTTGACAGTCTTCCCATGTGTCCTCGAGAACGTTTGGTCATCTTAAGTAATACAACCGGCTTGTCCTTTGCTGCATAAAGCATTGGGCCACTTGCTGCATTTATTCCTATTGTCTTTTATTTACTCGTACTTTTTTTACCTGCTATATCAAAAACCCCTAAAAATCCGTTTGCTAAGTATTTGCACAGAATTCCTGATCCATACCACTAGCCAGCACCTTCTGCTCCTTGTTGGGTTCGACACTGTTACTTATCGAAAATACTATGATAGACCCCCTATACTTGTGGGTCATCACCAGGCGATGCAGGTCCTTGGTGAACACGAGGCAGCCATTGCTCTACACTTCCTTGCTGTTGGCGACGGCGACCCACTTCTACGGCCGGCCGAGGCGATCTCCTCGATGATGCGGTCCTCATGTCCCAGACTGGCCACTGCGGCCACATGAGTGACTTCCGCCGCCGGGATGATTTGGCAGCTGTTGCCAGGGGTGGCGTGGCGTCTTGAGGCTAGAGGGTGCCACCGGTGCCCTGGTCCTTTGTCGAAGGCGGAGGCGGGATCACAAGCCCTAGGGACGCCTCTTTGGTCCGAGCCCCCGGTGCCGCCCAATTCAGAGAGGCGACAGAGATGTCGATGAGCTCGTCGAGGTGCGCACGCCATTCCTCTTGCCTAGACTGAGCATGCAGGTATCAAAGTAGCTCTTGTTCCATGAGCTTGGCAGCCTCCGGCATGGGCGGGGCGCCCTTGTCACACGAAGATGTGATAAGGGAGAGCAATGTGCTACCGTGCATGGAGATCTGTCACTCCTATGATAGGCGGAAGGAGGAGCCCTAATCATCCTCCGTCCACTGGGTTTGCTCAGAGATAGCGTGTCGAGGAGTATGCTCTGTTTGGGCCTTTCTCGCTATGCGACGGAGGGCACGCTTGTCCCGAGTCTCGTTGCGAGCTACCATGTTGGCGAGGTTGAAAGAAGAACTTGGAAACGCGCCTCAGTCCCCTACCTAGAGTGCCAAATGGTGGAGATTGAATTCCCAGGAAGGAACAAGGGTACCAAAAGGCCCCGTATTTGTGAGGGGACTGAACACACGCTTAGATCTTCGACACGATGATGGGGCAATGGATCTTGCACACGACAGAGAGATGACACAGGTTGTTTACCTAGGTTTGGGACCCGCGTGAGGAGGTAAAGCCCCTGCTCCTGCTTTGTTGAATTGATCACGGTGCTTCCCAAGGGTATAATGGCGAGTGATGGCTAGGGTTTCTAATCGTCAGGATCGACCCCTTCTAAGGTTGGGGTGGCTCCCCTTTTATACTGGCGTCGGACCTCTGCCCCCAATTTATTGGGCTGGAAGAGTTACCACATTGCCACCCATGGAGAGCTAGTATATAAGTCTAATTTACATGGACTACTTCTAGGATCTTCAGGTGCCGCCGATCCGTCATAAAGTCGTGGTTGCCGCTGCCGTCTCGCCCGCAGCATAGTGCCCTCCACCGCCTTCTCGCACAAAAGAGGAAAATGTGAAGGGGCTGACGTAGGTGCCGTCATCCCCTGTTTATCAATGAAGGGGAAAGACATCACCTCTTCTTTTCGGAGGCGGACCACACAGTCTGCATGTATGTGGACTTCCCATTGGGCTTGTCGTCTTTTCTCCTTTTCCAGCGAGAATACGAGCATGCCCCTAAGGTACATTGGGAGATAATCCGAGGCCTTCAGAGAGGGGGTATGCCTCCTCCTGAAGCCTTCCTCCCGGAGGCAACCTGGTCTAGGTCCCGTTCTATCCGAATGGGCTTCGCGAGGGGCCGCTCGTTCCTCTTCGAGGAGATATGGCCTCGCAAGGCTGTCGCTACTTGGTAGTAGGCCTAGTGACCGGTGGATCTGGATACCCCGGTTGCTAGTGACCCGACACGGGATTTCATATATGCAACTTATCTCAACTGACGGCTTACAAAAATTATATATAATGGTGAAAATCTAGATCTTCAGAGATCCGTACTCGACAACGGGTCTTGTTTCGCTAGTCAGAAGTTAGCCTCCTTAAAAAAATTGGATCACAACTTTAACAAACTCCACCTTCAGGCAAATTCTTTCTTGTAGCATCAACAATAATCATCTCGACCAAACAACAAAGAAAACTCTTTGGGCGCCAACAACCACTAGGGGCTAAACAGTTAGACCAACTAAGATTGAGCATAGCTCAAACTTAGCAACATGAACATTCTTTATCCTCATATCAGCAGAATTATCATGAGTACTAATCTTGTATACCTTCAGTTTACCGTATGCAAGATCGTCGCGAACATAATAGTACTCAACTTCAATGTGCTTTGATCTCTAGTGGAACATCTGATCCATACTAATGGCACTTTGTCTATCACCAAACAGATTAATACAAGAATCATCTTGGCAAATCTCAGCATACAAACCCTTTAACCAAACAAACTATTTGCAAGCTTCAGCAAACCATTCAACCCAAACCTACAAGGCGACGGATCTCACTCCCCTCATATAAAGTTAGCCTCCTTAATAAATTTGGATCACAATTTCAACAAATTGGATGTTATTTTCAAATAATAGACTACCAAGTTGTACTTATAGCGAGGTTTAAAAATATACACGATTTGAAATTTTCTATTTTAATCATCTATTTTTTCAGTTGAATCTTTGTTATGAATTGTTTGTTTGCCATGTGTTCAATGGATACCGCATCCAGTTCTCCATCGGCTAGGAGCAGAGGAATAGTCTCACCAGCACACAAACGATGAGATAACCCATGGTTTGATTGATATATTTTTTCTTTTCTGTACATGGGGCTGTTCTTATGCCTCTTGTTACCACATTATTACATCGTTTGACAAACGATACATGTCAAGGATACATGGCAAAGCTGACCCCAAATCCCGATGATAGGTGAGGAAGTACTAAGAGAAAGTACAATAGAGTACAGTCAGCTGGCTATAAGAGATAAAATGATATATTTTTGATGAGGTGGAGGAGAGAGAATGTAAGCAGGCTGTAAATTAAGAGCCAGCTCTAGCACGTGCTCGTAGGCACTTTGTAAGAGTAGAATGTGGTCCACATATGATTAAATAGTATGCTTTTTAAGATAACTATTGTACATATTGACTATAGAGCTGACTATAAATAACGTGTTACTTTGATATAGCCAACAACAGGCTATATTATTGAACTTTATCTCTAATGGATACATGACCATGGGGAACCACGCTGCAGTCATAAAACGTTAAGGCCTGATCCTATGATTATTACATTAATATATTTTTGTGATGTGCACGAATTGGCAACATCGATCTAGACGATTGAATCCTCGTTGCAGAGATAGTTGCTTGTACCACACACACATCACACTATAATATTTTGTACCCATTATCGTAGCTATTATCCTGTTTGTATTATAATTTCTCACCTATGTAGGTGCCTTTTCCATAAGCCCATATTAATATTAATATTATTGATTTCTACATTTACTTGGTTCACACAAACAATCAAAGCTGCATTCACAGTATGTGCCTTTTCCACCGAAACAACGAGAATACAGTTTCATTTAGGGTTGTGTGGGTATCGCCTACACATATCTCGTATATATGACCAACATACAGGGTTACAATTACAACACGATAGGTACACGTATACAACACGTATACGTGTCCGTTTCCAACACATCCCCTCAGTCTGAACTATCATTGTAACATCCTACTTTCAGTAACCATGATTAGTTGTCCAGAATGCAAAATTCAGGGGGAACAAAAACTTTTTCTTATTCAGTGATATAGTTTTGCTTGCTTGCTTGTTTGTGATTATGCATCTGGAAGTGCAATAACTGATATACTCCTTACCTCACTCTCAGTTTACAAAAGCTATTTAGCAAAACTGTCTTGGCTTATTTTACATATTATCAAATGTTCTGGCATTTTAAAACCTGAGCCAAAATGCCCTTGCAAGAACCATTATTTTCCTAGCTTCTATTAACAAAATTATGGAGAACTATATAATATAATATGCTTATGTTTTTAAGACAAAACTTCTAACTACTCTTACCTCTAGTTTTTCCAAAACCTTTTATAAAGCTTTTGAATTCTATTCTTGGTAGAAGTACCAGGGACCCTTACCTTATTCAAACTCCAACCTTTCCAAAATACCCATCCTCTCAAGTTAGACTTGATGGTAACCTTAGTAGTAGTTTGATTTGCTTGTAAGATAAATTGCCTTGATCTACTGTTTGACTTGTTTGTATAGGAAGTAGTATGAGCTACCCTAAGATCTCATCCTCTACGGCAAAGCTAAACTAAGATCACAAACACTAAGACAGTTTCAAAAGTTGGATCTGCTATCTAGTCACTAAAGTGACAATCTAAACCCTTAAACAGATCCATTTAAGGCTAATCCTTTCTAGTAACTTCTAAGTCAATGAAGACCAACGCTAAGAATGTATTCCTTCTACTCAATCCACACTTCAAATTCGTCCACTTGATGATGAGTTTAGAACCATGCATCCTTCCAAAAGCATCCCCTCTTGTATCCTAGTCACAAACCCCCAAGTCCTCCAATTTTGACAAAGTCTGGAAATGTTATCAATGTATCATTTTTGAGTGTCTCTCCACCTCAACCCTTGTGCCTTTTTGGAAATGAACTTGAAGCATATTATAAACCATTATAAGGAATTTCAAATCCCACTCTTTCCCTTTTCTAGATCCTCCTTTGACCAACTTGTTCTTGATGGTTTTGCAGGCAAGAAAATAACCTTTTCTACAAATCTTATGAACATGCCTTCTTTGGAAGAAGCTCACATATACATGTTATATTAGTTTGACAAAATCTTTGCATGATTATGCTCTACTCATGAAGGTCTATCCATCGATACTCCACTTGTTCAAATTGTAGCCTTGGGATTCAAAAAACCCCATTATTTTTGAAGTGAAATAATAATCTGCTCTAACACCCTTATTTTTAGCCAACTTTGGCATGAATCCTAGGAAATCTCAATCATGATCAACCTTAACCTTTTGTACGATGGTGATCTACATCACCCGGTATATCTATCCATCTATCCCATGACCCAAGGGGAGCTTTGAGCTCCTAAATCCAACAAGGTTTTGAAGGTATAAAACCATTAGAGCCCATGATCCTTTACCTTTTGCTTTCTTCCAAAATCTAGTTGGATTTCCATAAAACAAGGTTGAAAATTATTGATACACTATGTGGACATCATCTACCTTGGAGATGAAAATTATCAATTGTTTTCCATAATTATTTTGGCCGAAAAACAATTTAATTCTTTTCCTTTACAAAAACCTCAAAACTCCTATAAAAGAAAGTTTGTTTTTCTCCAAAACACTTTGCCAAATTTAGGCACATTTGAGGCCTATATATTTTACCCTATCTTCCCACTTAAAAAATAAATATTTTTTAACAGTTTTACTATTTTTTCCTATCTATTTAAATGGCTGAAATAAGAAAATAAATATTTTAAATACTTTTCTTCTTCAACAAATCTTGGGAAAATTCCCCAAAGTGTGAAATGTTAATTGGGACCATCACAAACAAAAACCTTATCTATCCAATTCAAAAATATCAAATTAATTCAGTTAAACCACTTTAGCACTTTTTGAAAATTTGATAATAAATGGGGCTAAACACCTATGAAAAATCACAAATAAATCTTGGAGGTTTGCGTTGACCATCTCCATTTACCAGTACCCTTGGACCATCTTGCCAAGATCAACTTTGTAGATATTCGTCCATGATCAATTTAAATGTTAAAATAGGATACTTGAGAAAACTTGAACCAGAGCAAAATCAAACCATCATAAACCACCACAATTGATCACCACATCACCCACCCCTCTGTTCTGGTTGTTTGCACTATAGCATGCACTATAGAAATCCTACTCCACTTTTCCTCTTGTGCTTGGAAGGAAGAGGGACAATCATATCCTTATAAATCTTGGAGTTAAGAACTATAACAATCATCACCCCTCCTTCCCTCCTATGTAAAATAACAACACCCACTCACCATCCTCCTTGAGGACAAGCTGTAACCCTAGCCCCATCCTACCTCTATCCCTCCATTATTTTGCCCATTTATGCTTATGTGCATGCGACGACAACAAGCTTGCAGCACACACCTCCTCTGCCCCTCCTTGACCTCTTATGACCATAACACGACACACTCCATCGCCGCACTCGACCTATACCTGGCTAGCCCCTTCCCTTGCCCTTCCATGGACAAAGTCCACACTGGACCAACACTCTCATTTTATAAGGCCAGAGGCTAGTACAACTCTCCCCACCACCCTCATTTTACTCCATTACCTCCCCAGTACCAACCCTGAGCTCCACTCCCCTCCCATGCCTTGTCCTAGCCAGGAAAGGAGATGGGAAACACATCGGGTGTTCTCAAGATCCAAGATGGGAGCTCTCTTCTCTGCTCACCTCTCTCTGCATGTCACCCTCCTGAGTTTGCCTTGATCTACTCTCTCTAATCCCACCTTCTTATCTCCAGGGATGGCCCAATACTCGCCGCCGACGACCTCTCGAGAGCACTCCACGGGCGCGCATGTGCGAGTCGGTCCCCGATGCCAAACCTCCCCATGCTACCCATCTAAGGGATCGTCATGGAGTACCGCGTCACCCCGAGCCTTACTGTCGTCTACCCCTCCCTCATGTGATCCCCCAAGCCCTACCATGCCTCAGCTAGGGTTCAGTCTCCCCCGCACACCACGAGAGGAATATGATGGCCTAGAGCCGTCGATCCAGCTCTAATCACATGACCATGGATGTCCAATACCACTTCGCTTCAAGTGTGTGACTGACAAACGGGGCATGCGGCCAGGATTCGAACATGTGTGTCTCGCGCGTCGATGACTTGGGCTAGATCCACCCTCCCTGGCCATTCTCGTTAAATCTAGCCCGCGAAAACTTTTTCCATTTCTTCTTTTAAAATCTTGTCTTTTCTGTCCAGAAAAATACTGCTACATTTAAATACAAACAAAAATGGAAAATCATCGTATTTTCCTAGATCAAATTTTTGCCAAGCTACCTAGTATGTTCTGTGACATGTAGAACCAAGGTTTCTGCAAAACATTTAACACACATTTTTGACAATTAATCTACTAAGTTAGGTCCTTTCCAATAAATAAACCCCTCAGGGACTTCCACACCACCAAATGGTCTGATTCCAACTTTCTCTGGTAGGTAATTTAGGTACCTATCATCTGGCCTTAGGGTCAAGTCAAGTTGTGTTGTGATTCTACTTTCAAAAAAATGACAAAACACTTCAGATATGTCTTTAAAAATTTCCCTAGGTCCAAAGATGAATTGTTTTGACCTATTTCCAACACACAATGAGCAAGTACCACAATATCAACCAGATCCTAGGAGATCAAGAATTATTTACCCACCTTGGAATTTTAGTGTATTAAAATCCTTTGCATGTGGGAATTTCACCAAATAAATCACCTTTGTAGATCTACAACACCAAAATTGATGAAACCAATTTCTTCAGAGAGGTATTTCATATACCTACCTTGTGACTTTGGATTCATGTCAAAATCTTGTGTAGTTTAAATCTAGTAAAAAGGACAAAATGCATGCACAACTAACTTTGGGAATCTCCCAAAGGGCATTCTGGTAATTATTTTGGAATGAATGCAACTCCCAAAAATCACAAACTCAAGGAGATACAAAACCCTATGAGTACAAATTTAATTGCACTACAGACCTTTTTTGGTGATTTATTCCCTAAAACTATGGTTTATTTAACTAGAAAATCCTTATCTAATTAAAGAAAAGTGCAAAAATAGTAAAACCACTTTTGGTGGCTTCGTTATTTCAATACCTGTCTATTGATATTATTTTTGTATATTGATATCATACATGCCCAAGACTTAGTTCAAAACTCCTTCATTAAGTGGTATTTGACAAATAATTCATAAAAGAAGTTCCACAAATGCAAATCAAGCATTTCCAAATGATATGAACTCAAGTATCAAAGCCTACTAAAGTGTGATGATGACTTGCTCATTTGTTTGATGTATTGTACTGGTGTATGTTTTCCATGTGTTGATTGTGGTCTTGTTTGCTTGCATGAATGATCCTTGCCGATAATATATGCAATTATAACAAAGTCAAGGACATAAGATATTGGATATTATTATTGTATTCTAAGAAGAAGCCCATGGACATATTGCCATATTGCTGTATTGCTTGTCATAGGCAAGCCACCTACTTTCTCATAAGCTTTATCCTACTATTTTACTTATGCTTGTTTTACCTACTTGTTATGCAAACTACATTGTTTGACCTTATTGTTGGGTTTATACTTTCCGGGTATACCCACTATGACTCGCTGACCAGGGTGGCCCACTTCAGGTTCGAGCTATGCTTCATGGGTGGCCCAGTCAGGGAGAAATGTTGGAAGCCCATCCGGCTACGAGAAGGCACATAATACTTACCGATTTGGCCTGTATAGTTACTCGTAGTCCAAGATGTACTATGTAACCAAATCTGTATCGTAGCCGGGTAGGACTCTCCTGTAACCCTAGGACCGGATGACTATATAAGCCGTCCTAGAGATAGGCCTTTAGGGCATCAAAAATCACAACCTCAACTTGCACAGATGACACCTCTCTTGTAATCTATACTTCCGTCTGTGCCGTATTACTAGATTGCTAGCAGGAGTAGGATCCATCCACGGTAGCCAGATTCGAACCTAGGTAAAGCTTGTGTGATCACCATCCCACAACACCGTCGTCTCACCCCATCTTTATCCACGGCTCCAGTACACCCTCATGGCATACTTGTCATCGATCCGACGACAGTTGGTGCCTACCGTGGGGAAGGTGACTTTTGGAGCTGTGTTCTAGGCGGAATCTACATGAATCGGAACCAGTGAGATAATTGCATTGGACGGGTCCTCTACGCTAGCAACGTCCCTCTTTTCCTTCGCCACGAGACTTTGATTCCGTCTAGGGAACCCATGACCAGCTACACAATCATGTCTTTTGGCGAGATTGATGTTTATGTTGGTTTCGCTGAACCTGCCCAACCCACCCCAGCGGTGATGATAGAGGCATACGAAGCTTCTGGATCCACTTTGTCCATAGAGGCGGTAGAGTTCTAGGTCTCAGAAAACCCTAGTCCCACCCAGCCCACACATGAAGAAGAGATAGTGGAGAAGATCGGATCTAAAGAAGATCTCCCAAAGGAGGTCGGATCTCAGGAAGATTAAAACAACAACAGGAAGATAAAACAGCAACAACACTGCCGATGCTGGAGCAGGAAAATCGCTCCTCATGCACACTATGAAGAGGATGATGAATAGTGCCATAGTCGACACAAATGTAGTTCTTGAGACCATAAAGCTTTTTGAGGAAGCCAACAAAGAAAGTCACAACTACATCAGGGCGCACACATTACACTTTGTCGGATACGTTGGATCCGGATCTGGCTCTGCCGATGCGGGAGATGATGATGGCTCTGAAATGTAGCCAGCTACGTCCACATTTAAACTAGATATTATTCATAATTTTGATGAAATATCTCTCTAAACCCTGCCAGTAATGCTAAATTCAAAGGCGTATGCAATCCTTTCTTTTATATTTTTCCTGCGCAGATAATGTCGTCTAAAGGAGGGAATCACTATATTAAAGTCAAAGATATGAGATTTCCAACTACCAGAAGAAACCAGGAGCCGTAAGATAGAGCCAGACGCTTTAACGACCAACTATACGACCGAAGAAAATATTCAGGCCGTATAGGTCCGGTCATATAGTTGGCGCCACCACTGTTAGGTCAAATAGAACAACGTTCATGAAGGGACCCCTATATAAAGAAGCCTCGGGTGACAAGAAAATAAGATAGACCTCGCAAAAAAGTCTCTGCCACAAATCACCAGCCACCTCCAGATCTCCAAACCCTTCTCCATCTCCATAGCCATATTCGACCACCTATAATACTAGATCTCTTCTCCGATTGGCAACATTGTAAGACTATTGCTATCAATCTTATGATTATTATTATAATGTTTGTGATTGTTGATCTCATCTCTATGTGTGAGTAATTCTCCTTGGGCTAAGGACTTCGGCCTAACCATGTAGCAATTGTGCATGTGATTTATCATAGATGGGATCGTGTATTAGTTTGTATGACATGATGATTATTGTATCCTATCTTGCCTCAATCTAATGACTTGTTAGGTACCCAAGACCCCGAGGGTTGAACCATGTATAGGGAGTATGAGTGATGACTGATCTGCAGGTTGGGAACCCCAGTGGCAGAAGGGGTAGTATGGCTGTATGTGAGGGATTTGCTTGGGATTAACAGTGACATCACTATAGATATCATTAGTTCTCTTCCTCTATGAATGAGACTAGTAGGTTATTGCTATAAGCGGTTGCGGAGGCAATAGTAATTATGGATGCACTACCCAAATATAATTTATCTTGCTCTAGCAAGTACACACATACTTTATTTCTATCTTTTATTTCCATCAGATGTTTTGCACGGCTACAGGTGAAACCGAACGCCCTAGGCCCTCTCTCTCCATCATCGACAACAACAAAAAGACACAAGCTATTGGTTCGGTAAAAACACAAAAGGAATTCTAAAACTCCCGAAGGTTCGTTAAAGTAACTTCACTACGCATTCGCTTCTTGAGGATTCAATAGCCTAGGTCTACTAGGGAAAAAGAAGCTATACTACATTCGTAATCTAGATCGAAGGTATCAACCCTTTTTCTGGCGCCGTTGTCGAGGAAGCAATACCTACCCTGGTGACGTTATTATGAACCTTGCTAGTTTTAATTCTTGTTTTTAATTTTGTTAGTTTGCTTTCAGTCTTTATTTGATAAACCAAAAATATTAGTTAATCTTTAAATTCTTGCTTTTACTGTTATAACTCTTTATCTAAGAAAACCCAAAAACATAGGAAGTATGGCTGAAAAGAAAGCTTGGGGAGTTTGCTACTCCCAATAATGATTATTTGCATAATCCTATTACTCAGCCAGCAATCGCTGCTGATGACTATGAAATTAAGCCCCATTACTTTAGTTTGGTTCAACATAATCAATTTCGAGGCTCTGCTGTTGAAGACATAGGTATGCACTTGAATACTTTCACTAAAATATGTGATATGATGCGTATAAAAGATGTTGACCCTGATGCGGTCAAATTGCATCTATTTCCTTTCTCTCGGAGAGGGAGAGCTAAAGAATGGTTGCTATCTTTTCCTAAAAATACTATATCATGGGTGGGATGTACTTCTTTATTAATGACTAAAATTTTCCCACCAGTAAAGACTATGCAACTTTGATCTAATATTACTGGCTTTAGACAGGAAGAGCGTGATCCACTAGCGCTTGCATGGGAGAGGATGAAAGAATGCCTAAGAAACTATCCTAGTCATGGGATGGAAGATTGGTTAATCCTCCATTTATTTTACAATTCTCTTAATACTTTGTCTAAGTCTATGCTTGATACTGCAGCTGGAGGAACATTTATGGGTAAACACATTACCGAAGCAAAGGAGCTGCTAGACAATATGCAAGACAACCATGCCCAATGGCATGTCGAAAGATCAAACACGAATAAGGTGAACTCTACCTCACCACAAGATAATGAATATCTCAATTCTAAGTTGGATGAGCTCATACTAGCCGTAAAAGGTAAGGAAAATCAGGTAAGAGCCACCCCCGAAACAAATATTGAAGAAATAGACTTCGTATCTCATAATGATTATAACCCTGCTTGGAAGAAGAGTTACAATCCTAACTTTCAGAAACATTATGCTAGTCCTGCAGGTAACTCTAATAATAATATGTGAACTAGTAATGGTAGTCTCCAAGAAACGCTTAAGTCTTTCATAGACTCACAAAATGAACAAAATAATATTCTAGTTAAAATTACGGAGAACCATGATTCTATGCTTGGTAAATTATCTAACCAAGCTACTAGTTTGAGAAATGATTTGCAGGCCCTTCAAGAAAGGACAAGGATCGTTGAGGCACAACTAGGTAAGATAAACGAGAGTCAAACTCTCATCCTTTCTAAATTTGCAGGTAAAACTGATCCCAATCCTATTGAACAACTCAAAATGATGAGGATCCAAAGGGAGGAGCCTGAAGAACTTGACTATAGTAATGCCCCTTCATCAAGTTACACCGTTAAAGATCTCATAAAAAGGATCAATGTCAAGATTCCGGTAAGTGAAGGTAGTGAGGAAGCTATGTACCAACATTTTGTTAATCAATTAGCAATAAAGGTAACAGAGCTTGAAGAAGAATAGAAGCAAATTGCTGAAAAATTACCTGTTAAACTAGATGATATATTTGAGCCTACTATTAAGATTAAAATTGGAACCAATGCGATAGCTGCACTTTGTGATCTTGGTGCAAGTGTCTCAACAATTCCAAAGAGTCTTTTTAACAAGTTAAATCTTGGATCCTTTGAAATTACTGAGTTAAAATTGCATCTAGTAGATTCTACCTACAGACAAGTTGTAGGAATTAAGGAGAACACTTTAGTTTATATTAAAGGTTGTCCTGCTCTCATTGATTTCATTATAGTTGACATGTCTGAAGATGCTACTACGCCTATTATATTAGGTCGTCCTTTCTTAAGAACTGTTAAGGCTTTGATTAATCTGCATGAAGGGAACGTGAAGGTGCAATTTCCTTCGCGAGATCCTTTTGTTATTAATTTCCCTAGGAGGAAGAAATCTAAGCATGATGAAAAGGAGGCCATCACTTTGAAGGCCAATTAATTTGGAGTGGGTGTTCCACTCATCTGGCCCAAGTGAGTATCATCAAGGTCAGGCTATTGACCATAAAAGAGTGTTCCATGGGAGGAAACCCATGTGAAATAAATGTTTGAGTTAAGTTTTTAGTTTTAGTTTAAGTTTATGTTAAGTAAAGAGTGCTAGAAAACTCCATTTGAGGAGAAGAAGTTCGGTAGTACTTGAAATTCCGCTTTGTTCATGCTATTGTTGGTCGACAATATTTACTGTCAATTTTCTGTCAAAAACAAGGTATATCACTAAGTTATAGGAAAAGAAATAGTTTATGAAAAAACATAAATTTTTTGATGCACACAGAGAGTTTAACGACCAACTATATGGCGGGAATAAAAATTCTGGCCGTATAGATATCTTTGGCATCGAAATTTTTTCTGCAATATGTATTGAGAGTTTAACGACCAACTATACAGCGGGAATAAAAATTATGTGTGTATAGTTCCGGTCATATAGAAATCAATGCCTCCGTACAATTTATTTTCATATGTACTGAGAGTTTAACGACCAACTATACGGCGGGAATAAAAATTCCAGCCGTATAGTTCTGGTCGTATAGATATCGATGCCTTTGCAAATTTTCTTTCGCAGTTACAGACAGTTTAATGACCAACTATACGACCGGAATATTTTGTTCCGCCCGTATAGTTGCGTCCGTATAGCTGCGCTGCAAGAGGAAACCCTAATTTTTTGACAAAAGGCCAATTATACGACCGGAACACATTGTTCCGACCGTATAGTTGCGTCCAACCACAATATCACACAGGAAGGTACTCCTAAATCCAAAACTTTAATCCTTTTTCTTTCTTGTACCTCCAAACTCTCTCAAAACCTCAAGAGATATCCATCTCTACTCAATATCGTTATATTTCCTCGCACACAAGTGATCTATGGTATGTTTATCCTCCGATCCCCCAATTCCTTTTTGCAAATTCATCTCAATGTATTGCCATGATTTTCTTGCCTAGATTATTATCTTGAGGAGATTCTTTAGTGTGTTTTGATGAGGAATACATTATACTTACTATTGTTGGATCAAAAAGTTTTATTTTTCCTTTCTTCAATGTTTTAGATGATGAACAGAAGGAGCCGAACTCGTGCTCGTATCACCGCTACCGCTTCTCGGGCTGCCACTCAGGAATGCATGGGGATACAGTTCAGGGATGAGGCCCATCGTGATCGCTTCAACAACAAAGTGAAGGCCACCAAGTGGGCTTGCCCCATTATGTTGAACCAACTCGGTATTTCTGATGACTTCAATTTACTTTGCAATAGAGCTGGACCGCAAAACATTGTGTACAATGATGTACCTACTTATCGCCGCTTAACCATTGAATTTCTTAGTTCATTGTAAAGCACTGTTAAATAATGGCAAGGAGAGGATACTATTTCTTTCCGTCTAATGAACAACTATTACACTTTAACATTAGATGAATGGTGCGCATGTTTTAATTTGCCAAACAATGATATTCATGCTTTACACGCATCCTTTACTAGCCTAGAACCTACCCCTGAGCACTACTATAATGGAATGAGTTTCACTACTCGAATAAACAAGGGGAAGAATATTCAACATCCTGCAATTCGCTATTTGTTCTATGTTATTGCTAACACCTTGCAGCCACGTAATGAGTTCACGAGACTCAATGAGGAGAACATCCTAGTCCTCGTAAAGGCTGCTTACATCAACTACGGCTTGTCACTCAACATGGGCGCCATCCTTGTGCGCTACTTGGAGCACCAAGCCTACCAAAGCCCAGGACCAATCACAGGCTGAGGCGTCATCACCATGCTTGCCACTGGCCTAGACATCACCTAGGTGAGTTGCAACCCATACTAGGCGAGACACGTGTTGGTTTCTCCACCTTGAGTGCCAATTTAATGCTCACTAGGAGAGGTGGTGCTTATTACCTGCATATTGCTAGAGATGGGCGTATCTACCCTGCTCCTATGCCTAATGGTCTTTTCTCTATCGAGGAGGGATGTTTGCTATATGATTTGCATATTGAGAAACACCAACCTGACGAAGAGATTCTAGAGGAGGATGATGACCAAGAGGCGGAGCAAGAAGTTCCTTATCGAGAGGAGCAGCCACAAACCCGGTTCGCCACATATGAAGATTTCCATGGACTCTGAGGGACTGTGGAGAGGATGCATAACCTCTCATTGAACCTTCCGACAATCAACAAGTAACCTCTCAACTCAATTTGCGAACGAGAGTAACAACATTTTCCTGCCACCACAATAATTTGAAGGGCTTCCAAAAGCCTAAGCTTGGGGAAGTTTCCTCATGTATCTTTATTTGGCGTTCATTTGCTTTTATTTATTTGGAGGTTGCGTTTTTATTTCACTTTATAAGCACTCGTGTTGGTTTCCCCAACACTTTATCTTTAGTTCTTTCTATTTTGCTTTCAAAATTTTCTAGTCGAGCTTTGCCGCCAATTTTCTATTCTTTAAATTCCCTCTCTTAAAATCACAAAAAGATTTCTCCCTTTTTCCTTATTTTCCCTCTTTCTTTTCTTTCCGCCTCGAGGTCTTCATATGTTTGTAGGAGAGTGATCGACTTCGAGTTTCCAAGAAACAAATAAAAAAGGAAGAGAGAAGTGGAACCAAACATGAGAGGTATGCCCTATGACTCCCCACTTTTGAAATTTGAGAAACACATGCTAGTTAGTAGTAAATGTTGAGATATTATATTGGTGGAGTGAGTCTTTGTATTGTACTAAGATTTTTGTTTGCATGGGTATTTAATTGGGCTCACTTTGTTCCAGCTCTCGTAATTAACCAAGTCTTGCCTAAAAAAATGCTAAACAATTGTAAGAAGAAAAAGTCTCACAGTTGAAGGCTTGGGTGTTGTAGTGCTTAATCTTGAAGGTTTATTTATAGAGACACTCAATACCACTGAAAATGCTAATTGACTTGATAGCTCTCTTTAAAAGGATTTGTTCGATTAAATTAATGTTTAGTGGTTTTTGTGAGCATGCCAAAGTTTTACTTGTTAATCATAAGAATGATATAGCTTTACGCGTGTCAAACTTCATGGAATGCCAACAACGCCGCTGGCCTACGAATGATCTTCATGGAGGAAACTCCTAGATTTCGGCTATGAGTTGATTAAACACTTATAGAAGCGATACTATAGTGGGTAAGATTCTTGGCACTCCTGGGTAGCTGTAATCATGACGGAATCACTCCTATGACTATTATGAGTAATCATTATGCAAAAGGAACAAAAAACCTTAGTGATGACACGAGTGTCCATCACAACCCAATAAACTAATAAAAATCTTTGACATGCTCTCAATTACTTAAAAACTGAAATTCTTGAAGGACACTAAATAGAAAAGTAGTGCTTGCAAAGTCTTGATTCATTTATGTGGGAGAATTGAGATACTCTAGTATATATGCTTTTCATGACAACTCTCACACTCTTAATTTACATGATTATACTTTACTGTTCAAAGGCAAGCCTATGAGTTGTTTACTTGACATGGAATAAAGTTTACTCATTTGAATCATCCATGTTTACAATAATTTTGCTGCGCTATAAGGATGCATGCAACCCGTATGATATGCTTGCCATTACTCTATCTATGCTGAAGTTCTTTAGCTTTATGAAGTGGAGGAAACATGAGGCTACTAATCATGAGTACGACCACCATCTCGTTATTTCAGTTTAAATCCTGAGTTCCTTTTTGATTTTGGTTTTCTTGCTCGGGGACGATCAAGTTTAAGCTTGGGGAGGTTGATGGCTCTAAAATATAGCCATCTACGTCCACATTTAATCTGGATATTATTCATAATTTTGATGAAATATGTCTCTAAACCCTGCCACTAATGCTAATATTCCAAGGTGTATGCAGTCCGTTCTTTTATATTTTCCTACGCAGATAATGTCGTACAAAGGAGGGAATCACTACATTAAGAAGTCAAAGATAAGAGATTTCCAACTACCAGAAGAAACTAGGAGCCGTAAGACGGAGGAAGATGCTTTAATGGCCAACTATACGACCGGAGCAAATATTCTGGAAAAAGAAGCTATACTACATCCGTAATTTGGATCAAAGGTATCAGACGACAACGACACAGTGCTGGTCACAATCGGAACAAACACTGACATACCGGCTTCCAAAGAGGATTCCATGACTTCGGTAGAGTTATGAAAGATTGAAGCAGAAATTGAAGAGGAGATCAAATGCAAGGCTACGGAAGAAGGAGAAGCTATGGATCAAAGCCCCTACAATAGTATGGATGAAATATCCGGGGAAAACTCTCCTGAACAACATGATGATATGGATCTTGGAGATAATCCTAATGTCTATATGTCCGAGAGTACTGATAGAAGCTTGACTCCTGGAATCGGACCCAAAGTCATCTTTGCTACGTGTCCTAATAAGGCCAACAAGGCAAAGAAGAAGAAGAAGAAAACCTTGGACAAGGATCTTCTAGCTGAAGAAGTAATTTCCGAGGAATACGAGGAGGACTCAGATGGCACTCTGATCCCCTCAAACCCGAAAACATATCCGGTGGATGGACACGTGGTAACCACAGGTGCCCGAGAGTTCCTCGGAGAAGCACTCACAATGCCAATCCCAACCGTGGTGGATCTCAATCCGGAAGAATTGGAGGAAATATCCCTAGATCTAGAGGCGTATCGTTAGAGACTCTTAGGTGAAGCCACTAACCTTGTTGAGGAGAAGTAGCACATTGTAGTGGCAGGACAGTTCAACTCCCTGTAACATCAGAAGACCTGGAACGGCCCTGAGTTTGCTAATAGGAATCCAGAAGTTCACAATACCCTTTTTGAGGGAGACATAGCCGTGGGAAAACCTCGGATCGACAACAAAGGAAATCAGGTGTATAACACGCCGGTAGAAAACACTGATGTGTCCCGAAAGATGCTGGAAAATAATCGAAGACTAGACCAGGTCTGGCTAAGTGTGAAGCTACTCACCAAGGGCCTCGAGCAACAGAAGGTCGCTATGTACGGTAGCGGAAAACTGGTCTCTAAATCCGACTAATGCCACAGACACTGGTCGACATCTAGATACAAGGCCCGAATAGGAACTAGATCAACATTACCGTTCCGAACCTCGGGAGGACAATTATTCAAGAACCGGCTCTTCAGGATAGCAACACAGACCCGCACGTAGATGGAGCAACGTTGCCCCAGCCGTAGAGTGAGACACCGTAGTAGAAATGGTTCCACAACAACCTCCCCGGTGGCAGTCGGATACTCGCAGGGAAGAAGAAGAAGCACGACGTCGGGAGCCGGACTAACAAAGAATGCCCCCTCCTAGACACACAAGCCGTCCGGCTGAGCCTCGTCACAATGATGGAAACAATGGACGAAGGAACACTGAACATCGTGCTGGATCAATCTAGCAAGGTGGTCGTCACCAGAAAGCCCCGATTGGAGGAAACAACCCACTGGCACCACCCTCTCCACCAAGAAGTGCAAATAACGACTGACATGGAGACCAAGGAGGGCACCAAGGTGGAGGTGGTGGTGGAGGAAATAGAAATCCGGCTCCATGGCACCGTAGCTGCAGCGAACATCCGAGACGGTGCTCTCTGTCACGAAGTGACTCTAGGCACCGGATCAACTCAAACATAGAGGCATGACACTACGAGCCGGATAATATATACATGGGCCCAAAATTCTTCAGGCCACGCATACGACAAATAGATTTCTCGGAGGGATTTTCTATCTTAAGGCATATTCAACCTTACAATGGTGTGGCTCAGCCTGACACCTTGCTCCAGGATTTCTTCCAGGCCTGCTGCATCGCCAAAGGAGAAACCAGCTTGGTCGCGACCCGATATCTCCCACTTATGCTGAGGAAGACTGCTCGATCATGGCAAAATAAACTCCCAAAAAACACCATACACAACTGGTATGATATTCAAAGTGTGTTCTTTCAGAACTTCGAGGGTACATACAGGGGGCCCTGCACGGTCGGAGATCTGCAGAGTTGCACCTAGAAACCCAGAGAAACTTGCCGGGACTACTCGGACGATGGATCGACATGAAGAACTCCTATGAGGCAGTAAATGACTAGACTGCGATCGAAGCCTTCATCGCGAGACTCCAAATCGGATTACTGCGTCACCGCCTGAAGTGTGACAAAGTCACTGACTTGGGGGAGATCATAGAAACGGCGAGCAAATATGCAGAATCCAACGTTGATTTAGAGGGACTTCTAACCGTACTGGCTGTGCCACAGTCGGCCAAGCAGCCGAAGCAGCTACAGGCCTAGAAATGCAAGAACACCTCGGAAGAAACCCAATCGGAAACCACGACCATCAACACAAACTTTTGGGTCTGGAGGACGAGGAGGCCACAGAGGCGGTTGGGGACAAGGCCATGGAACTTATAGAGTCCAAGGTAGAGGAGACTAGCAACCTGGTAAACCTACTCCTGGGTCGACATCGCCAATAATACGTGCGTGCACATCACCTAGATGGCAACGGGGGATGTTCCCACACTATCGCTGAGTGTCGGTTCAATGACGACATCAAGAAAGACGAGTCCGCTGGCTACAGGGCCTAGCGACGAAAAGGAAAGAAAAATTCCAACAAAGAGACCATCCGCTTAAACCACATGGGCATCAAAGTATGCTCTGGTGGTCAATCCACTAATTAACGGCTATGTGTTCTCCAAGACCCTCATGGACGGTGGCAGTAGCATCAACATCATCTATGTTGAAACCCTGCACCGCATGAGGATATCGGAAACACAGCTAAATCGTAGCTCTGTGGTTTTCCATGGATTTGTCCCTGGAAGACAAGCAAACTCTCTGGGAGAAATCACTTTGGATGTTACTTTTGGAACTCCAAATAACTATCAGACGGAAGCATTGTCTTTTGAAGTGGTCCCGTTCAAGAGCGCATACCACGCTATCTTTGGGTGTCCGGCTTACTAGGCTTTTATGGCTCGCCCTTGCTATATTTACAACATGATGAAAATTCTAGGTCCCAAGGGCGTCATCATGATCTGAGAAAACCTGAAGAAGGCACGAGAATGCGAACACAGAGCTACAGCCTTTGCTGAATTCGTAGTACACACTGAGGAGTACTAGGAGACCAAGAAGAACATCGACCCATCTGAGATGCCCACAACAAAGAAGGAGGTGACAGAGCCAACTCCAGAGTTCAAGGCATCGGAGGAGACTAAGATGACGCTGTTGAAGGATGATAACCCCTCCAAGGTGACACAGATAAGCGTTGGTTCATTCCACGCATAGGAAAGCACACTCGTCGAGTTCCTAAAAGCTTATAAAGACATCTTTGCATGGAAACTTTGTGACATGATTGGAGTACCTAGGGAACTTGTCGATCACTCTTTAAACATGTATCCTAATGCTAAACCTGTCAAACAGTACTTACGATGTTTCGGTGATGAAAAGTGCAAAGCAATAGCTAAGGAACTAGCCCAACTCGAGTCAGCCGGATTCATAGAAGAGGTCATCCACACTTAGTGGTCGGCCAATCCTATAATGATCCCTAAAAAGGACACCACTGATTTATCGATGTCTGTTGATTATAATGCCTTGAACAAGGCTTGTCCCAAAGATCCGTTTGCTCTGCCTAGAATCGATCAATTTATCAACTCGACAGTGGGCTCGGAACTCTAATGTTTTCTCGACACATATTCCGGTTATCACCAAATTTGCATGAAGGAGTCAGACAAATTAAAGACTTCGTTCATCACCCCCTTTGGAACCTTCTGCTATGTAACGATGCCTTTTTGGATAAAAACGCAGGAGTATGTACCAGCGCACTATGCAGCATTTCCTCCACGATGAAATCAGACACAATGTACATGCATATGTGTATGATATAGCTAGGATGTCCAAAAAGAAGGAAACACTTATTTCTGACATGGAGGAAACGTTCACAAATCTACGAAAATACAACATAATGCTTAACCCGAAGAAGTGTTTCTTTGAAATACGAGCCGGAAAATTGTTAGGTTTCATCGTGTCTCAAAGAGGCATAGAGGTGAACCAGGACAAAATAAAGGCTATACTCAACATTACTAGGCTGACTCTCCTAAAGGACGTACAACGGCTCATTGACTGCATTGCTCTGATCAATCGGTTCGTAAGCTGTCTCGGTGAAAGAGACGCGCCATTATACAAGCTCTTGAAAATACCAAGAATCATCTGGACTAGCGAAGCTGAAGCTGCACTTCAGGATCTGAAAGCCATACTTTCTTCCACCCCTATCCTTGTAGCACCAGAACGATAGGAACCGATGTTTCTCTACATGGCTGCGACAAACAGAGTCATCAGCGTCGTCATGGTGGTAGAATAGCCAGAGGAAAATTAGGAACACCTAGTGCAGCGTCTGAATTATTATCTCAGTGAGGTCCTGAGTGAATAGAAACAAAGGTACCCTCTAGAAAAAGTGAGCCTATGGTTTGTTATTCGCATCCAGAAAGCTACGACACTATTTTCAAGAGCACAGGAATACCGTGGTGAACACAACTCCCATGATAGACATAATCAAAAACAGCGATGCCACATGATGCATTGCTAAGTGGGGAATTGAGCTAGCAGGTTTTAATATTGAGTATAAACCTCGTGCAACGATCAAATCTCAGATACTTGTTGATTTTTTCACTGATTGGACAGAGACGGCAGAAAACACAAGTCTCCTGGAGTTGGAATATTGTACATTACACTTTGATGGGTCGAAAGCGCTTAGGGGCTCGGGGGCTAGCGTGGTACTCAAATCATCCCAAGGAGACAAAATATTCTATGTGTTGTAGATTCACTTCACGGCAACGAATAACATAGCCAAATATGAACCATGCTGCATGGAATTCGAATTGCAAAAGACATCGGCATTCACCGACTCATGTGCTACGGAGATTCAGATTTAGTTGCTCAGAAAGTATCCGACATTTGCAACGCAAATAAGGACATGGCAGTATATCAATCTGTCGTGGATGAACTAGCAAAATCGTTCGAAGCGTTTGAATTTCAACACATTCCCCGAACACAAAACGAGGAAGCAGATGCTCTATCAAGAATAGGCTCTACGTGGAAAAAGGTCCCTGATGGTGCTTTTCTAGAGCACCTAAGAGTTCCCTCTATCACATGAGTTGATGAGGAGTATCCGACCAATTATGAGTCACTGCTCATAGCAGTTATGACTATAATTCCTAGCTGGACAAAACCCTACCTTGAATTCTTAGTAGATGAAAAATTACCCAAAGATGAAGTTCTGAGCCAACAAATTGTCCGACGAGTGAAATCCTACACAATAATCGGTTGTGAGCTCTATAGACGGAGTGTATCTGGGGTTTTTCAGCGTTGTGTTTCTCTAGAAGAAGGTGTGGAAATACTAAGGCAGATCCACAAAGGAAAATTCGGACATCACGCCGCAGCTAAATCTTTAGTGGCAAAAGCTTTTTGACACGGATTTTTCTGGCTTATAGCTAAGGCAGATGGTGATAGGCTGTTCAGAACATGCAAAGGTCTCCAAAAGTATGCCAAACAAGCCCATGTTCCAGCTGATCAGCTGCGAACAATTCTGATTACATGGCCCTTTGCGGTCTGGGGCCATGACATGGTAGGACCATTTAAACGGACTCCAAGTGGATTTACAGCTATGGATCGAGGCTAAACCCGTCACAAGTTGTGATGGAGCAAGAACCAAAAGAGTCATCGAGGACATCATAATACGATTCGGCTATCGCACAGTAATATTACAATCAATGGGAGCAACTTTTCCATGGGAGAACTTGTCAAATTTTATGAAGATCAACGGATCTGACTCGATATTGAGTTAGTCACGCATCCACAAGACAATGGAGAAGTCGAAAGGACAAATGGTTTAATTCTTCAAGGCCTCCATCACAGACTTGAAGCATCACTTCATTGTGCTGCAGGGGCTTGGGCGGATGAATTGCAGTCTGTTATATGGTGCTAAAGAACTACTCCTAACAGGTTAACTAGATATACACCCTTATTCTTGGTCTACAGTGCAGAGGCAGGTCTTCTGAGTGATCCTATCCATATTTCTCATCGAGTCGCTGCGTATGTCGAAGAAGATGCCAAAGTTTCCCAACAAGATGACCTCAATATGCACGAGGACGTATGCATCATTGCTAAGAAGATATCTACCGCCTAGCAACAGAAGTTACGCAAGTATCATAGTCAAAGAGTCAAAATCGGTCTTTAAAGAAGGGGGATTTAGTTCTTCGACTATTGCAAAAAAGAGAGCACAAACTTGCCCCAATCTGGGAAGGGCCCTTATGGTTAGCAGAGTATTGCACAATGGTTCATACTACCTAACTGACATGAGACCGAAAAAAGAAAGACCTGCTACTAAGAAGATAAAGAGAGTTGGAGGAAGTACATACCCGGATGATATAGACCGTCCATGGAATATTGCTTAGGTATGTCCCTTTTATTCTTGAAATTTCTTTCATTGTAATCATATCAATGTACATGTTCAAAGTGAAATAAAGTATTGGTCTCCTCAATGTTTTTTTGAGATGTTTTTTAAGTGCCATCTTATTTCCGAATGATCATGGTATAGTCAAAAATCCTAGAATAATTGAATGTACTTTATGCTCATGTTTGTTCTGGTTAGATTTCCAATTCTAAAAATGCTACCTTTGGGTATAAGTTTAATTTTAGTTTATACTTGGGTTTTTTGTCTGATTACTGGACGCTAGTATTTTTTGAGTAGTGCATTGTTGGTACTTGAAGACGGCTTTGCTTTCGGGTTTAAAATGGCTTAGCAATTGAGGTCCATTGCTCAACAAAGTTTCCATGCTGAAGGTTTGCCGGCTCACGTGAGGGATGTGGCAGAAGCCCAGATAAATGATAAGTATAAACAAACTAGTGCTTAAGTATTTTTTAAGCACAAAAATAAAAGCATGCATGCTAAGAGTAAAGTATTAGTTCTTACATAGAACCACCTAAAAATAAATAAGTTTAAACCACTACAAAAATGGCTTGTTTTAGAATAACACAAATTTTCTTGCAAATGTTTATGTTGCAAGAGAAGGATATGTCGGCTCGCTAGTGCTGGTGCCCACGTCGCCTTCATCTTTTTCCGAGACGGGAACGTCAGACTCGGTCTCTTTGTCATCGTCTTCGGGAATCTTATCTTCTACTAGGTTGGAAGCAGATCGACAGGTGGGAAGAATGGCTTCTCGTAGTTCATTGCATCGGCTCGGTGGCAAGCATAACTGGTGCAAGAGTCCCAGATAGAACCAACATTCTGATCCTTGCCATCTTCATCAATAGCTGAATAACCTTTGGCAATTTGCTAGATTTCCATGTTTTGTCTTTCTGTGCGAGCATATTACATCTTCCAGTCCTCAACCAACTCTGCAACATCCTTCGCTTTGTCACGCAGCTCAGAGGAAGAAAAAATTTCTAAATCAGAGAGATTAATGGTTTCCCCAATATCCACAAGGGATTAGCGGAAATCACTTATCAAATCTCTGACTGTGACAAGCCGGCTAAGGCATGACTTAGATGAAGACGAATCCAGGAGGTTGAGACGTCCTGACAAGGGAACAATGTTAAAAACTGACTAATTAAGTCAGAAAAACCAAGACATGAGTCGAAATGGCAGTAAAACTTACCGAAGATAGAGTTGTCTACTTTGGTGTTCTCCCCCCTCTGACTCCGGAGCTCAACCTATAGGGCCTAGGTGGTATCATTTTTCCTATCCAACTCAGCTTTCAATTATGAGATTTTTTATCTTGGCAAGCAATGGTCATGTGACGTTTTTCGGTGGATCAATCGCTCGAATAAAGTATGTTGCTGATGCTGCCTTGTTGCAATTTCTTGAGCCTATCGCGCATGCCAGCAATCTCGGATTCAAGAGTTTTATAAACTTGAGCTTCCTCCACAATTTTGCAGGATTCAGCAAGAGAGTCTAGAGTGATGTATACATATTAGTCGAATTTGACTGCAAATCCGAGAAGAGATTGTCGGAAAACTTACTTTCGACATCATCCTTCTCAACTTTTAACTTGGCATTTTCACAACGAAGATCTTTGATTTCTATCCGCTTGTTGCAGATGTTCTTTAACAATTCCTAGTTGTAATCAGAAATTTTCTATAAGTCAGAAAGCTAACTAGAGTTAGAAAGTTACTAACATTCGAGCTGCTATTTTTAACTAAATTTCAGCACGAGCCTTGGGGGCTACACTACTTCTTTCTTTGGCCTCCTATTAAAGCATCAACTCGGAATTCTAGTTCTATCCAACTTCATGCTTGCAGGCTAGAGGATACGATGTTAACTACAACAAAAGAGTTGAAAAAGACTTACAAAGTGCTAGAGGAATAACTGTTGGAGGCATAACCACACCAGCCTATAGTTTCTCGTCGCGAATACGTACTTGTTCAAGAAGCTTGACAAGTTTTACATGTTTGGCTTGATCCTCCTCCTCAGCCATAATGTTTCTGGTCTCCAAGCAGTCGAGGGCTAGTTTCTGGATTTCTTCTGCATTTTTCCAAGTAAGGTCAAGTTTGGCAACACTCAGATTTTGTAGAAGGTTACTTGCAATGGTTTCGGCTGAGGGATCATTACCCTCAGAGGGTTCACCCTTATCAACTTTCGAGTCACCCATGGTGACATCAAGCTATGAACCAGTGTTCACTGGTTCTTCAGATTGAGCCATAACATCCTCAAAGCGCAGAGACGAAATATCTTCCGGCACAGAGAATGGGATCGGAGTAGGAGTCAGAGGTGCAGCAGTGGGCGAGACAATGGTAAGATTCTACTAACACAAAACCTTTCCCAACTTTCCTTTTCCTTTCCCCTTAATGACTGGTTTAGCTCTGGATAATAATAGAACAAGATTGTTATGACCCAGAAATAACATAAACAAAAATACATGGTGTGATTAAAGAACTTCTTGACAACTGACATAGTTTGTGGTCTAGCTTGCATGACCGGAGCCTTGTGCTCCTGGGTAAGCGCTTCTAGCAGCACTTCCAGCTCTTCATCGTCCTAAGGAACTAGATCCTCAGGTGGATATCCCTAAAGAGGAGAAAACTCCGACTTGGGGAGGTTAGCAAGCTGAAAGATGGAGTATCTCAGTATTGCAAATAAAACATACAAATAAGAAAGTATAGGGGAAGTCAGTCAAAACTCTTACAGGGGTCAAGGGCGTATCTGCTGCGAAGATGTCTAGCGAGACATCTGGATTCTTCCGGTCTATCCGCTCCTTGATCAGCAATCGGACCCAAGTCTCATAATCCTTGTTGGGAATCGAGAGCCCACAAATCCTCAGGCTGTCTTTTCTGCCCTTGGTGATCGTGTGCATTAGACGATCCCCACAGTGCTAGAGAGGTTCAATCTGACGAGCTAGCCAACAATGGACTAAGTCAGATCCCTTGAGTCCTCTTTGCTTCATCAAAAATTCAATCGGCCTCTTGGCATGGATCAAATCTTTAGTAAAAGCCGGCAAGCTTTCCTTCTTTCTAGGAGCCGACTTGTCCTTATGATAGAAAAAATTGGAAGGCCATGTCCTCATCGAGTCACTGACTATGACTTTAGGATAGACTCAGTCTCTCCTAAGGACTAGGTTGAGTGTTCCGATAATGTATGGAACACCGGTGGTAATAGAATTTTCCTAGTACTAAAATAGTACCAGAAGAAAGTAAGACTTGGTTTGATTCCGAGATAAACCTCGCAAAGAGAGACGAAGGCTCTAAAATCTAGAATAGAATTGGGAGGAAGATTATGGAGTTAAACACCATAATGCGAAAGCACCTCAGAAAAGAAATCAGAGGGAGGAAAGCTCAAACCTCGATCGAGGTGAGTGTCGAATGGAGACGCTCGTCGTTGACGTGGGCGGGAAGAGGCTATTTGTGGCTGCTCCACCACTCGCCAGCATGGAGAAGACCTTCTGCCTCGATGCCAAGAAGCTTCTTGTCGTCTGGTATGTAAGGGATCCAGACACCGCAATGGCCTTTGTCCTCCGCCGCCGCCGTCAACACCACCGCTCCTGAGTTGGATCCGCTTGCCATCTTGCCAGAGAAGATGACCTTAGTCGGGTGGCCCTAGGAAGATTTGGGGAAAGGAGGAGAAGGAGATGGAAGTGCAGGTTTTTGCTAGGGGAGAAGGAAGGCAATGGCGCGGGTGAGAATAAAATGGGAATTGTTTTACCCTTATAATCCTCGTCCTCACCAATATTTGTGTAAACGCATAAGTATTGCACCACGCATCGTGGAAGGAGCTAGGTAACTTCACCGAGAAGATTGCACCGCCTCGATCTCTGTGCACACATTGAAACATCTCCTCGGTTCCACAAACCACGGAACCACCAATGGTTAAACTGACAAGAATGTTTGTAAGTGACATAGACTAAGTTCCGACTCATTTTAAAATTGGGTAGGAAAGTAACAATGATATACTAGTAGGTCCGACTCATGTTTGAGCCTCGGATCTTATTTTTGTTTTGGAGTTTCAGGAACCCTTCAAGATTCTACAACCGAATAAGAATCAATATAGACGATGAAATCTAACTTTGATCTTGGAGGCTTCCGAGGGCTACTATTCGGGATATACTTTTCGGATACACCCACTGTGACTCATTGACCAGGGTGGCCCACTTCAGGTTACAGCTATGTTTCACGGGCGACCCAGTCGGGGAGAGAAGTTGGAAGCCCATCTGGCTACGGGAAGGCCTAGAACACTTACCGACTTAGGCATGTATAGTTACTTGAAGTCCATGATGTACTATGTAACCGACTCTATATTGCAGCTGGATAGGACTCTCATGTGACCCTTCGACCGGATGACTATCTAAGCCGTCCTAGGGATAGGCCTTTAGGGCATCGAAAATCACAACCTCAACTCGCACCGGCGAAACCTCTCTTGTAATCTATACTTCTAGCTCTGCCGTATTACTGGATTGCTAGCAGGAGTAGGATCCATCCATCGCAAGCAGATTCGAACCTGGGTAAAGCTTGTGTGCTCACCGTGCTGGAACACCGTTGTCTCACACAGCATCTTTATCCACATCCTGAGGACCACCTCATGGCGTACTTCTCATCAATCTGATAACACTTATGATGATCTATATCTGGTAGTGGCTTGGCTCCTCCAAACCATTACACTTTTGTACTATTAAGTACAACCCCCTTGATGGCACCTAGCTGGCCCTCATTTTCTAAGTGGTGTATAACACTATTGATGGGGTTCATTTCATGGAAAACAAAAAAATCCTACGATTGCAACCACCAAGTTCATATCTAGGAGATACATGTAACGATTTTAGATGGACAAACCCTCAAAGACCGTAACACGGGATAACTTTCCTGCAAATAAACGTGGAAGTTGTAGAGTGTACTCGACCGTCCTCAAGGACATGATGACAGTGTTGCACGTGTAGCACCTCTATAGTCGGTCACACATACGGTTTGTCGATGACTCTCCAACCCTCGCTCCAGCTAGGCAGCAGAAGAAGTGGATCCCCGGGAACTCCAACAACACTACGCCATGGCAGAGATGGTGGAGGGGAAGATCTCGAGAAGGGCTTCTCCTAAGCACCTTTTCTTGTGGCAATGGACAATGCTAGCAAGAGGGAGAGGATGCCAACCAAAGGGCATATGAGAGGAGTGGGCAAGTGTGTGAGAGGGAGGAGGTCTCCACCTCATTTTATAGGGAGAGGGGGCATGCCCCTCCCTTCACCGGCGGCTAAGAGGGTGCCCCCACACCTCCTCTCATTCGTGTGGGTGGACTCTCCACTCACATAATTTCAATCTCCACTTTCTCCCATTTATTCTCCACTAAAAACCAGAGGTCTTTCCATTAAAGAACTTTAATTCTCTTGTTTTAATGAAACTCAAGTTAATGAACACTTCATTTAATGAGTACTTCATTTAATGAACACATTAACATTTTGATCCCTTGCTTTGTTTCGATACCCCAAAACCATTTTGGTAGATTCGACAGAATAAATTCCTGCGATGTCCATTAACTTCTCTGGTGTTCCCTATCCACTCAATTGCGTCGACTACCCTTAAGTGTGTATCCCTACGGGTTAGAAATTGTGTGGACATGATCAAGATATTCTTCAATCAATAATCATTAGCAGGTCTTGGAGATCCATAATGACTCCACCAGTTAATGTGATGACTTAGTGATCACGTGACCTTTTATTCATAGTAACAAATTCCCTTTGTCTCGTGATTTTTTATTTGTCTGGTATTTGATCATTCGGTATCATTCATACCTTATTCTACCCCGTTACTGACAAGTACTCTTGTCTCGTTCCCGTGATATGATATTCTTAGTGATCATTATCACTATCTTGCAAGCTATGGCAATGTGATATCACCGTGAGGGCCTTGAGTATGTCTTTCCGTTATTAGGATGGACAAATCCCACTCTTGACCCATGAGCCTAAACTAACACTTTCCACGTATATTATGACACCTTTATGATCACCCTATTATGGTGTGACGTTTGATGCAATAAAAATACTCTTCTGGAGTCAGTGATTGACGTGATCTCATGGTCTAAGGATTAGGGTTACATTTAATGACGTTGTACTAGTGTAAACATAATGGATTGATCGTGTTACTATACTTTGGGAGTATGTTCATCACATCATTCATTCAATGGTGTGACCTTGTTATTAACAACATCCAATGTCATAATTAGGAAACCTTGATCATCTGTTAATCAACAAGCTAGTGTAATGTGAGGCATCAATAGGAACCCTCTATTTGTTTATTAAACACACATGTATTAACGTTTCCTTTTCAATACAATTATAGCATGAGAAATAAACATCTATTATAAACTTGGAATAACATAATAACCATTTATTATTGCCTCTCGGGCATATTCCTTTCAACCATACCCCTTGGAGACCCTATTTAGCCAAGGTAAAACTATAGGTTGGGAAGATCATAAAAAAGTTTACAAAATGTTTTATGGTAAAACCTTCTTGATATTTGACCTACCAAGAGATATGTGAGAAAGGAAAAGGTTTTGTTTTTTAAATGATGCTAAAGAGGAGGAGGAGATAAATGTTTACAAAAACGCACCAGTTTCTTTTTAGTTTGGTAGAACAGTTAACCCGTGCAACCACATTACCCTATTATGGGACAGGGCCTGGCTTGAAGTTTATCTACTCTAGTATGGGATTCCTCACAACTATTTATAAGGGATCATCTCTCTCGAATGTCAGGTTTACCTTAAAGAAAGGGTCATGTGCGGAAGCAATGTCCTGGGGGAGATGCAAACTGCCTTCGGGAGCAGAGGGAAGATACTATGAGCCTCTCATTGAAAGTGCCCACTCTCGAGGAGTCGTATGCTCTCCAGTTGGTCTGTTGGTAGCCGGCGTCCTATTGTTGAGAGTAACAACTCATAGGGTAGCGCATATGCTAGATGGGCATCCGGAGAGTCTTGATCGGTTACTCGACCCATGATCCATAAGGGATTAGGACAGGGTACCCTGATGGTGTGGGTAAAGTGTACAACCTTTATAGAGTGTAAATCTATTAAAATAGTCGTGTCCATGGTCATGGACATTTCAGAAGGCTGCTTTAGAGCGGTGCTGGCTTTGATTTCAAAAGGATTTTGGAAAAGCAAAGGCTTCGGGAATGTTTTGACCATGGAATGGTCGGAAAGGAAGGAAAGGAGTTTGGTCGTGGAATGACCGGAAGGAAGGAAAAATGGATGGCCCAATCCTAGTTTTTTCCAAATTTTTCAAATGTTTTCAAATGTTTTACACAAGTTTTCAACAAAGGTTTTCAAATCCTAGTGTTTTACAAGATGATCACACCACAAGATGGTGGTTTGCTGCTGTGACACGCCTAGCTTCTTGAGGGGTGACTCTACCTAGATGGCTTCGACAGCTCTATTAGATAATGCTTTATACTCTGCCTCCATGCTATACCTGGAGATGGTGGGTTGTTTCTTGGCACTCCATGAAATAAGGTTTGATCCAACGAAGAAAACAAACCCACTGGTGGAACGGCGATCATCAATACATCCTGCCCAATCAACATTTGTAAATATACTAACACTACTAGAAGGGTACTTTTGTATCCTCAAGCCCATGTTCAAAATTCCTTTGACATATCACAAAATACGTTTGACGGCTTCCCAATTCTCATTACTCGGTTGCGATAGAAACTGACAAACCTTGTTGACATCAAATGACAAATCTGGGCAAGTAAGTGTCATGTAATGAAGTTATCCAACAATATTGTGATACCGGGTAGCATCCTCAGCACCAAGCAGTGTGCCGACATCACGAGCAAGGTGCTGAGTGGCAGCTAGATATGTCTAAGTGGACCTGCCATTCACCATGCTCACACGATGAAGAAGATCTAAAGCATACTTCGGTTGAGTGAGTGTCATGCCCCCTGAATTGTAGGACGCTTCAAGATCCAAGAAGTAGTGAAGAGGACCAAGATCCTTAATGGGAAAACTGTTCAAGAGAGACTAGACCTAATGATGCACATCAGCTAGAGTAGAGACATCAATCACAATATCATCCGCATACACCAACATGTAAAGCTGCACACCATGCTGATTGAAAATGAAGATAGAAGTATCCCCCTTGGACGAAGAAAATCTAAGATGAAACAGACATGCACTCAAACGAGCATAATAGGCACGTGGGGACTGTTTGAGACCATATAGATCTCTCTACGCTTGTAGACATGAGAGGGATATTGAGCATCCTAAAACCCAAGAAATTGCTACGTATAGAGATCTTCGGACAAGAAGCCATGAAGGGATGTATTACTGACATCAACTTGCCACGAACTCCATCCTCGTGAGACTACAAGCGAGAGAACTAATTGAATGGTAGTAGGCTTCACAATAGGACTGAAAGTGTCTCCATAGTCAATGCCATACTATTGTGTAAACCCTCGGGCGACAAGACAAGCCTTGTGTTTGTCAATGGATCCATCGGCATGTTGCTTCGTTTTTAAGATCCACATGCTACGAACAATATTGACTCGAGGAGGCCTCTGTACCAACATCCATGTGTTGTTCTGTTGAAGAGTAGAAAACTCAGCAGCCATGGCAGCATTCCATCCCTACTCACAGAAGGGTGTCATGATGTGAGAGGGGCGTCGTAAAAAAGGCTCGGCATGCAGGGTTGTACCAAGCCATTCCGTTCCATATAATCCTTAGCTTTACAAGTGCCATCCCTGACACACGCGACCATAGGATGAGGCGATGGATCAGTCGCGGGATGTTCTGTCAACAAGAAGGGCGAGGAAGACGAGCTGCCGGGCGTGGAGGGAGCAGGAACATGCACGTGGAGTCAAAGGAGGCTAGAGACGGACCCACGAGGCATGCTAGTTCCTAGGAAGGGAGGGCGTCGGGCACGAGAGGCCCATTAGGCGCACATGGTGCTGCCTGGGGAGATGTGCCAACATGCACATCGATCTCACCTGAGCGGACGTCGATCAGACTCAGGTGGAAGCCAGCGGTCGGCGGCAAAATTTCCTTTATGGGAAAAATGCTGGACTAGCAAGATCGGTTAGTAGCCAAATAGGTTAGGTCGTAATTACACACATGAACACTCGTAGTCGGTTCGGTAGAAGGAAAGGAAATAGCCTTTTTGAGAGCAGACACATCAACCGTGACTCCGGAGTAGCAAATGGAAAACCTGATTCGTCAAAGACAAAATCGCGTGATATGTATATGCGACTTGTAGATCGATATAGACACTTATACCCCTTATGCATAGGACTATAGCGAAGGCAATCACACATCTTGGACCAGAACTCTAGTTTATGCGAATTATACTTACGCAAACTAGGCCAACAAGCACATCCAAAGATGCGGATGAATAAATAGTTGGGTGGAGTTTTAAGAAGGCGATGGATAGGCATATCCTGACCTAGCAGAGGGGTCAGCATGCGGTTAATGAGGTAACATGCAGTGAGAAAATCTTCATGCCAAAAACACAATGGTAGAGAGGTGTGGGCGAGCAAAGCAAGCCCAGTTTCAACTAAGTCTCGATTTTACGGTCGGCAATACCATTCTATTGAGAGGCGTGAGGAAAGAGTCTCTATGAGAGATGCTTGTACGCTGAAAATAGTGATGCATCTTTTCATATTCACCACACCAATCAGACTGGACAACTTTAATCTTATCATCCAATAGACTCTCAGTGTGTTTGAAAAGCATAAAACAAGTCCTCCACATAAGGAGATAAATCCAGCAAAAAACGTGAATATTCATAAAACTCACATAATATTTGTACCCCCTAGAATAGGGACGAGCAGGGCCCCAAACATCAGAATGTACTAGTTCAAGAGGCATTGTAGAAACACGAGTAGAAGAAGTGTACGATAACTGATGACTTTTACCACATTGGCAAGCATCACAAACTAAAGGGGAATTGTCTGAAAAAAGACACTATAGATCATTATTACTAACAATGGAACTGCCGACATTATTGGATGGATGACCGAGATGATGGTGCCATTGAGACGACATGACGTGAACACTAGATGGAGCCTGACGCGCTGATGAGGAGGTGGCATGACCGAGTGGCAAGGGGTAGAGCCTGCCTTGGCTTCTACCGCAAAGAAGAAATCTCCTGGTGGCCTTGTCCTTAACAAGGAAAAAAATATTTATGAAACTCAATGAAGATATCATTGCCCGAGACAAGACGATAAACTAATAAACGGTGCTAGCTAATATGT
Organism: Avena eriantha; assembly: GCA_910589775.1. Classification (NCBI taxonomy): domain Eukaryota; kingdom Viridiplantae; phylum Streptophyta; class Magnoliopsida; order Poales; family Poaceae; genus Avena; species Avena eriantha. Next base: position 140,403,788 of record OU342740.1, on the reverse strand, counting down.
GGAACATGCATAATATTATTTAAACAGAGAGAAGAACTAGATAAGGTCGAGTGTCCAATAAGCCATTGGCTAGCTGAACCTGGTTGTTGCCGTCGTAACGCTTGTGAACATGGAGACTCTCCAGATCACTAGTCAAGTGAACCGCGGTGTCGGAATCCATGACCTAGTGTGTGGGCTTATAGGAGGAGGTCGAAGCTATGTACGCAGAGCGGCCTTTGCCGCTGGAATAGTCGTGGTCGAAGCACTTACAACAACTGTCCGCTTCATGTCGCCAATATTTGGAGATCTGACACTAGGGGCGAGAGTGTATGCAACCGTTGCGGCCATTTCCGCCTCCTCCACCATCGCCGTTGTTACGGCGGGGATCCAAACCACCCTGCTCGCCTTGTCCCTGCTGAGGCGGGTAGTTGTGTCCCTGATTAGGGTATCCTCCCGCGGGGCATCCTTCAGGCGGGCCACTAGCGTCCATCACACGTGGGTGATTGACAACGGACGGCTGGCCGTACCGCACCACGGCATAGCCGATGAGATCCACTCCTCATCACCAGTCTACTGCGACAGCTGCAACACCTCCTAGTTGAGCACAATGGAGTAGAAAGCATTGAGCTCAACTGGGGTGGTGATGACGCTAAGCAAAGTTGCGATCCGATTAAAATCTTTTCCCAATCCGGTGAGCTTGTAATTGATGACCTCGTCATCACTGAGTGGAGATCCGGCGGATTCCATGGCATCGGCCAGACCCTTCACCTTGTGCATATACGTGCCAGTGGCCATGTCGAGCTTCCGTAGCGACTAAATTTGTCGCCAGATGTGCCGCACCCCGGCACGATTCCACGCGCTGAACATTCATAGCCACAGTTGATGCAGGGATGCATTTGTTACATGTTCATCTAATATATTAAATATCCATAGTTATGTTTAAATATATTAGGAAACTCAAACATAAAGTCAAGCAAGTGATCATACAAATGCAACATGTCACAACTGCACTAAAAGTAGGGTCTCGTACTCACGCAATGGATGCAACATAATTTTGGGGATGGCATAAGCGAGCTAAGTAGGATGCACAAATTATTTATTTGTGCATCTCACAAGGCTCGCTCACACCATCCCCGATATTATATCCTACCACTTTTATTCATCGACCATATGGAAGTAGAAAATCAAATCAATCAAAAGCATATTCATACAAAAATCAACCTAAATGTAGGGACTGATACTCGTATTAGACGCGAAATCATTGCAGGGACGGCATACGCGAGCTAAGTAGGATACACATATTATTTATTTGTGCATCTCACAAGGCTCGCTCACACCATCCCTGAGATTGCATCCTACCATTTTTAATCATCGTCCATATGGAAGTAGAAAACCAAAATCAACCTAAAGAATATTCGTATAAAACTCAACCTAAAAGTAGGGCCTCGTACTTGTATTGGATGCAAAATAATTTCAAGGACGACATAAGTGAGCTAAGTAGGATGCACAAATTATTTATTTGTGCATCTAACAAGGCTCCCTCACACCATCCTCAAGATCGCATCCTACCATTTTTAATCATCGGCCATATGGAAGTAGAAAACCAAAATCAACCTAAATTCATCTAGATTGTGTACCCACACAATTATCTAAATTTATCTATACATCTAAAATCATCTAGATTTTGTATCCCTACAAAAATCTAAATTTGCTATACATATAGAATCTTCTAGATTTTGTACCCCTACAATAAAATCACCTAAATTAGTTATACATCCAAAATCACCTAAAATTACTAAACTAAATACAGTAACTAAGAGGGGGTGGGAGTCTACCCATGGTGGTGCGAGGTCGGGGGAGGCACCGGTCGGTGGAAGAGAGGAAAGGGTCGCCGCGGGGCCGGTGGAACCGTCGCGATGCGGACCGGTGCATGGCTGGGCTAGTGGCAGAGAGGACGGGTCCTCGTGGGACCGGTGGAACCTTCATGGCACGGGATGGTGTGGGGCTAGGCCGGCGGCAGAGAGGACGGGGTCACTATAGGGTGGGTGGAACCGTCGCAGTGTGGGCTAGTGTGGGGCTAGGCTAGCAACGGAGAGGACGGGGTTGCCACAAGGCTAGTGGATCTATTGTGGCATAGACCGGTGCAGGGCTGGGCAGGCAGCAGAGAGGACGGAGGCAGAGAGTTTTGGTTTGGGGCAAGGCCGGCGGCGGTGAGGCGGGGCTGGGCTGAACCAAAGCAGCGCGAGCAGCAGTGAGGAATGAAGGGGTGAGGTGCGGACGGACTGATAAGATCTAGATGCAGGAAGGGCGCTACCCTTTAAGGAAATTTTGGACGGCACAGTGGTGGCGCCTATGGTATACCAAACGCCACCACTAAATCATAGTTGTGGCGTTCGAATGTGGCAAATGTTTGAGATGTATCGGTCCTGACTAGCCTCGTGGTCCCCACCTGGTGCTTGCTATACTTGTGGAAACACTGGGCATCAACACTGGAATTGTCCAATGAACAACAAAGCTCTTCCACCACCACCTCCAAGACCTGCGGCAAGTGCTCCTATGATTCGTGCACCTCCACCTCGGGCTCTCAACATAAACACTAAGCCGGGGTCTACGGTTGCTCGTGCCAACTGTGTCAACGTCGCTCAAGCTGAGCATGCACCTGGAGTTGTCATGGGTATGCTTCCTGTTAACTCAGTTTCTGCACGAGTGTTGTTTGATTCTGGTGCATCGCATTCTTTTGTCTCTACAAGTTTTGCTGATAGGAATGGGTTATCTATAGATCCTCTCCCCAAGCGTTTAATGGTTCTTTCTCCTGGAGCAACAATGGCATCTTCTAAAATCAGCCATAACAATCAAATTGAGATTGGTGGTTCTTCGTTTTCGACTTCCTTAATTATTCTGGGAAATTCTGATATTGATGTTATCTTGGGCATGGATTGGTTGATAGCAAATGCAGCTGTTATTGATTGTGCTGAACGTTCGGTTTCTTTGAAAATTCCTGAAGGCCATATAGTCTATTCTCCAAGTCTGACTCCTGCAATTCAGCTTTATTCTTTGGCGGCTCTGAATGATGATGCTATGGAAGGTATTCAGAGTGTTCCTGTAGTATGTGAGTTCCCAGATGTCTTTCCTGAAGAGTTGCCAGGTATGCCTCCGGATCGTGAGGTTGAGTTTGTGATTGAACTTGAACCTGGTACCGCTCCTATCTCCAAGCGGCCTTATAAAATGGGTCCTGCTGAGTTGGCTGAACTCAAACGCCAGCTGGATGAACAAGAGAAGTTGGGTTTCATTCAGCACAGTACTTCTTCTTGGGGTAGTCCAACCATCTTTGTGAAGAAGCGAGACAAGACTGATAGACTTTGTGTTGACTATCGGGCACTCAATGCTAAAACAATCAAGAATAAATATCCCCTTCCGCGGATTAATGATCTCTTCGATCAGCTAGCTGGAGCTGTGGTATTCAATAAGCTTGATTTGAGAAGTGGTTACCATCAAATCAAGATTCGCAAGGAAGATGTTCCCAAAACAGCCTTCACCACCCGCTATGGCCTGTATGAGTACACGGTCATGTCTTTCGGTCTCACCAATGCACCTGCCACCTTCTCGAGGCTTATGAACTTGGTTTTCATGGAGTATCTTGATAAGTTCGTTGTGGTCTATCTGGATGACATTCTAGTCTATTCTAAGCCAAAAGAAGAACATGAAGAACACCTTCGGTGTGTCCTAAACAAGCTTCATGAGAACCGCATGTATGTAAAGTTCTCCAAGTGTGAATTCTGGCTGCCTCAAGTCACCTACCTTGGTCACGTCATCTCTGCCAAGGGCATTGCCGTCAACCCAGAAACTATTAAGACAATTATGGACTGGCTTCCACCGATAAATGTCAAAGAAGTCCGAAGTTTCCTTGGCTTGGCTAGTTATTGTCGTCGCTTCGTTCAAAATTTCTCGAAGATTGCGAAACCTCTTACCGATCTCCTCAAGAAAGGCAAGAATTACCTTTGGACTCCTGCATGTCAAGCAAGCTTTGAAACACTCAAAGAGAAGCTCACTTCCACTCCAGTCTTAGTTCCTCCAGATACATCAAAGCCTTTCCAGATTTTCTGTGATGCTTCATTGCAAGGATTGGGTGCGGTCCTTATGCAAGAAAAGCAAGTTGTTGCTTATGCCTCTCGACAGTTAAAGACACATGAGATCAACTATCCTACACATGATCTCGAACTTGCAGCAGTTGTCTTTGCTTTGAAAGTATGGAGGCATTACTTGCTTGGCAACCGTTGTGAGATCTTTTCTGATCACAAGAGTCTGAAGTATATCTTCACACAGCCTGATCTCAACCTTCGTCAGAGGAGGTGGATTGAAACAATCAATGATTTCGATTTGACCATCAACTACACCCCGGGCAAAGCCAATGTCATGGCAGATGCTCTCAGCCAAAAAGCTTATGTCAACAACCTCATGGTAGAAGAACAACAACCTCTCTTGTGCGAGGAATTCCGCAAACTCAACCTTGAAATTGTGGATCAAGGGTATCTTCTGAACCTTCTAGCAACACCTCTCTTGGAAGAAAAGGTCCGTTCCATTCAGCTTGGTGATCCTTACACTAAAAAGATCATCTCCAACATTCAGCTTCCGAAGTATGAGTCTTTTCACGTTGATGACCAAGGCACTCTTTTCTTTGAACACCGGATGTTTGTTCCGAACTACCCGGGTTTAAGAGAGCAAGTTCTCAAGGAGGCGCATGATTCTGTTCTTTCTATCCACCCTGGCAGCACTAAGATGTACATGGACTTAAAAACACAATATTGGTGGCCTGTTTTAAACGATATTGTGCCAAGTATGTCTCGGAGTGTGATGTCTATCGTAGAGTTAAAGCTGTCCATCAGAAACCTTCCGGTCTTCTACAGCCATTGAAGCCTCCGGAATGGAAATGGGAGAAAGTAGAGATGGACTTCATCACTGGTTTTCCAAGGTCGCAGAAACGCAACAATGCAATCTTTGTTGTCATTGACAGGCTTTCCAAAGTAGCTCACTTATTTCCAGTCAAGGAAACAATTTCTGCAATTCAGTTGGCTGAGCTCTATATCAATAGAATTGTCTCTCTGTATGGAGTTCCTCTTGAGATCAGTTCCGACCGTGGAAGTATCTTCACTTCCAAGTTCTGGGGAAGTTTCCAAAATGCTTTGGGAACCAAATTAAACTTCAGCACAGCCTACCACCCTCAGTCGCAAGGACAAGTTGAAAGGATCAATCAGATTCTGGAAGATATGCTCCGTGCTTGCGTTATCTCGTTCGGCATGAAGTGGGAAGAATGTCTTCCTTATGCTGAATTCTCTTACAACAACAGTTTCCAGAAAAGTCTAAAGATGGCACCATTCGAGGCTCTCTATGGTCGCAAATGTAGAACTCCGATTAGTTGGTCGGGCGCAGGTGAAAGAATATTATTTTGCCCCGACATTGTAACTCAAGCGGAGGAGAAAGTTCACATCATTCTTGAAAATCTGAAGATTGCTCAAAGTCGCCAGAAGAGCAATTATGACAGAAAACACACGGACATGGAGTATGTCCCTGGTGATCTCGTTTACCTTCGTGTCACTCCCATGAGAGGCACGCACCGCTTTGGTATCAAAGGAAAGCTGGCTCCTAGATACATCGGTCCTTTTCAAAATTCGTGGAAGAAGAGGAGAAGTTGCTTATGCTCTTGAGCTCCCTGAACAACTCAAAGTCCATGATGTTTTCCACATCTCTCAACTCAAAAGTGCTTCAAGGATCCCGGCAGGACCGTGGACCATGAACTCATTAATCTCCAGGAAGATCTATCTTATCAAGACCACCCCACAAAAATTCTCGAAGTCGCAGAAAGAAGGACTCATAACAAGTCCATCAAGTTCTGCAAGGTGCAGTGGTCGCACCATTCTGTTGACGAAGCCACCTGGGAACGTGAAGATGAGCTCCGTGTCAAGTATCCTACCCTCTTTGAGTCTTCTTCTTCCTAGAATCTCGGGGCGAGATTCCTGTTTAGTGGGGGAGAGTTGTAGCATCCCAATTGTCTAACAATTGTAATGCTACTTGGTCTAGTAAGATATTGGCTACTTCCTATATACAATTGTTGCATCATAATTATATCATGCTCATGTCATCATGCCACCTTGCATTTGAGCATCATATAAAACCCCTTTTCTTTTGGTTCTTCTCTCATATGCATTATTAATTGTATTTGCCTCTTGATCTTGTTTTTGGTTATTGATATATTGTTTAAATGCCCAAGTTGAGTTGGGGGCATATCTTTTATTCAACTCCATCACTTTTCTTTTCACCACCTTATAATTCCACCATCCCATTTAAATTCCACCATCCTTTTACCCATGAGCTTGCAAATCTTTTCCTTTTGATTTTATTCTAGCTCATGTGGTGGGGTGGACCTAATCCAATTCTTTTGCTTGGCCTTGGTTCCACTTCTTGGGAATGCATTAGAATAATGCCATATCATTGCTTTTGTTCTCACAAAATTAATCATGGCATTTAGTAGTTTTGCATGGGCCATGCAACCTCCTCCACCACCTTTTATTCCATTGGCTTTCCCTTTGATTTAATGGATCTTATCTTTGTGGACCATCTCCTACCATTCCATCATTCCCATATTCTCATCAATATCATTATTAATTTAATCTCTTCATGCATGATTCATATGAGGCCTCTTCCCATATCTCTTTTCTCTCTTTTTCTTGCTTTCTTCTCCACCTTAGCTTACGCTAGATCAAGCCCCCCTTTTTCCTTTTGGTATGGTCTCATAAAAAAATTCAAAATCTAAAACCCTAATAACACCCTAACCTAGCTATCTCTCTCTATTTTTCCTCTAATCTAGTTCTACTCAAACCCTAATCTCACCTCCCTCTCTATCACTCCCTCTCACCCTAGCTACTGGTCCCACCTGGCCCTCTCTCTCCCTGCCATGCTTGGCCCACCTCAGCTACCCTACCCCTCTCTCTCTAACCCCAACAACACCCTAACCCGAAGCCTTTTCTCTACTTTTCCAAAAAGTGCACCACTTCCATGTGCCTCTCTCCTCTCTTCCTTATCACACCAACCTCCCCAGCACCTCTCTGGTCGATTCCTGGAGCCGCAAGCACCCCACCTTCCCCCTTCTTCTCCCACCAGAAGGCCATAGCCACCACCTAGCCAAAACCCTAGCCACCTCGGCCAAAACCGAGATCTGCGCGCCTGGTGTTCTCCAAGCCCAGCCAGGAGCATCGTCGGGGTACCTGATTCTCCTTCTTCTCCTCGTACCAGCCCGGGGCCAACGCCTCGCCGGAATAAGCCCGGCGCCAGATCCCCTCCACCTCCGCGTGAACTACCACGCCGGCGACACCGCGGTGAGTCCCTGCTCCTCCCAGACACGGTCCCCCTCTCCCTTCTGCGCCGTAGCTCCGCCGCTTTCGGTCGAGCGCTTTGCGTGCCGCCACGTACCGTGCGCAGGCGGGCAGCCGCAGCCCCAGATCCCTCTGGCCCTCTGTTCATCGTCGAAGCCCGGCTAGCACAGCCAACCCCCGTAGTTGCCCCCTGCACAAAAAATGTAGCCCGATGTCCCCTCTTCGTTTTTCATTTTTGGGGCGACGCGAATCATCCAGCGTATGCGACGCCACCGTCGTCGGAAGACGGCCAGTTTCGGCGCCGGCAGCACCTTGTCCGTCAGCACGCAACAGCAGCCGATGCCATTTTTGCACATGACCCCCTGCCCTTTTTCCCGCCTAAACCCGCAGTCACAGGAGCCCACCTGTCAGCCCTGATATATTTTTGCACGGAAGCCCCCGCGGCCTGGAGATATTTCGCCCGCGCTGCCCCGGATCCACCACGTGTCCCGCCCCGGCTGGCGCGCACACATGTGGCCTTGTGAGCCCGCTGGCCCCACCTGTTAGTCACTTGGGCTAGCTGAGCGCGCGGTGAGAAAAGCTTTCACGCGTCGTTTTTGCCCAGTCAGCATCGGCCCCACCTGCCTGCAACTGTGGCTGGGCGATGCTGAGTGTAAAAAAGTCTGGGTGTTTTCTGTTTTATAAAAACAATTTCAGAAAATGTTTTAATATGAATTTAAATCTGTTTTTAATAACTTTTAATTTGCAAATCCAAATAATACAAATAATATATGTTTTGGAATCATAAAAATGTGAGGAATTCAAATATGCCATTCAAAATAATGTTTGAGCACTTTAAAATTTCGAAATGATTAAAATTACATTAAAATGCCCTTTTCCTTAATTAATTAATAACTTTAATTCTATAACTCCAAATTGGGCAAATAATATGTCTAAATCGATCAGCGCGACGAGCCCGTTCTATCTATGCAGTCCTTGTTCTGAATTGAAACATGCATCATGTCATTCTTACAAATCTGAACTGTTTATGATAATAAAACTTGGTTAAACAAATAGTAAAATGCCTTATTTCTTGTATCAACACCTCACCTTTGCCATGCTACTTTAATGCCATGCAAATTGTGCATCATTCATCATGGCATGCTTGTTTGCTTGTCGCACTTTAATTCATATGCTTGTGCACTTTATTTATGTTGGCCCTTGTTTGTTTGGTTCTTCTTCGAATAGACGCCCAGCAGGAGAATTACCAGGAATCCCAGGAGTACTACCCAGATCCATCTCTCGCTTCAACTGAGCTGCCAGGCAAGCACTACCACATGTTTGCATACATATAGTACCTATTGCCTCTATCTTATTCTTGCATCATTGAGTTGCGATTGCATTAAATTGAATCCCAGGTATTGCATAGCCTTTACTTTTAAGCCCCACCAAAGCTTGTTCCTCCATCCCATGAGCCATTACTACAGGAGTTGTTTGAGCCATGCGAGTCATAGAACAGCATGTGTAGGGTATGTGAGTGTCTGATGAATAACGAGGTACCTAAACAACTTAACCTGAGTAGTAATGCGATAACTAATGAAAGAGGCACCGGTGAGCAATATCTACTATTTGGTTTTTCATGCTCACTTGTGTCCCGTAAGACCCCGAGTACTTGATTCCTGTTCCTTGACTATTCGCACTATCCACATCCGGGAGGCCTTATGGACCCCCCTGAGCCAGAGCTTGATTCATTCTTATTTCTTGGGGCCACAAAGTAATTTGGGGCTTTATTACTATCCTGTACTTATGCCATGTTACTGTTTTATTAAGATTGTGCGAGGAGCACCTGTACTGTTTAAGAATTGCGGAGTGTTTTCGCGGTATCGACAAGCCCAGTCACATTTTCGGGTTCCCAGTCGTTTACAGCCATTGGCGCAAACCTTGGGTCCGTCTCGGAGCCGGCCAACTTCGTTGTGGGTAGCTTAATGGGGTGCCCCCCTGAAATATTTCGGAATCTTGTGATTGCTTTGTCGTGAATGCCTCGTCGGGTTTTGATTTGGTTTTTCCGAGGTTGATCGAGTGTGTGTTGCTATTCGTGCACCCCTGCAGGGTAAATCTTTCTGAAAGCCATGTCCGCGGTTATGGACGACTTGGAGCACAGTTTCTCGATCATAGACAAGTATAACTAAAGTACCGCTTTTAATTTGACTAAGTACTTGACTAGTAAATAGCGCAATACTCATGGAATGGTTAATAGAACTGCCAACGGATGATGGGGATGTTCGTCCGCTTCCTCGTTGGCAAGCGAGGAGGAGGATGGATCTGTTGATTATACTGCTATAACTGTTGTTCTTAATTAACGGACATCCGTCTATCATTGGTTAGGCAGATGGTTAGCGAGTATCTATAGACTTGTTAGTTATTATCTATTGCTGCAATTGCGTCACCCCAGGTTGTGTCCCCTTTAGTGGCATTAAGACTTGCTGAGTACCCCTAGGGTCTCACATGATAAATTGTTTGGTTCGGATGAACAGGTGTACCCGCAAGATGGATACTGGGTGGAAGAGCCAGATGATGTTGGCAACGATCATTCGGTGTAGAGATTCCGGGAACGGGGATCCGTGAGATCTGTGGGCGGGATGTGTTTATTTATGGGGCATCTTATGCCGATTTGCTTCTTATCCGTACTCGGATCTTGTTTTCCGCTTCCGCCTGATACTCTGATATGTGATGTATGAGGAGCTATCCTAAGCTATTATATCTATCTAGGACATTTGAATCTTGCCGTATGGCGTTGCAATATTTCTATTTCTTTTAGATGGAATGGCTCTGAGGAATGTTGTATGTGGCTTGCATACATACTCATTTGTGTATTTACTTGATCCCTTCGCCTGCCGATTACGTCGCTCGTTCTTGTCCCGATGTCTGAAAGTGGTTAGGACGGCCGAAAGGTCTACCGTGAGTGGCCCTCGGCCCCATTGTACTATTTTAACCACTTTCGTTCATCCAGGCATGTAACTAAGAGCGTAATTCACCGAGGTAGTTACAATTGGTATCAGAGCCATCCCTCCCTTCAGGGTCTCAGCCAAAATGGTCGTTGTCAGTCTAGCAAATATTTTGGTAGTTATGTATACTAGGGAAAAACAAACGTGAGAGTAGGACTGCTTCCATTTTTCTTCCTACCCACCCACCCACCCTTTTTTTGGTAAGGAAGTGTAACATTTTCAATCCTCTTCTAAAATTCAAACTAGGATTCACGTGTTGTGGGTTCCGTAGTACCATAGGTTGTGTGTGTGTGTGCGTGTGTCTAAATTCCTTGTCTATCTGTTGCATCCAAATGTTATCACTATCTGCCTTTTGGTTATCAACTGTTGGTAAATTCCATACCGACAGGCCTTTGTAAACCGACGAGATCTATTCTGATTCGTTGTATACCGATGCGATCTATCTTACTCTTTGTATCTGACGTTATCTTGTTGGGGTGTTCTTTTTCGTAGTTACCAATCTTTAGGTTCATCTTAAGAAGAAGGTATTGGGATATGTGTTTTACTGATTCATGTGCAAAGTAATGATTTGAGTGCGGGATGGAGTCGCGACCATACCACTACTGTTATCATTTGCTCTTGTATGTTGAACTAGTAGAATTACTAATATTGATTCGTTAAGTGGTTTTGCGCATATAGTGGTATTTTAATGCCGCAATTTGCGGAAATTTTTTCTTTGTTAGTTGTGTACCACACTCCTTGTCCACTCGTGTGCGTTATGCTTAATATCTTCTAGTCGCCTTGAACTTTGTTGATATTTTAATATCATCTCAGTGAATTGCATCCTTTAATCTTGATTAATTCCATTTTGGTACTATTTTGGATTATTATCATTCTCCATTATAGTATTGACTTGTGTTTTATATCAATCACAGGATGGCACCACCACGCCGTTTTGAGGAGGACATACCACCTGAACTTGGGGCTGCTTTGGCAAGTATTGCAAATGCTTTGGGCACTATGCAGCAGAACCAGTAGCGCTTCGAGGAAAGCATGAGGAGGAATGAGTTTGCTCCGCTACCTCCACCTCCCAAGCGAGGAGACATCAAGAGTTTTCTCAAGTTCAACCCACGCCAATTTGAGGTGCCTGATCAGCCACTTGATGCGGATGATTGGCTTCGTGAAGTATCAAGGTTGCGGATGATTGCGGATGTTCCCGAGCAAGAATGGGTCAAGTGTGCTACTCACCTTCTAAGGGAGATGTAGCTCTCTGGTGGGAAAATTATCTCAAGGCAGATCTTTCTGGTTTTCAGCCTACTTGGGAGCGGTTCACTGCTGCTTTCAAAGAGCAATATCTGTCAGAAATTGTCATGGAAAGGATGAAGGAAGTGTTTCTCAACCTCAGGTAGGGCACTGAAAATGTCAACACCTACATCAGAAACTTTATGAACCTGTCTCGTTATGGTGGCGATGAGATCTCTGATAACTAGAAGAAGCAAAAGAGGTTTCGGCAAGGCCTCAATGCTTCCATCAAATATGCTATCACTCATGCAAGGCCGGCATCTTTCCTAGAACTTCAACACACAGCTCTGCAGGAAGAAGCAAGTAGGCAAGTGTTGGAGGAGTCAAAGAAACACAGCCGTGATACAACAAGCTCTTCTGCTATGACAGCTCCTTCTAAGCCTCGTGTCTGGGTTCCTAACACCCCACCGGTGCTCCCTGCTCCACCAAGACCGTCAAGCTACACACCAAGGCCACCAAACTCCTTCACTGCGGCTCCCAGGGGCTACAACCACAACTACCATGGAGCGCCTGGCGGAGTCCCTGGCTACGTTGCTCCACGTCCACCTGGTGCTTGCTATACTTGTGGAAACACTGGGCATCAGCACGGGAATTGTCCAATGAACAACAAAGCTCTTCCACCACCACCTCCAAGACCTGCGGCAAGTGCTCCTATGATTCGTGCACCTCCACCTCGGGCTCTCAACATCAACACTAAGCCTGGGTCTACGGTTGCTCGTGCCAACTGTGTCAACGTCGCTCAAGCTGAGCATGCACCTGGAGTTGTCATGGGTATGCTTCCTGTTAACTCAGTTTCTGCACGAGTGTTGTTTGATTCTGGTGCATCGCATTCTTTTTTCTCTACGAGTTTTGCTGATAGGAATGGGTTATCTATGGATCCTCTCCCCAAGCGTTTAATGGTTCTTTCTCCTGGAGCAACAATGGCATCTTCTAAAATCAGCCATAACAATCAAATTGAGATTGGTTGTTCTTCGTTTCTGACTTCCTTAATTATTCTGGGAAATTCTGATATTGATGTTATCTTGGGCATGGATTGGTTGACAGCAAATGCAGCTGTGATTGATTGTGCTGAACGTTCGGTTTCTTTAAAAATTCCTGAAGGCCATATAGTCTATTCTCCAAGTCTGACTCCTGCAATTCAGCTTTATTCTTTGCCGGCTCTGAATGATGATGCTATGGAAGGTATTCAGAGTGTTCTTGTAGTCTGTGAGTTCCCAGATGTCTTTCCTGAAGAGTTGCCAGGTATGCCTCCGGATCATGAGGTTGAGTTTGTGATTGAACTTGAACCTGGTACCGCTCCTATCTCCAAGCGGCCTTATAAAATGGGTCCTGCTGAGTTGGCTGAGCTCAAACGCCATCTGGATGAACAAGAGAAGTTGGGTTTCATTCAGCACAGTACTTCTTCTTGGGGTAGTCCAACCATCTTTGTGAAGAAGCGAGACAAGACTGATAGACTTTGTGTTGACTATCGGGCACTCAATGCTAAAACAATCAAGAATAAATATCCCCTTCCGCGGATTAATGATCTCTTCGATCAGCTAGCTGGAGCTGTGGTATTCTCTAAGCTTGATTTGAGAAGTGGTTACCATCAAATCAAGATTCGCAAGGAAGATGTTCCCAAAACAGCCTTCACCACCCGCTATGGCCTGTATGAGTACACGGTCATGTCTTTTGGTCTCACCAATGCACCTGCCACCTTCTCGAGGCTTATGAACTCGGTTTTCATGGAGTATCTTGATAAGTTCGTTGTGGTCTATCTGGATGACATTCTAGTCTATTCTAAGTCAAAATAAGAACATGAAGAACTCCTTCGGTGTGTCCTAAACAAGCTTCGTGAGAACCGCCTGTATGCAAAGTTCTCCAAGTGTGAATTCTGGCTGCCTCAAGTCACCTACCTTGGTCACATCATCTCTGCCAAGGGCATTGCCGTTAACCCAGAAACTATTAAGACAATTATGGACTGGCTTCCACCCATAAATGTCAAAGAAGTCCGAAGTTTCCTTGGCTTGGCTAGTTATTGCCGTCGCTTCGTTCAAAATTTCTCGAAGATTGCGAAACCTCTTACCGATCTCCTCAAGAAAGGCAAGAAATACATTTGGACTCCTGCTTGTCAAGAAGGATTTGAAACACTCAAAGAGAAGCTCACTTCCACTCCAGTCTTAGTTCCTCCAGATACATCAAAGCCTTTCTAGATTTTCTGTGATGCTTCATTGCAAGGATTGGGTGCGGTCCTTATGCAAGAAAAGCAAGTTGTTGCTTATGCCTCTCGACAGTTAAAGACGCATGAGATCAACTATCCTACACATGATCTCGAACTTGCAGCAGTTGTCTTTGCTTTGAAAGTATGGAGGCATTACTTGCTTGGCAACCGTTGTGAGATCTTTTCTGATCACAAGAGTCTAAAGTATATCTTCACACAGCCTGATCTCAACCTTCGTCAGAGGAGGTGGATTGAAACAATCAATGATTTCGATTTGACCATCAACTACACCCCGGGCAAAGCCAATGTCATGGCAGATGCTCTCAGCCAAAAAGCTTATGTCAACAACCTCATGGTAGAAGAACAACAACCTCTCGTGTGCGAGGAATTCCGCAAACTCAACCTTGAAATTGTGGATCAAGGGTATCTTCTGAACCTTCTAGCAACACCTCTCTTGGAAGAAAAGGTCCATTCCATTCAGCTTGGTGATCCTTACACTAAAAAGATCATCTCCAACATTCAGCTTCCGAAGTATGAGTCTTTTCACGTAGATGACCAAGGCACTCTTTTCTTTGAACACCGGATGTTTGTCCCGAACTACCCGGGTTTAAGAGAGAAAGTTCTCAAGGAGGCGCATGATTCTGTTCTTTCTATCCACCCTGGCAGCACTAAGATGTACATGGACTTAAAAACACAATATTGGTGGCCTGTTTTAAACAATATTGTGCCAAGTATGTCTCGGAGTGTGATGTCTGTCGTAGAGTTAAAGCTGTCCATCAGAAACCTTCCGGTCTTCTACAGCCATTGAAGCCTCCGGAATGGAAATGGGAGAAAGTAGAGATGGACTTCATCACTGGTTTTCCAAGGTCGCAGAAACGCAACAATGCAATCTTTGTTGTCATTGACAGGCTTTCCAAAGTAGCTCACTTCTTTCCAGTCAAGGAAACAATGTCTGCAATTCCGTTGGCTGAGCTCTATATCTATAGAATTGTCTCTCTGTATGGAGTTCCTCTTGAGATCAGTTCCGACCGTGGAAGTATCTTCACTTCCAAGTTCTGGGGAAGTTTCCAAAATGCTTTGGGAACCAAATTAAACTTCAGCACAGCCTACCACCCTCAGTCGCAAGGACAAGTTGAAAGGATCAATCAGATTCTGGAAGATATGCTCCGTGCTTGCGTTATCTCGTTCGGCATGAAGTGGGAAGAATGTCTTCCTTATGCTGAATTCTCTTACAACAACAGTTTCCAGAAAAGTCTAAAGATGGCACCATTCGAGGCTCTCTATGGTCGCAAATGTAGAACTCCGATTAGTTGGTCGGGCGCAGGTGAAAGAATATTATTTGGCCCCGACATTGTAACTCAAGCGGAGGAGAAAGTTCACATCATTCTTGAAAATCTGAAGATTCCTCAAAGTCGCCAGAAGAGCAATTATGACAGAAAACACACGGACATGGAGTATGTCCCTGGTGATCTCGTTTACCTTCGTGTCACTCCCATGAGAGGCACGCACCGCTTTGGTATCAAAGGAAAGCTGGCTCCTAGATACATCGGTCTTTTCAAAATTCATGGAAGAAGAGGAGAAGTTGCTTATGCTCTTGAGCTCCCTGAACAACTCAAAGCCCATGATGTTTTCCACATCTCTCAACTCAAAAAGTGCTTCAAGGATCCCGGCAGGACCGTGGACCATGAACTCATTAATCTCTAGGAAGATCTATCTTATCAAGACCACCCCACAAAAATTCTTGAAGTCGCAGAAAGAAGGACTCATAACAAGTCCATCAAGTTCTGCAAGGTGCAGTGGTCGCACCATTCTATTGACGAAGCCACCTGGGAACGTGAAGATGAGCTCCGTGTCAAGTATCCTACCCTCTTTGAGTCTTCTTCTTCCTAGAATCTCGGGGCGAGATTCCTGTTTAGTGGGGGAGAGTTGTAGCATCCCAATTGTCTAACAATTGTAATGCTACTTGGTCTAGTAAGATATTGGCTACTTCCTATATACAATTGTTGCATCATAATTATATCATGCTCATGTCATCATGCCACCTTGCATTTGAGCATCATATAAAACCCCTTTTCTTTTGGTTCTTCTCTCATATGCATTATTAATTGTATTTGCCTCTTGATCTTGTTTTTGGTTATTGATATATTGTTTAAATGCCCAAGTTGAGTTGGGGGCATATCTTTTATTCAACTCCATCACTTTTCTTTTCACCACCTTATAATTCCACCATCCCATTTAAATTCCACCATCCTTTTACCCATGAGCTTGCAAATCTTTTCCTTTTGATTTTATTCTAGCTCATGTGGTGGGGTGGACCTAATCCAATTCTTTTGCTTGGCCTTGGTTCCACTTCTTGGGAATGCATTAGAATAATGCCATATCATTGCTTTTGTTCTCACAAAATTAATCATGGCATTTAGTAGTTTTGCATGGGCCATGCAACCTCCTCCACCACCTTTTATTCCATTGGCTTTCCCTTTGATTTAATGGATCTTATCTTTGTGGACCATCTCCTACCATTCCATCATTCCCATATTCTCATCAATATCATTATTAATTTAATCTCTTCATGCATGATTCATATGAGGCCTCTTCCCATATCTCTTTTCTCTCTCTTTTTCTTGCTTTCTTCTCCACCATAGCTTATGCTAGATCAAGCCCCCCTTTTTCCTTTTGGTATGGTCTCATAAAAAAATTCAAAATCTAAAACCCTAATAACACCCTAACCTAGCTATCTCTCTCTATTTTTCCTCTAATCTAGTTCTACTCAAACCCTAATCTCACCTCCCTCTCTATCACTCTCTCTCACCCTAGCTACTGGTCCCACCTGGCCCTCTCTCTCCCTGCCATGCTTGGCCCACCTCAGCTACCCTACCCCTCTCTCTCTAACCCCAACAACACCCTAACCCGAAGCCTTTTCTCTACTTTTCCAAAAAGTGCACCACTTCCATGTGCCTCTCTCCTCTCTTCCTTATCACACCAACCTCCCCAGCACCTCTCTGGTCGATTCCTGGAGCCCCAAGCACCCCACCTTCCCCCTTCTTCTCCCACCAGAAGGCCATAGCCACCACCTAGCCAAAACCCTAGCCACCTCGGCCAAAACCGAGATCTGCGCGCCTAGTGTTCTCCAAGCCCAGCCAGGTGCATCGTCGGGGTCACCTGCTTCTCCTTCTTCTCCTCGTACCAGCCCGGGGCCAACGCCTTGCCGGAATAAGCCTGGCGCCGCCGTGCACCGCCGCAACCCGAGACCGCCGTCCGCGAGCCCAGCGCCAGATCACCTCCACCTCCGCGCGAACTACCACGCCGGCGTCACTGCGGTGAGTCCCTGCTCCTCCTAGACACGGTCCCCCTCTCCCTCCTGCGCCGTAGCTCCGCCGCTTTCGGTCAAACGCTCTGCGCGCCGCCGCGTACCGTGCGCGGGCGGGCAGCCGCAGCCCCAGATCCCTCTGGCCCTCTGTTCCTCGTCGAAGCTCGACCAGCACAGCCAACCCCAGTAGTTGCCCCGTGCACGAAAAATGTAGCCCGATGTCCCCTCTTCGTTTTTCATTTTTGGGGCGACGCGAATCGTCCAGCGTATGCGACGCCACCGTCGTCGAAAGACGGCCAGTTTTGCCGTCGGCAGCACCTTGTCCGTTAGCGCGCAACAGCAGCCGATGCCATTTTTGCACATGACCCATGCCCTTTTTCCCGCCTAAACCCGCAGTCCCAGGAGCCCACCTGTCAGCCCCGGTATATTTTTGCACGGAAGCCCCCGCGGCCTGGAGATATTTCGCCCGCGCTGCCCCGGATCCACCACGTGTCCAGCCCCGGCTGGCGCGCACACGTGTGGCCCTGTGAGCCCGCTGGCCCCACCTGTTAGTCACTTGGGCTAGCTGAGCGCGCGGTGAGAAAAGCTTTCACGCGTCGTTTTTGCCTAGTCAGCATCGGCCCCGCCTGCCTGCGACTGTGGCTAGGCGATGCTGAGTGTAAAAAAGTCTGGGTATTTTCTGTTTTATAAACACAATTTCAGAAAATGTTTTAATATGAATTTAAATCTGTTTTTAATAACTTTTAATTTGCAAATCCAAATAATACAAATAATATATGTTTTGGAATCAAAAAAATGTGAGGAATTCAAATATGCCATTCAAAATAATGTTTGAGCACTTTCAAATTTCGAAATGATTAAAATTACATTAAAATGCCCTTTTCCTTAATTAATTAATAACTTTAATTTTATAACTCCAAATTGGGCAAATAATATGTCTAAATCAATCAGCGCGACGAGCCCGTTTTATCTATGCAGTCCTTGTTCTGAATTGAAGCATGCACTATGTCATTCTTACAAATCTGAACTGTTTATGACAATAAAACTTGGTTAAACAAATAGTAAAATGCCTTATTTCTTGTATCCACACCTCACCTTTGCCATGCTACTTTAATGCCATGCAAATTGTGCATCATTCATCATGGCATGCTTGTTTGCTTGTCGCACTTTAATTCATATGCTTGTGCACTTTATTTATGTTGGCCCTTGTTTGTTTGGTTCTTCTTTGAATAGACGCCTAGCAGAAGAATTACCAGGAATCCCAGGAGTACTATCCAGATCCATCTCTCGCTTCAACTGAGCTGCCAGGCAAGCACTACCACATGTTTGCATACATACAGTACCTATTGCGTCTATCTTATTCTTGCATCATTGAGTCGCGATTGCATTAAATTGAATCCCAGGTATTGCATAGCCTTTACTTTTAAACCCCACCAAAGCTTGTTCCTCCATCCCATGAGCCATTACTACAGGAGTTGTTTGAGCCATGCGAGTCATAGAACAGCATGTGTAGGGTATGTGAGTGTCTGATGAATAACGAGGTACCTAAACACCTTAACCTGAGTAGTAATGGGATAATTAATGAAAGAAGCACCGGTGAGCAATATCTTCTATTTGGTTTTTCATGCTCACTTGTGTCCCGTAGGACCCCGAGTACTTGATTCCTGTTCCTTTACTATTCACACTATCCACATCCGGGAGGCCTTATGGACCCCCCTGAGCCAGAGCTTGATTCATTCTTATTTCTTGAGGCCACAAAGTAGTTTGGGGCTTTATTACTATCCTGTACTTATGCCATGTTACTGTTTTATTAAGATTGTGTGAGGAGCACCTGTACTGTTTTAGAATTGCGGAGTGTTTTCGCGGTATCGACAAGCCCAGTCACATTTTCGGGTTCCCAGTCATTTACAGCCATTGGCGCAAACCTTGGGTCCGTCTCGGAGCCGGCCAACTTCGTTGCAGGTAGCTTAATGGGGTGGCCCCCTGAAATATTTCGGAATCCTGTGATTTCTTTGTCGTGAA
This sequence comes from Avena eriantha, assembly GCA_910589775.1. Taxonomy (NCBI): domain Eukaryota; kingdom Viridiplantae; phylum Streptophyta; class Magnoliopsida; order Poales; family Poaceae; genus Avena; species Avena eriantha. The sequence continues at coordinate 140,384,648 of OU342740.1, read as the reverse complement.
TGCCTCGTCGGGTTTTTGATTTGGTTTTTCCGAGGTTGATCGAGTGTGTGTTGCTATTTGTGCACCCCTGCAGGGTAAATCTTTCTGAAAGCCGTGTCCGCGGTTATGGACGACTTGGAGCACAGTTTCTCGATCATAGACAAGTATAACTAAAGTACCGCTTTTAATTTGACTAAGTACTTGACTAGTAAATAGCGCAATACTCATGGAATGGTTAATAGAAATGCCAACGGATGATGGGGGATGTTCGTTCGCTTCCTCGTTGGCATGCGAGGAGGAGGATGGATCTGTTGATTATACTGCTATAACTGTTGTTCTTAATTAACGGACATCCGTCTATCATTGGTTAGGCGGATGGTTAGCGAGTATCTATAGACTTGTTAGTTATTATCTTTTGCTGCAATTGCGTCACCCCAGGTTGTGTCCCCTTTAGTGGCATTAAGACTTGCTGAGTACCCCTAGGGTCTCACACGATAAATTGTTTGGTTCAGATGAACAGGTGTACTCGCAAGATGGATACTGGGTGGAAGAGCCAGATGATGTTGGCAACGATCATTCGGTGTAGAGATTCCGGGAACGGGGATCTGTGAGATCTGTGGGCGGGATGTGTTTATTTATGGGGCATCTTATGCCGATTTGCTTCTTATCCGTACTCGGATCTTGTTTTCCGCTTCCGCCTGATACTCTGATATGTGATGTATGAGGAGCTATCCTAAGCTATTATATCTATCTAGGACATTTGAATCTTGCCGTATGGCGTTGCAATATTTCTATTTCTTTTAGATGGAATGGCTCTGAGGACTATTGTATGTGGCTTGCATACATACTCATTTGTGTATGTAGTTGATCCCTGCGCCTGCCGATTACACCGCTCGTTCTTGTCCGGATGTCTGAAAGTTGTTAGGACGGCTGAAAGGTCTACCGTGAGTGGCCCTGGGCCCGACCGTACTATTTTAACCACTTTCGTTCATCCAGGCATGTAACTAAGAGTGTAATTCACCGATAGGTTACAGAGTCTCTAGAGTCATTTCATGTATTATTTTCCAAACCACCTTGATCCACACGAGCACACACACTCAAATAGACGTGGTGATTCAACTTCTATCACATCGGTGCACCATTCCATGTGCATCTGACATTCCAAGATATTTTTGAGCATTTTGACACATGGTTTGACACATGGAGTCTCTAGAGTCATTATATGCATTATTTTCCAATCCACCTTTATCCACATGAGAACACACACTCCAATGGATGTGGTGATACAACTCCGGTCACACTGGTGCACCATTCCATGTGGCAGTTGCATTCCTATGTGTTTTTTGGCCCTTTGATACATGGTTTCACACATGGAATCTCTGGGGTCATTGCATGTGTTTTTTTTTCAAACCACCTTGATCCACATGAGCACACACTCTTGAAGATATGGTGATGCAATTGCTATGACACTAGTGCGCCATTTCATGTGGCAATTCCATTCCCATGTGTTTTGGGCCTATTGATACATGGTTTGACAGAGGGAGTCTTTGGAATCATTGCATGTGTTCTTTTCCAAACCAACATTATCCACATGAGAACACACTCTAGTGGATGTAATGATGAAACTTCTATCAAAGTGGTGCACCATTCCATATGGCCATTCATTCCAAGGTGTTTTTGGGCCTTTTGATACATGGTTTGACACACTGAGTCTCTAGAGTCATTGCATATGTTCGTTTCCAAACCACCTTCATCCACATGAACACACACACTTCAACAGATGTGGTGACGCAACTTCTATCACACTGGTGCACCATTCCATGTGGCAGTTGCATTCTAAGTTGTTTTTGGGCCTTTTGACACATGTTTTGACACATGGAGTATCTGGAGTAATTGCATGTGTTCTTTTCAAAACCAGCTTGATCCACATGAGCACACAAACTCCAGTGCATGTGTTGTTGCAACTTCTGGCACACTAGTGCAACATTCCATGTGGAAGTTGCATTCCAAGGGTTTTTCGGCCTTTGACACATGGTTTGGCACATGGAGTCTCTAGAGTCGTTGCATGTGTTCTTATCCAAATCACCTTGATCCACATGAGCACACACACTCCAGTGGACATGGTGATGCAACTTTTGTCACATTGGTATAGCATTCCATGTGGCAGCTGCATTCCGGGGACTTTTTGGGATTTTTTACACATGGAGTCTATGGAGTCATTGCATGTGTTCCTTTTCAACCCACCTTGATCCACGTGCACACACACACTCCAGTGGATGTGGTGATGCAACTTTTGTTACAATTGTATTCCAAGGTGGCAATTGTATTCCAAGGTGTTTTTGGGCCTTTTGATACATGGTTTGACACATGGAGTCTCTCGAGCCAATGCATGTGTTATTTTCTAAACCACCTTGATTCACATGAGCACACACAGTCTAGTAGACGTGGTGATGCAACTTCTAGCATGCTGGTGCACCATTCCATCTGGCAGTTGCATTCCAATGTGTTTTTGGGCCTTTTGACACATGGTTTGATACATGGCGTCTATGGAGTGATTGCATGTGTTCTTTTCCAAACAACCTTGATCCACGGGAGGACATACACACTACGGTGGATGTTCTGATGCAACTTCTATCACACTGGTGCACCATTCCATGCGGCAGATGCATTCCAAGCTATTTTTGGGCCTTTTGACACATGGTGTCTTTGGAGTCATTTCATGTGTTCTTTTCCAAACCACCTTGATCCACATGAGCAAGCAAACACTCAAGTGGATGTGGTGATGCAACTTCTACCACACTAATGGACCATTCCATGTGCCAGTTACATTCCAAGGTATTTTTGGGCCTTTCAATATATGCTTTGACACATGGAGGCTCTAGAGTCATTGCATGTGTTCTTTTCCAAATCACCTTGATCCACATGAACACACACACACTCTAGTGGACGTGGTGATGCAACTTCTATCACACTGGTGCACCATTCCATGTGGCAGTTGCATTCCAGGGGCTTTTTGAGCCTTTTGAAACATCATTAAAGCATTCATATGGGTGTGCATATAATTTAGGAGTTGATTTGAATTGCCTTGATTAAGTAATCCATTGATTGTAAAATGATTCTTAGGTGAAATAAACAACATCTAGATCATTCCCAAACAAATACCAAAGAAAAACAAACCAAAATGAATAAAATAAACAAATGGTCATTTGTGCCATTTTAAGTACTATGCCTACTTTGGCTATTCCTAGAACTCAATTCTTAATAGAAACAATTGTGTATCTTTGCACCCCTTGGTAGTACAAGTAGTGATGTACCAAGGCCCACTCTCTGATCTACCAAAAACTTTAAACACTAAATTTAAATGGCATTTGAAAATTGAATCTAGTGTAGGTACCAAGATAACACTTATTCAAAAACCACTCAAATGAACTCCATTTTCAAATCCCAAGAAACCAGAGATGCTCAAGCATGTGATCAACAACTCCATCAAAAATCAGCCCAAAATTCAAATGTTTTGTTCTTGCGGCCATTGTGTCGAACACCTGGCAGACAAAATCAAATTAGCCTGAGTCCAACCAGACGAAAACCCACCCTAGTTCTAGCCCCTGGCGCTAGTGCTATGCCGCCCAATGCCATGCTCGCCGGCCAACGTTGCCAACGCAGCAGCAGACCACCATCCCCTCTCCGCCGCTCTAGGAAGCTAGGCGCCACCGTACCGCCACACACGGTCCACCCCACGACCACTGCCAACCACTGGACCACTCCCCAGCATCGCCGCCCTTTCTCTCTACGCAGCCAGAGCGCGCTAGAGCGCCCTCACCGCCAGCACGCCACAGACTGCGCCTCGACTTCAGACCATGCACGCCGCTCCGCCTAGACCCTAGGAACCGCCTACACATGCCCGTTCGCCGCCGCTTGACCTGCTGCCCCCGTGCGCCGTGTCGAACGCCGCCTCGGTCGTGCAGAGCACCAGCTTCCCCCGACCAAACGCCATCGCCCCTAGCCGCGCATTTAAGCCGTAGAGCACCACCAGGAGGTAGGCCATCATCCCCTACCTCCAGCCACGACGATAGCATGCTGTAGAGCCCTTGCCAGAGTCGCCAGCCCATCCCGTTCGGCCGCCTTGTCGACCTATAAAAGGAGGCCACCCCAGCACAAACTCCTCACACCATCTAACTCCCCTCTCTCCACAGATCCTTCCACCCCATCCCCGAAGCAAGGCGGGCCACCGTTTGCCGGAATTTTGCCGGAGCTTGCCGTAGTACAGGAGGAGAGGCTCCGTTGATTGCGACTGCCCCAGGAGCCGCCGCGACCACGCCTAGAACCGCCGTCGTCCACCAGCTCGACCGCCCCCATCGCCACGTCTAGCTGGAGCCCTGGTAAGCCCCCACGTACCCCCACCGAGCCCCTAGGGTTAGCACTCGCCGGTGACCTGTTCGCCGGGGACGACGATCCTCAGCCGTTGATCCCCCTTTTAATCGTAGCGCTGAGAGTGCCTCGTACCGCTTCGCGTTTGATGTGTCGCTGACCTACAGGACCCCCCTGTATATTGTCATCTGCACCGCGGATCGTCACTGGGCCGGCCCATTAGTTTTCCCGCGTGACCTAGTTAGTTCAAATATAGATTTTTCTATTTTAGTTTGAACTCACTTTTGTCCCTTAGTTCAAAAATCAATTTAAGAAGATCTACTAAACCAAATGGAGTGATTCAACTTTTGGTAGAAAGCCTCTGAAAAGATCAATCCAAGCCTATTGGATTTAATTCATTTGGAGTTAGAGATCTCTCCTAGTAAAAATAACAAGACAGAAGCTTTTCCACATTCAAACATTTTTATAAAATCAACCATAATAGCTTTTGAGTTGATTCTAACTCTCAAAAATCACATTTCACCATACCTATCTAAATATGTAATAATAGTAAGGTTTGCATACAGTGACTTTAGACTAGTACCAAAATAATGCTATATAAGCATTTCTAGTCACTTTAAATCATTAATTATTAAACTTAAACTTATTCAAATGTGATCCAACCCTTAAATCACATTCCCACATGTTAGAATATGTGGGGAGGACATGTGTCCACATGATCCCATATTTTAAGTGGAGAATATTAAATCTTAGTTATTTTTAAATAAGTAGAAATTACTTTTCTCAAATAAAAAGAATGAAGCTAGTTAATAAAACCTTGTGATGCTTGTGATAATAATAGATCATCAAATGTGTGCCTTAGTGTACTAAGTAGCCTAGTTAAGTATTGTTTGCTAATTGTGTGTCTCGTTTATATTTATAGAAGATAGTACCGACCTAGCTTACGAGGAGGAGGAGTTCTACCCGGATGAAGAGGAAGAAAACTTCAACCACTGCACTACCCAAGGCAAGCCTAGCACTTCGAGTAAACTGAGCAAGCTAGCACTATACAAGTTAACCCTTGCAAGTTTTACTTGCAGAGCCTAGCACTTCCTTGCAAGTATTATACTAGCAAGCCATCATTAACAATGCAAGCTAACCCTTGCAAGCAAGATAACCTAAGCAAAGGCATTAGGCATGCTTTGGTGATACCATTTGGATTTATACCTAGTCCAAGATTTAATTTCAAGATTTTACTTTCTTTACTTTACCAAAGTCCATTACTTGTTTTGAAGGTAGCATAAAAAGTATAAAACTTGACCTATCTAGATAACCTTAGATGTCATTCTATGGCATGAGATTGAGATTAGCATCCCACCTCAGTGAACACTCTTAACTTAGTGGTTTAGAGCGAAATCAAAACTTGATCCACTTTAGATGGGAATACTTGGTGAAAATGAATTGCGAAAACCATGGAATGATGAGTCATTCTATTGAAATTTTTTGACATGTGTTGAGAAACACAAATGGTTTATGATGATGAAAATGTTAAGGCATGAGCCTTAGCCCTTCTACAAAAACTGATGGTTGGATTCGGATGCGATACCATTCCAAATTTACCGTACAACCACAATACCTGAATTGGGTAAGGCTTAGCCAGTAATTTATATGCATTAGTATTAGTTCCCTCGCGGGAGAGGTTTGAGCTGAGGCTACCTCTCAATGTTGTCCACCTATGTAGTGCCCAGGATGACAGATGATTCATGGTTGGGAGGCCATACTCATAAGGGAGGTGCTTATACTAGGGTGTGTAAAGGAAAGGTTATGCTTGATTATCTGCATACTAAGTATGATGATTCAGGGTTATCCCTGACAGATGTATCGAATCTTGTGGTGGAAGTGTACCACCTCTCTAGAGTGTCAAACTATTCGAATAGCCGCTGAGTTCTGAAGAAAAAAACCTAAGCTGAGTTCTGAAGCAAAGAAAGATAAAGTAAAGTCCAAAAATCACTTAAGTTGGGGAGCTATTGTCATAAACACAACCCTGTTGTGGTCAAGTCAAGCTTCATCATTCTTTTCAAAGTTTTTAGAAAACATCTGAAAACGAAAAAGTATGGCCATTCCAACTGTCCATAACCGCGGACGCGGCTATTCGAATAGTTTGACACTCTGTAGAGGTAGTACACTTTCACCACAAGATTCGATACATCTGTCAGGGATAACCCTGAATCATCATACTTAGTATGCAGATAATCAAACATAACCTTCCCTTTACACACCCTAGTATAAGCACCTCTCCTATAAGCATGGCCTCCCAACCATGACCATCAGTCATCTTGGGCACTGCATAGGTGGACAACATTGAGAGGTAGCCTCAGCTCAAACCTCTCCCGTGAGGGAACAAATACTAGTGCATATAAATTTCCAGCTAAGCCTTACGCAATTCAGCTAATGTGGTTGTACGATAAATTTGGAATGGTATCGCATCCGAATCCAACCATCAGTTTTATAAAAGAGTTAAGGCTCATGCCTCAACATTTTCATCAACATGAATCCTGTGTGTTTCTCAACACATGTCAAAACATCTCAATAGAATGACTCATCATTCCAAGGTTTTCATAATTCATTTTCACCAAGTGTTCCCATCTAAAGTGACTCAGGTTTTTGATCTACTCCAAACTACTAAGTTAAGAGTGTTCACTAAGGTGGTAAAGATGGGTTCAATCTCATGCCATAGAATGCATCTAAAGGGTTCTAGATAGGTCAAGTTTTATACTTTTTATGCTACCTTCAAAACAAGTAAAGGACTTTGTAGAACCTAAGAGGGATAAAACTTGTACCTAAGACTTGGGGTACTATTAGTTAAATAAGGGGGGGTGTGATCCAAGCATGCTTAAGGCATCTTGGCTAAACCATCTAGTTTGATTCTAGTTTGCTAAGTACTACACTTGCAAGTGCTAACTTGCAAGGGTTAATCTTGGATAGTGCTAGCTTGCTAATCGTAGCTGGCAATGTTAATGGTGACTTGCCTTGGTTGGTGCAGTGGTTGAAGTTTTCTTCTTCTTCTTCTTCTTCTTCTTGGTAGAACTCCTCCTCCTCCTCGAGAGCTTGGTCGGTACTATCGTCTATAAATACATAGGGAGTGCACAATCACCAAACAATACTTAACTAGGCTAGATAGCATTCTAAGAAACACAATTGATGATCTATTATCATCACAAGCATCACAAGTTTAAATCAAAAGTTTCCTTCTTTTTATTTTAGAAAAGTTATTTCTACTCATTGAAAAATTAACTAAATTTAATATTCACCACCAAAATATGGGATCATGTGGACACATGTCCTCACCACATATTCTAACATGTGGGAATGAGATTTAAGGGTTGGATCAATATTACTTTGGTTTAAGTTCATTATTTAATGATTTAAAGTGACTAGAAATGCCTATATAGCATTATTTTGGTACTAGTCCAAAGTCACTGCATATAAACCTTAATATTATTACATATTTGGATAGATATGGTAAAATGTGATTTTTGAGAGTTGGAATCAACTCAAAAGCTAACTTGGTTGATTTTATAAAAATGTTACAAGTTACAAATGCTTCTGTCTTCTTATTTTTATTAGGAGAGATCTATAACTCTAATTGAATTCAATCCAATGGGCTTGGGTAGATTACTTCTAGACCTTTCAGGAAAAATTAGTTTCATGCAATTTGGATTTGTAAAACTCACAGAAATGATTTTTGAAATACTGGGCAGAAACTAGATTTAACTTAAAAAGAAAATTCCAGATTTGAATCGGTGGGCTAGCGCGGAAAAAGGAATGGGCCGGCCCAGTGGCGCTCCGTGGCACAGGGCTCAGCTTACAGGGGGGTCCCGCGTGTCAGCGGCACTTAAAACGCGAAATGGTACGCACGGTGTGGGCCGTGCGATTAGAAGCTCGATCTACGACTGAGGGTCGTCGTCGACAACGAACAGGTCGCCGGCGAGCTCGAACCCTAGCGGCTCGGTGGGGGTCTGCTGGGGGCATACCAGGGCTCCAGCGGGGTCGGCGAGGCGGGCAAACGACGTGGAAGACGACGGTGAGGCGAGGCGTGGTCGCGGTGGAGCTTGGGGCGATCGAACTCAACGGCGCCCTTCTCCTCCTACCGCGGCTGCTCCGGCTCCAATTCCGGTGAGCTGCTGCTCCACTTGCTCCGGCTAGAGGTGGGTAAGGTCCAAAGAGGTGAGGGGAGTGGAATGGTGTGGAGAAGAGAGGCTGGGAAGGGCTCCTTTTATAGGCTCGACGGTGAGACCGAGCGGGATGGGCGGTCGACGGTGGCGACATGGCTACAGCGAGGTAGAGGCATGGCTGGGGGTGGCGATCGATGGGCAGTTCCATGGCGGTGCTCTAGAGCTTAAATGCGTGGCAAGGCGATGGCTCTACGGGTCAGGAGCGGGCGGTGCACTGAGCGCGGGCAGCGGTGTTCGGCGCGGTTCTTCCTGGCTGCTGGTCCCGTGGCTACGAACGAGGATCTCTGGGCGGTTGCTGGGCCTACTGCGGTGCTGCTCTGGCGGGCGCGACGCTCCGGGGTGATCGGCATGGCGGACAGAGGCATGGGCGCGAGCAACTGGGGCTAGTCCTCCGCTCGATTTTGGTCGGGGGCTGGTCGAGGCGGTGTGGTGTGATGGCGCCTGTCGGCCAGTGGGCGAAGGAGAGCCCAGAGCGACTTGGTGCGAGCTGTCCATGGTCGACTTGGCGCATGGCGTCGGGCGGCTTGGCACTAGAGCAGCTAGGGGAGGGGGAGAGAGCGCTAGGGCCGGGGTTTTACCTGGGGGGACAAGGGGACCGAGTTAGGCCCAAATGGTGACAAAAATCATTGCACACTATAGTGTTTTGAATTTGGCAAGATTTGTGTCTGCCACCTATTTGATGAAATGGCCGAAAGAGAAAAAGTTTTGAATTTTGGTTTCAAAACTTTTGAGTGATCTCCACTAGTGCTAGGTAGTCTCTGGTTGCAAGGGTTTTGTAAGTGGAGCTCAAATAGATGGGTTTTGAAACAGGGGTGATCTATGCATATGCATTAGATTCAATTTTAAACTGTCATTTAAGATAGTTAACATAATGTTTTTAGTAGATCAAAAGGTGGGCCTTGGTACCTCATTATGTGTACTAGCAAGGCGTACAAAGATCAAGAATTGTTTCTGTTAAGTTTTGAGTACTAGGAATAGCCGAAGTAGGCATGAGAGTTAAATTTGCCAAAATGACCATTCCTCCTTTTTAATTCTTTTTGATTTGATTTTCTTTACGAAAAGTTTGGGAATGATGTAGATGATGTTTAAATCACCTAAGAAACATTTTAAAAGCATTGGATCACTCAATCATGGCAATTCAAACAACTCCTAAATTAAATGCACACATATATGAATGCTTTCATATTAAATTTGAAAAAGTTTTTGTTAACCCCAAATTTGATTGATTTGATCTTGATAAGCTTGGATTGAAGGATGTTACAAACCTTCCCCCCTTAAACAAAATCTCGTCCCGAGATTTACAAAGAAAACTAGGAACTAAAGAGATCTGGGAACTCTGTCCTAATGTAATCTTCTCGCTCCCAAGTAGCTTCCTCCTTGGTATGGTTGCTCCACTGAATCTTGAGAAACTTGATACTTCTGGTCCTAGTAGTTTTGTAGGGTTCTTCTAAGATACGGATGGGTACTTCTCGATAGGTCAGGTCCTTGTTGATTTCCACAGCTCTGTGATCGATGTTCTTGAAAACTTCAGTCTTCTCAGGCACTTCCAAGCATTTGCGAAGTAACGAGATATGGAACACATTGTGGATGGCTGACATCTCTTCAGGCAGTTCCAACTAATACGATACTTCTCCTCCGCGGTTCAGAATCTTGAAAGGTCCGATATATCTGGGGCCTAACTTTCCTTTCAGACTAAAGCGTTGAGTTCCTTTCAAGGGTGAAACCTTGAGATATACAAAATCTCCGACATTGAAAGTCAGGTCTCTTCTTCTTTTGTCAGCATAGCTCTTTTGTCTGGATTGGGCGGTCTTGAGATGCTCACGGACTTTGCGAACTTTCTCTTCTTCTTCTCGGAGAATGTCAGGTCCGAAGATCTGACTCTCTCCTACTTGCGACCAATTAAAAGGGGTACGACACTTTCTTCTGTAAAGGAATTCAATTGGTGCCATCTGCAAACTAGCTTTATAACTGTTGTTGTATGAGAATTCTGCGAAAGGCAGGCAGTCTTCCCATTTTGATCCATATTCTAACACACAAGCTCTAAGCATATCTTCTAGGATTTTGTTGACTCTCTCAGTCTGTCCATCTGTTTGCGGGTGATATGCGGTACTGAAGTTCAACTTGGTTCCTAAACCTTCCTGTACTTTCTGCCAAAATCTTGAGGTAAACTGGGTTCCTCGATCTGATACGATGGTCTTGGGGGTTCCATGCAGATTAACAATCCTAGAAATGTATAGCTCTGCTAATTTTGCACTCTGGTAAGTTGTTTTGATAGGTATAAAGTGGGCTACCTTGGACAGGCTATCAACTATGACCCAGATTGAGTCGTTTCCCCTACTAGAAGTAGGTAGGCCGGTGATAAAGTCCATTCCAACGGAATCCCATTTCCATTCCGGAATCTGCAAGGGTTGCAACAGTCCTGCAGGTCTCTGGTGTTCTGCCTTGACTCTTTGACAGATGTCGCATTTGGCGATGTAGCTTCCGATCTCTCTCTTCATCTCGTGCCACCAAAATTGCTCTTTCAAATCCTGATACATCTTTGTTCCTCCGGGGTGGATAGAATAAAGAGTATCATGGGCTTCCTTCATGATAACTTCCTTCAGCTCCGAATCTGCTGGAACACAGATACGTCCTTTGTACCACAGTACTCCTTCTTCGTCTTCGGTGCATCCAGGTACCTTTCCTGTACCAATACGACGTTTAATTCCGTCGATACTTTCATTCCCTTTCTAGGCTTCCTTGATTTGGCTAATCAAAGTGGGTTGAAGTTCAATGCTAGCTAGGAATCCTTTGCTAACTAATTCAGTCCTGAATTGCTCCAACTCTTCATACAAACTTGGTTGCTTCTCCTTGATCATGGTGTTAAGCCTACATGGCAATCTGCTAAGAGCATCTGCTACCACATTGGCTTTGTCGGGGTGATAGCGAATGTCAAGGTCATAATCCTTGATTAATTCTATCCATCTTCTTTGACTCATATTCAGCTCCTTCTGAGTGAAGATATACTTCAAGCTCTTATGATCTGAGTAAATCTCACATCGATTTCCCATCAAATAATGACGCCATGTCTTCAGTGCTAGGACTACAACTGCTAGCTCAAGATCATGGGTCGGATAGTTCTGCTCATGCTGCTTCAGTTGTCGAGACAGATAAGCGATGACTTGGCCTTCTTGCATCAATACACATCGGATACCAATCTTGGATGTGTCACAATACACATCAAATGGCTTCTTGATGTCTGGCATGACCAAAATTGGGGCTGATATCAATCTCTTCTTCAGCTCCTGGAAACTGGCTTCACACTTGTCTGTCCATTCAAACTTCTTGTCCTTCTTCAACAATTGGGTCATTGGTCGGGCTATGCTCGATAATCCTTCTACGAACTTGCACTAATATCCCGATAATCCGAGAAAGGCACGGACTTGGGTTTGAGTGGTTGGGGCTTTCCATTCTTCAACATCTTTGATCTTTGTGGGGTCAACAGAGACTCCTCCGGCAGACACAATATGTCCTAGGAATCCTACTTCTTTTAGCCAAAATTCACACTTGCTGAACTTGGCATATAACTGATGCTCCCTCAGGGTTTCTAGGATAACTCTCAGATGTTGCTCATGCTCTTCTTCTGACTTGGAGTAGATAAGGATGTCATCGATAAACACAACTACAAACTTATCTAGGAAATTTATAAAGATCTTATTCATGAGATTCATGAAATAAGCAGGGGCATTGGTTAATCCAAAAGACATAACCGTATACTCGTATAAACCATAGCGAGTAGTAAAGGCAGTCTTCGGAATATCTGTTGCACGAATCTTCAGTTGGTGATAACCAGTCCTAAGATCAATCTTCGAGAATACTTGAGCTCCGGTCAACTGATCAAATAGATCCTCTATCTTTGGCAAAGGGTATTTGTTCCTGATGGTGACATCATTCAATTTTCTGTAGTCTGTGCACAGACGGTTTCCTCCATATTTCTTGTCGACGAATAACACTGGTGATCTCCATGGCGATGCGCTTGGTTGAATCAGACCCTTGACTAGCATAGCATCCAACTGCTTCTTTAGTTCCACTAACTCTGATGGGTTCATACTATAGGGTCTCTGGGCTATAGGTCCGGTTCCGGGGATTAGTTTGATAATGAACTCAATATCCCTATCCGGGGGCATACCTGGCAATTCATCTAGGAATACGTCGGGGTATTCACAGACTACTCTGACTTGGTCAATGGTGGGTAAGGCTACACTCTGATTGCACTTGAATTGATAGGGTAAGGTTTCAGAGATATGCTCTACTGTTACTCCAGAACTACTGGTCATGGTGATGGCTTTCTTAGCACAGTCTATCAATCCTTTATGCCTGGACATCCAGTCCATACCTAGTACTACTTCCAAACATTTGGTTCCAAGTACAATTAGGTTGGCATAAAAATCTATCCCATGTATTCTGATAGGTACCGCTTTGTAAATTTTTCTAGCTTTGGTTGTTGAACAGGGGATTTGAACTATCATGACATGCTTCAGGTTGGTTGGACGAATCTTACTAGTGCATGCAAATTCTTTGGTGACAAATGAATGCGATGCTCCCGAATCAAACAATACTCTTGCTAAAACTGAGTTGACAGAAAACATACCCAGCACTACATCTGGCGCTTCCTGGGCTTCTTCTGCATTCATGTGGAAGCGACGGCCATTGCGGTTGTGAGGGTTCCCTAGGGAAAATCTCCTTCCTGGTTGAACACGACGCTGCTGCTGAGTTGGGACATTCACATCGGCGTTGGCTGCAGTCTTCTTGGGACACTCATTGGAGTAGTGACCCTTCACTCCACACTCGAAACAAGTGATCTGGGACTTGTCCTTGACTACGACAGGCATAGCATTGCTGCCAGTTCTGGGTGCAGTGTTGTTGTTATTGTGGTTTTTGGGAGGTGCACGGTTGAAATTGTTGGCATTACCGGAGTTGTGATTGTTTCCTCCAGACTTTACATTGCCTCCGCTACGGTTGGGGTAGCTTGGGCGAGAATTTGGGGGTCTGTTGTTTCTTGGTGCATATCCCGGTGAATGGTTGGGACGGTACTTCTGGTGACTGTTGGATCTAGACTGCTGCATCATACGACGCTTGCGGTTGTCATTTGCCTGGTTAATCTTCCCTTCCATTTGGATGGCAGAGTCGACGAGCTCTTTGAGATCATCGAAACGGATGTTGACGAGGACAGTCTGCATCTCATCATGCAGTCCGTTCAAGAATCTCTCCTTCTTCTTGGCCTCCGTGTTGATCTCATCAGGTACTGCATACCTGGCAAGTGACTGGAATCTGTCACGGTACTCCACCATAGTCATTCTTCCTTGCTTTAATTCGCGGAACTCATCTCTCATTCTGTTGACTAGACCTTGCGGCACGTGGGTGCGGCTGAACTTGACTTTGAATGCTTCCCATGTCATCACTTGACCATGGTTCATATTGCGGATGCTATTCCACCAAGCTCTGGCATCTCCCGCCAGATAGTGGGTGGCGAAGAGAACTTTCTCATTTTCATCAACTCTGGCAACTTCTAAGTTGTTCTCCATGGTCTGTAACTAGTCATCAGCATCTAATGGGTTCTCAGATTGGTTGAAGATTGGGGGATTAGTGTTTTGAAAGTTTTTGAGTTTGGATCCCTGGTGATCCTGATTTCCATGCCCTCGGTTGTTGAGAGCCATCTGGGCAATCTGTTGAAGTGTTCCTAAGTTGGCTTGGTGTTCTGCCCTGCTTGCTTCATGATCTGCGATGAGATTCTCCAAGATCTGCAGCATTGGGTCCTGCGATGAGTTGCTCCCTCCTTGGTTTCCACGAGTCATCTGAAGATTGAGATAGATATAGGGATAAGAGGGAAATTCTAAGGTTCATGGGTTTTCAAAGCTAAAAGTTTGAGTTAGACTCAGGTTTTTCAACTAACTTCATTTTCATTCATGCAAGCAAGCACACGATACAACACACACCACAACCGTCAAAGGGAAAACAGATGGTTTGAAGAACCATTCTGCAAGCTAAGATACAGTGAGATCAATACATCCCATGCTACGACAGTGCTCTAGTGCATCTACTCATCGTCGATGAAGTCGGAGTCCTAATCATCATTGTAGAAGTCCACGACATCCTCTGCTACGAAATCATCATCGTTGCTGAGCTAAGAATCCATGTCTCCCTAGATGTCTTCACCCTCATCTTCTTCTTCCTTGGCGGCAAGCTGAGCTTCCTGCTCCTTGACAGTCTTCTCGTGGTCGGCCACCTTCTTGCAAAGACGGGTGATGGTGCGATCCTTCTTGGCATGCTGGCGGCGAAGAGACTGACGGTCGTGGACAAGCAGTGCGAAAGTCTGCGCCTTCTGGTCGGCAATGGCACAGTTCTGGTTGGCTAACTCTCTGGCATTGTCCAGTTCCTGTTGTCTGTCACGAAGCAAGAAGTCAAGGTTCTCCACTTGACGCCTCAACTCGGGGTGGCCCAGCATTTCCATTGCCAGTCCCATGAAGTCACGTCTTGCATAGTGAGCAAAACGGGTTCCTTGGGTCTTGTTGACGCTGAGGGCACATAGACGTGCGAGAGCTTCATGCATTGCCCTGGCTAATCCATCTAGCCAGTTGTTCTCTCTCACGGAGAACTGAATTCTTCCTGAAGTTGGTGCTTCAATGCTTCCTCTAAGATCTGCGGTGACTAGCCACTTTAGGTCTCCTCCTGGGGGTCCTGGAAGTTGAGCTCCAAGAAACTCCGGGTGCGGCCGTCCTAGTAACTCCCACAATAAATCCAGATCCCTCTCGAAGATCAGCTGTCCTCCGTTGCCCAACTGGTAGAACTTGCTGAACTGAGTCTCCATCTACAAGAATTAAGGATGAGGAAGTTAGTGAGGTGATCAAGTCTGTCAAATTTTTGAGGATCATGAGGTTTTTGATAAAGAATCCACAAGGGTAAGAGAGTAGATAGTTTTTCATAAATACTCACTTTGGTTTGGAAACTAAGTTTTTGTTTGACGTCCATTCTAACTAGGGTCTCCTATGGTCAGGATGGCTCTGATACCAACTTGTCAACACCCGGATTTTTAATCCCAGATGCCCGTTATGCCATACCTCGCAATCCCAGGATTACCATTTTTGCGAGACATAACGGATTGGATATCACAGTACATCATCCATTACAAACCATACATAAGGTTTTACACAAATAAGGATCTTATGATCCAGTATTAATACAACAAGCAGCAGAAATAAAAGATAGCGCAGCAGTGGGTTCCATCTTCAGGGGCACAGGCAATGCTGACGAAGGCAGATAGTCCTAGTTATCATAGCCGTCCTGTTGACCATCATCTTGATAATCTCCTTCATAGTCTGGCCATGATAATAGCCAGGGACAAAAGCCATGTACTCTTTAAGTACTCGCAAACTACCACTAACAAGTATAAACTTCTAAGTTAAAGTGCTAACCCTAAGTTTAACTATAAAGTTAAGTTTGAAACCTAAGCTGAGTTCTGAAGCAAAGAAAGATAAAGTAAAGTCCAAAAATCACTTAAGTTGGGGAGCTATTGTCATAAACACAACCTTGTTGTGGTCAAGTCAAGGTTCATCATTCTTTTCAAAGTTTTTAGAAAACATCTGACAACGAAACAGTATGGCCATTCCAACTGTCCATAACCACGGACGCGGCTATTCGAATAGTTTGACACTCTATAGAGGTAGTACACTTTCACCATAAGATTCGATACATCTGTCAGGGATAACCCTGAATCATCATATTTAGTATGCAGATAATCAAACATAACCTTCCCTTTGCACACCCTAGTATAAGTACCTCTCCTATGAGCATGGCCTCCCAACCATGACCATCAGTCATCTTGGGCACTGCATAGGTGGACAACATTGAGAGGTAGCCTCAGCTCAAACCTCTCCCATGAGGGAACTAATACTAATGCATATAAATTTCCAGCTAAGCCTTACCCAATTCAGGTAATGTGGTTGTACGGTAAATTTGGAATGGTATCACATCCGAATCCAACCATCAGTTTTACAAAAGAGTTAAGGCTCATGCCTCAACATTTTCATCAACATCAATCCTATGTGTTTCTCAACACATGGCAAAACATCTCAATAAAATGACTCATCATTCCAAGGTTTTCATAATTCATTTTCACCAACTGTTCCCATCTAAAGTGACTCAAGTTTTTGATCTACTCCAAACTACTAAGTTAAGAGTGTTCACTAAGGTGGTAAAGATGGGTTTAATCTCATGCCATATAATGACATCTAAAGGGTTCTAGATAGGTCAAGTTTTATACTTTTTATGCTACCTTCAAAACAAGTAAAGAACTTTGTAGAACCTAAAAGGGATAAAACTTGTAACTAAGACTTGGGGTACTATTAGTTAAATAAGGGGGTGTGATCCAAGCATGCTTAAGGCATCTTGGCTAAACCATCTAGTTTGATTCTAGTTTGCTAAGTACTACACTTGCAAGTGCTTGCCAGGGTTAATCTTGGATAGTGCTAGCTTGCTAATAGTATCTAGCATTGTTAATGGTGGGTGGCTTGCCTTGGTTGGTGTAGTGGTTGAAGTTTTCTTCTTCTTCTTCTTGGTAGAACTCCTCCTCCTCCTCGAGAGCTTGGTCGGTACTATCGTCTATAAATACATAGGGAGTGCACAATCACCAAACAATACTTAACTAGGCTATATAGCATTCTAAGACACACAATTGATGATCTATTATCGTCACAAGCATCACAAGTTTAAATCAAAAGTTTCCTTCTTTTTATTTTAGAAAAAGTAATTTCTACTCATTGAAAAATTAACTAAAATTTAATATTCACCACCAAAATATGGGATCATGTGGACACATGTCCTTACCACATATTCTAACATGTGGGAATGAGATTTAAGGGTTGGATCAATATTACTTTGGTTTAAGTTTATTATTTAATGATTTAATGTGACTAGAAATGCCTATATAGCATTATTTTGGTACTAGTCCAAAGTCACTGCATGTAAACCTTAATATTATTACATATTTGGATAGATATGGTAAAATGTGATTTTTTAGAGTTGGAATCAACTCAAAAGCTAACTTGGTTGATTTTATTAAAATGTTGGAAGTTGCAAATGCTTCTGTGTTCCTATTTTTATTAGGAGAGATCTATAACTCTAATTGAATTAAATCCAACGGGCTTGGGTAGATTACTTCCAGACCTTTCAGGCAAAATTAGTTTCATGCAATTTGGATTTATAAAACTCACAGAAATGATTTTTGAAATACTGGACAGAAACTAGATTTAACTAAAAAAGAAAATTCCAGATTTGAATCGGTGGGCTAGCGCAGGAAAAAGAATGGGCCGGCGCAGTGGCGCTCCGCGGCGCGGGGCTCAGCTTACAGGGGGGTCCCACGTGTCAGCGGTAGTTAAAACGCGAAATGGTACGCGCACTGTGGGCCGTGCAATTAGAAGCTAGATCTATAACTGAGGGTCGTCGTCGACGACGAACAGGTCGTAGGAGAGCTCGAACCCTAGCAGCTCGGTGGGGGTCTGCTGGGGGTGTATCAGGGCTCCAACGGGGTCGGTGAGGTGGGGAAACAACGGAGAGGCGAGGCGTGGTCGCGGTGGAGCTTGGGGTGGTCGAAATCAACGACGCCCTTCTCCTCCTACCGCGGCTGCTCCGGCTCCAATTCCGGCGAGCTGCTGCTCCACTTGCTTCGGCTAGAGGTGGGTAAGGTCCAGAGAGGTGAGGGGAGTGGAATGGTGTGGAGAAGAGAGGCTGGGGAGGGCTCCTTTTATAGGCTCGACGGTGAGACCGAGCGGGATGGGCGGTCGACGGTGGCGACATTGGTACGGCGAGGTAGAGGCATGGCTGGGGGTGGCGATCGATGGGCGGTTCCCTGGCGATGCTCTAGAGCTTAAATGTGCGGCAAAGCGATGGCTCTACGGGTCGGGAGCGGGCGGTGCACTAAGCGTGGGCGGCGGTGTTTGGCGCTGTTCTTCCGGGCTGCTGGTCACGGGGCTGCGAACGAGGATGTCTGGGCGGTTGCTGGGCCTGCTGCGGTTGCTGCCACGTAAGGCTAGGGCTTGGCGAGGCCGGTGCTGCTCTAGCGGGCGCGGCGCTCCGGGGTGATCGACATGGCGGACAGAGGCATGGGCGCGAGCAACTAGGGCTAGTCCTCTGCTCGATTTTGGTTGGGGGCTGGTCGAGGCGATGCGGTGTGATGGCGCCTGTCGGCCAGCGGGGGAAGGAGAGCGCGGGGCGACTTGGTGCGAGCTGTCCATGGTCGACTTGGCGCATGGCGTCGGGTGGCTTGGCACTGGAGCAGCTAGGGGAGGGGAGAGAGAGCTAGGGCCGGGGTTTTAGCTGGGGGACAAGGGGACGGAGTTAGGCCCAAATGGTGACAAAAATCACTGCACACTATAGTGTTTTGAATTTGGCAAGATTTATGTCTGCCACCTGTTTGATGAAATGGCCGAAAGAGAAAAAGTTTTGAATTTTGGTTTCAAATTTTTTTAGTGATCTCCACTAGTGCTAGGTAGTCTCTGGTTGCAAGGGTTTTGAAAGTGGAGCTCAAATAGATGGGTTTTGAAATATGGGTGATCTATGCATATGCATTAGATTCAATTTTAAACTGTCATTTAAAATAGTTAACAGAATGTTTTTAGTAGATCAAAAGGTGGGCCTTGGTACCTCATTATGTGTACTAGCACAGGGTACAAAGATCAATAATTGTTTATGTTAAGTTTTGAGTACTAGGAATAGCCAAACTATGCATGAGAGTTAAATTTGCCAAAATGACCATTCCTCCTTTTTAATTCTTTTTGATTTGATTTTCTTTAGGAAAAGTTTGGGAATGATGTAGATGATGTTTAAATCACCTAAGAAACATTTTACAAGCATTGGATCACTCAATCATGGCAATTCAAACAACTCCTAAATTAAATGCACACATATATGAATGCTTTCATATTAAATTTGAAAAAGTTTTTGTTAACCCCAAATTTGATTGATTTGATCTTAATAAGCTTGGATTGAAGTTTTGGGATGTTACAACCCCGGACTACCCGGCCCACTCGACCCAGAGTGTCCGGCCTACGCGATGGGCTTGCGTGCCAACATCTGGGCCCTTGGCCCATGTACCCCTCTATTCCGCACGAAACCCTAGTTTTATGTCCAAACTACCGCTGAACTAGTGGTTGGCCTATAAATAGATCCCCCACCCCTCATTGTATACCTTAGGCATAGATGATAGACTAAAGAAAAACCCCTTTGTGGAATCTCTAGTTTTGCCTCATCCCCTTCTACCATAGGGGATCGACTATCGTCACCACCTCGTCGGAGTTTGCATCGCGCCTCCCTCGTTGTACAAGGCCTTGGCATCAGTGTTCCTTTGCCAAGACATCAAGACCCTCTCCAAGGTGTTCTCCCCTCTCCGCTTGGGATTGACAGGAGCACGTTGACCAATCTTTCCTTGCGAGGATTCGATCGGACCGGTGGCCACTGGTGAGAACAATCGGCCTTGTATCGTGTGTGTTTTGCGTGTGTTCATCGTGTTCTTTGCGAGGTGTGCATCTGCTTCCGATACCTTCTCCCTTTCCCCTCGCTTTCCCATCGATTTGACCACGAGATCCATTAAGATCGGGCCACCCTAGAGGTTTGCCCTCATCATCTGGTATCAGAAGCTTGTAGTTGCCACGGATTTCTCCTCGAATTGGTCTTTTCCCCCATAAATTCGAAAATCCCCAAAACATAGGCCCAATTTCATGTTTTGGATCGATCTGTGATTTGAGTGTGTTTTGGTAGATTTTGATCAGTGGATTACTTGCTAACCTTGTTGATCTACCTTCCTCTGCGTTTCCATGGCCTAATTCCTTGATTTTCCCCATCAATTTGAGGTTTTGGGTCGAGTTTTTCCGCCAAAACTCGTCCTGTTCATGTTCTGAAAGTTCTGGTACGACCGGACTAGACTGTCCGGCCAAAACGGACCGGAGTATCTGCCCCACTGGAGTATCCGACATAAATTGACCGGAATCTCCGCCATGGCTGGACTGTCCGCCCCCCAGCAGACAGAAAAAACGGTTTCACCGTTTTAAGCATAACTTTTGCATACGAACTCGTATTTTGGTGTTATTTAGCTCTTTTTGAAGAGGAGAAAGAGCTATACATCATCATCTCCGTGTTTCAGGCTATCTACTCCATTCAAATGCCGTGAGCAAGGCGGAATCCACCAATAAAGGGTGAAGATCGGCGACGAAAGGTATAAACATTCCGCGACTTCTCCCCACTTGCATCCCTTTGTGAGCCACACTATCTTTGCGTTCAACAAACAACTATTGAGACTAGTTCCTCCTATAATTGCTTGGGCTATGCACATTTGATACTTGTAGAATTCCGAGCAAAAGTTGTGAGCGCGCTATCTCATATAGTTATCTTGTATAGTTGTTGGCACAAGGAAGGGGCAAGTGAAAAATAAAAGAAAAAGAGAAAAAACATATAGAAAAAAAAAGAAAAAGAAGAAAAAGAAAGAAAGAAACAAGTGCCTCATAGAATAGGAAGCGCAAGCTCGATGAACATCAAATAGGTGGTACTTATTGTGCATATCTTGTAGCCCACCAATTTAGTGCAATCGAACTAGCGTCTCTCCTTGCACTTGTGCGACACGAGCTTATAGTCTTCGCTAGGTAATCATTTGGTTCTTAGCTCACTTTCTCCGTCGCACAAGTCCCATTTATCCCACCGTGTGTGTTTCCTTGTACATATTTCCTTCTTGTGGATTGACTTGTTTTGCTTTGTGATCATCGTGGTTCTTTACTTGCCATTACAATATCTTGATTTCGGATTGTTCTTGGACACACCACCTTCCATACCTATCCACCATAAGCTTTGTGTGTGTGTGTTTTTAGTGGTTAGTTAGTTTTGGTGTTCCGCGTGAACTTCACTTTGCTTGGTTTTGATTGCTCTCAAGTGTTGCCACTTGCACGATACTATCTTTTAAGGTAAAGTAAGGTTTGACGTTGCATCCCTAACCCCCTACCACTTCAATATACACCACTTGGTCTTGTGAAGCATGTCTAGGAACTCCAGAACCAAGGATGATATCTATGAAGAATCCACGATGAGCCACCATGCCTACACCTCCACAAGGATGGATGACATGATGGAGCACTACACCGACGATGGCTCCACATGCTTGGGTGATATGGAGTTCTACAACAAGAATAACTCCCCAAGCATGGACGACTTCAAGAACGACAATGACAAGCTCCTCAAGTCACATCGACCAAGACGGAGCCTCCACCTCGGGAGCACCAAGGTCCACCATCAAATGGACAACTTCAAGCGTCACATGGACAACAACTTCGCCAAAACCATGAGCATGATGGCCAAGACTAATGATGCTTTGCGCTCATTACAACTCCTCACCAAGAAGAGTGCCAAGGACAAGAAGCATCGTCGCGAGCATCATGTGGATGACAAAGTGCGCCATCTACATCAACCTTTCGCAAGGCACGCCAATGACCTCCGTCGATACCATCATAAGGCACCTTCAACTACTCGTGCCACCACCAAAATGGCACCAAGAGAAAGTTCTCCTCCACGCCATCAAGCTTCAATGCCAAGACTTGACATCCTAGATGACGCATGTAACCTCATGGATGAGGAGGAAGAAGACCTCTACTTCGCCAAGTTAGATGAGTACGTCAAGAGGACTACACAAGCCAATGTCCAAGATGGCGACGACAAGGTCAAGAATGGTGAGCATGGGACTTTCCCTTCACCAAAGGAGGCGCAAGGAGTTGAGAGAACCGAGCCTACCCCCACATGCTTGAGTGATGATGTGGTACCAATCCCATGTGAGTATGAGAGCCACTTAGCCCACTTGAGTGAAAACAGGAGTGAGATGAGTGACTCCACCATACGTGAGATTGAGTGCTTACACTTGGAGGGCATGAGTGATACACCGAGTGAGTTGAGAGTGGTAGTTGATAGGTCATGTGAGACCACCTTGATTTCTAACAACTTACCCTCTACCTCTAGTGTGTTTTCTCATGATTTTCTAGGTTCCATGGATAAAGAAGCTGCAAGCTTGGAGATGATGACTCCTCCAACCAAGAAGATGTACATGGTGGATGACGTTGATGCCAACCCCATACTTGATGAAGAAGTTGCCCACATGGAGGCCAATGCTACCACAACACGCACTTCATATGAGAGGTATGAACAAGGTAAAAATAAGGGTGTTGTTGATGCCATGATCGCACTAGTGGACATGATGATTTGTGATGACTTGCATGCTATGGATGATGTTTGTGATATCACATATGTTTCATTGATATTTCAATGTGATACTTTGCCTTTGCATAATGTTGAGCATGTGAAATTATTTGATTGTGATGATGTTGCCATAGACATGCCATGTTATAAGCGTTATGTTGATGATATCATTGCTTGCACTTTGTTGAACAATTTCTCTTTCCAATGTTTTGCTTGCAATGATGTTACCAATGATAACCCTCGGACAATGCTTTGTCATGAATGTTTTACAATCTCTCTCATTTCTTGCAATAAGTTGAATAATTGCTCTTTCACTTGTTTTGCTTGCAACAATAATTATCATATGGTTTATATTGAGATGGCCCCCATAGCTGTCTCAAATTTTGGAGATTTTGATGATTGCCATGATAAGCATGTTCCCCACTTGATTGACACTCATGGTGATGTGCACAATAAGAGATACATCATGATGGATGATGTGTTTCTCTACCATGCACACATGTTCTTCCTTTTGTGCTTGATATGTAGGTACCTGCAAGAGAATGTCAACCTCGGTTGAGCACGAGTTGACAAAAAGAGCTCTAGAGAGCATCCCCAAGTGAGTTCAAGATCGAACCCAGCTCTGATACCTTTTGCATGCTTTCCATCTTTCATGTTGAACAATTGCTCTTTCCTATGGTTTGCTTGTAAGCTTGTTAATGGTAATCTTTCGCCTTGTGACAATCATGTTTCGTTGCTATTGGATATTGATGCTTTGTGTGTTGCCACAAAAATGTTGAACAATTTCTCTTTCCGATGTTTTGTGTGCAACCATAATGCCATTTTGAGCATGTATTGTCATGAGAGTTTCCAAGTCTCTCGTATTGTTGTTGCAACAAACATAAGGACCACTTGCTCTTTCATTTGGTTTGTTTGCAAACATGTTTCTTGTGTTTCGGCTTGCGATACTCATACCCCCATGATCTTGGCCTTTGATGATATGTGTATGGAATCCAACATATTGAACAACTGTTCTTTCCAATGGTTCTTTTGCACACATAATGATGTTGTTTTGGATATCTTTCCTCATGTGTTTTTGCCGAATTCTCCTACTCTTGCATCAAAGATGTTGATCAATATTTTAGTCAATTGCTTTGAGTGCTACACTAAGATGTTATATGGAGTTTTTGAGTTCCCACATTTGGATGATGTTCAAATGAATTCCATACACTTTGACCTTGCATATGCATCTCGTTTGATATACTTGAGTTGTGCTAATAGTGTTGTGAAGAAGAATGGACATGCCACAAATGACATGCTCCTCTATCACACACAAACATATGTTGCTTGGTCTTTGTTGTGTGAAGGTACAATTGCATACGTGTCAACCTCTATGGACAAAGAGTTGACAAGACGAATCGAAGAGAGTTACCTAGGGTTATCATTCAATGAGCTATCTCTATATCATAAGGTGACTTCCTTCTACTTGAGGACTCATGCTATATTCTTCATGAATTGGCTACTCTTTGAGTGTTGCTTCGCTTTTGTTGTGAGCTTTGTAGGCTTCATGGAAGGTTAGGGAACATTGAAGAGTTTCCACATCAAGCTTCCCAAGGACGACTATATGGTGAACCCTAGGATCAAGAAGGTCTCTTGACATCATCTTCTTAGGATGAGCATGAAGAGTCGAGGACGACTCTTTTTGAAGGGGGGAGCTGATGCAGCCCGTCCTGCGGACGCTACTACATCCACAATGCCAAGTCCCCAAGATCGTCCCCAAGTCAACCAAGAAGATGGACCAGGAGTAGCCAGCTCCAGAATGAGATTCTCCGCCGTCATCGCCCCGAAGAGTCCGCCCGAATCCATCCGGAGTGTCTGGCGCAGCCGGACTGTCTGGCACGACTCAGCCAGAGTGTCCGGCCTACCCCAGCCCTGTCCTGGCACGGACATTCTGTGTATTACATTGGACTATACCCGAACACTACCCAGAGTGTCTAGCCATCCCGGACTGTCCGGCCCACTCAACCGGAGTGTCCGGCCTACGTGATGGGCCTGCGTGCCAACATCTGGGCCCTTGGCCCTTGTACCCCTTTGTTCCGCACCAAACCCTAGTTTTATGCCCAAACTACCCGTGAACTAGTGGCTGGCCTATAAATAGAGCCCCCACCCCTCATTGTATCCCTTAGGCATAGATGATAGACTAAAGAAAACCCCCTTTTTGGAATCTCTAGTTTTGCCTCATCCCCTTCTACCAAAGGGGATCGACTATCGTCACCACCTCGTCGGAGTTTGCATCGCGCCTCCCTCGTTGTACAAGGCCTTGGCATCCGTGTCCGTTTGCCAAGATGTCAAGACCCTCTCCAAGGTGTTCTTCCCTCTCCTCTTGGGATTGACGGGAGCACGTTGACCGATCTTTCCTTGCGAGGATTCTATCGGACCGGTGGCCACCGGTGAGAGCAATCGGCCTTGTATCGTGTGTGTTTTGCGTGTGTTCATCGTGTTCTTCGTGAGGTGTGCGTCCGCTTCTGCTACCTTCTCCCTTTTCCCTCGCTTTCCCATCGATTTGACCACGAGATCCATGAAGATCGGGCCACCCTAGAGGTTTGCCCTCATCAGTTCTCTCCCAAACCACCTTGATCCACATGAGCACACACACTTCAGTTAATGTCGTGATGCAACTTATGTCACACTAGTGCACCATTCCATGTGGCAGTTGCATTCCAAGGTGTTTTTGGGCCTTTTGACACATAGAGTCTAGATAGTCCTTGCATGTGGTATTTTCTGAACCACCTTGATCCACATGAGCACACAATAATAGATGTGGTGATGCGACTTCTGTCACACTATTGCACCCTTCCATGTGGTAATTGCATTCCAAGGTGTTTTTGGGCCTTTTGACACATGGTTGGACACATGGAGTCCCTAATGTCATTGCATGTGTTCCTTTCAAAACCAACTTGATCCACATGAGCACACACACTCTAGTGGATGTGGTGATGCAACTTTTGTCACACTAGTGTAGCATTCCATGTGTAAATTGCATTCCAAGGTTTTTTGGGCCGTTTGACTCATGGTTTGACACATGGAGTCTCTAGAGTCATTGCATGTGTTTTTTTCTGAACCACCCTTATCCAAATTTCCACACACACTCTAGTAGATGTGGTGATGTAACTTCTGCCACACTGGTGCACCATTCCATATGGCAGTTGCATTCCATGTTGTTTTGGGTCCTTTTGACACGTCGTTTGTCACATGGAGTCTCTGGAGTCAATGCATGCGTTCTTTTCCAAACCACCTTGATTCACATCAGCACACAGACTATAGTAGATGTGGTGATGCAACTTCTAACATGCTGGTGCACCATTCCATCTGGTAGTTGCATTCCTATGTGTTTTTGGGCCTCTTGACACATGGTTTGACACATGAAGTCTATGGAGTCATTGCATGTGTCCTTTTCCAAACCACCTTGATCCACGTGAGCACACACACTCTGGTGGATGTGATGATGCAACTTCTGTCACACTTGTGCACCATTCCATGCGGTAGTTGCATTCCAAGGTGTTTTTGGGCCTTTTGATACATGGTTTAACACATGGAGTCTCTGGAGTCATTGCATGTGTTCTTTTCCAAATCACCTTGCTCCACATGAGCACACGCACACTCAAGTGGATGTGGTGATGCAACTTCTATCACACTAGTGCACCTTTCCATGGGCCAGTTGGATTCCAAGGTGTTTTTGGGACTTTTAAAACATGGTTTGACACATGGAGTCTCTGGAGTGATTGCATGTGTTACTATCCAAACCACCTTGATCCATATGAACACATACAATCTAGTGGACGTGGTGATGCAACTTTTGTCACACTGGTGCACCATTCCATGTGGCAATTGCATTCTAGGGGATTTTTGGGCCTTTTGACACATGGAGTATCTAGAGTCATTGCATGTGTTCTTTTCCAAACCACCTTGATCCACATGAGCACACACACTTCAGTTAATGTGGTGAGGAAACTTATGCCACACTCTTGCACCATTCCATTTGGCAGTTGCATTCCAAGGTGTTTTTGGGCCTTTTGACACATAGTTTGACACATGGAGTACACGGAGTCCTTGCATGTGGTATTTTCTGAACCACCTTGATCCACATGAGAACACACTAATAGATGTGGTGATGCGACTTCTATCACACTATTGCACCATTCCATGTGGTAATTGCATTCCAAGGTGTTTTTGGGCCTTTTGACACATGGTTTGACACATGGAGTCCCTAATGTCATTGCATGTGTTCCTTTCAAAACCAACTTGATCCACATGAGCACACAAACTCTAGTGGATGTGGCGATGCAACTTTTGTCACACTGGTGTAGCATTCCATGTGTAAATTGCATTCCAAGATTTTTTGGGCCGTTTGACTCATGGTTTGACACATGGAGTCTCTAGAATCATTGCATGTGTTTTTTCTGAACATCCCTTATCCAAATTCCCACACACACTCTAGTAGATGTGGTGATGTAACTTCTGCCACACTGGTGCACCATTCCATATGGCAGTTGCATTCCATGTTTTTTGGGTCCTTTTGACACGTGGTTTGTCACATGCAGTCTCTGGAGTCAATGCATGCGTTCTTTTCCAAACCACCTTGATTCACATCAGCACACATACTCTAGTAGATGCGGTGATGCAACTTCTAACATGCTGGTGCACCATTCAATCTGGTACATTCCTCGGTGTTTTTGGGCCTTTTGACACATGGTTTGACACATGGAGTCTATGGAGTCATTTCATGTGTCCTTTTCCAAACCACCTTGATCCACGTGAGCACACACACACTCTGGTGGATGTGATGATGCAGCTTCTGTGACACTGGTGCACCATTCCATGCGGTAGTTGCATTCCAAGGTGTTTTTGGGCCTTTTGATACATGGTTTAACACATGGAGTCTCTGGAGTCATTGCATGTGTTCTTTTCCAAACCACGTTGCTCCACATGAGCACACGCACACTCAAGTGGATGTGGGGATGCAACTTCTATCACACTAGTGCACCTTTCCATGGGCCAGTTGGATTCCAATGTGATTTTGGGACTTTTAAAACATGGTTTGACACATGGAGTCTCTGGAGTCATTGCGTGTGTTCCTATCCAAACCACCTTGATCCACATGAACACATACAATCTAGTGGACATGGTGATGCAACGTTTGTCGCAGTGGTGCACCATTCCATGTGGCAATTGCATTCCAGGGGATTTTTGGGCCTTTTGACACATGGAGTCTCTAGAATCATTGCATGTGTTCTTTTCCAAACCACCTTGATCCACATGAGCACACACACTTCAGTTAATGTGGTGATGAAACTTATGCCACAGTGGTGCACCATTCCATTTGACAGTTGCATTCCAAGGTGTTTTTGGGCCTTTTGACACATAGTTTGACACATGGAGTATACGGAGTCCTTGCATGTGGTATTTTCTAAACCACCTTGATCCACATGAGAACACAATAATAGATTTGGTGATGCGACTTCTGTCACACTATTGCACCATTCCATGTGGTAATTGCATTCCAAGGTGTGTTTGGGCCTTTTGACACATGGTTTGACACATGGAGTCCCTGATGTCATTGCATATGTTCCTTTCAAAACCAACTTGATCCACATGAGCACACACACACTAGTGGATGTGGTGATGCAACTTTTGTCACACTGGTGTAGCATTCCATGTGGAAATTGCATTCCAAGGTTTTTTTGGGCCGTTTGACTCATGGTTTGACACATGGAGTCTATGGAGTAATTACATGTGTACTTTTCCAAACCACCTTGATCCACATGAGCACACACACTCTGGTGGATGTGATGATGCAACTTCTATCACACTGGTGCACCATTCCATCTGGTAGTTGCATTCCAAGGTGTTTTTGGGCCTTTTGATACATCGTTTAACACATGGAGTCTTTGGAGTCATTGCATGTGTTCTTTTCCAAACCACCTTGATCCACATGAGCACACGCGCACTCAAGTGGATGTGGTGATGCAACTTCTATCACGCTAGTCCACCATTCCATGTGCCAGTTGGATTCCATAGTGTTTTTGGGACTTTTGGCACATGGTTTGACACATGGAGTCTATAGAGTCATTGCATGTGTTGTTATCCAAACCACCCTGATCCACATGAACACACACAATCTAGTGGACATGGTGATGCAACTTCTGTCACACTGGTGCACCTTTCCATGTGGCAGTTGCATTTTAGGGGATTTTTGGGCCTTTTGACACATGGAGTCTCTAGAGTCCTTGCATGTGTTCTTTTCCAAACAACCTAGATCCATATGAGCATACACACGTCAGTTAATGTGGTGATGCAACTTATGTCACACTGGTGTACCATTCCATGTGGTAGTTGCATTCCAAGGTGTTTTAGGCCTTTTGACATATAGTTTCACACATGGATTCTACGTAGTCATTGCATGTGTTCTTTTGTGATCCACACGAGCACACACTATAATAGATGTGGTGATGCGACTTTTGTCACACTGGTGCACCATTCCATGTTGTAGTTGCATTCCAAGGTGTTTTGGGACCTTTTGACATATGGTTTGACACATGGAGTCTCTGGTGTCATTGCATGTGCCCCTTTCAAAACGAACTTGATCCACATGAGCACACACACTCTCGTGGATGTGGTCATGCAAATTTTTTCACATTAGTGTAGCATTCCATGTGGAAATTGCATTCCAAGGTTTTTTTGCGCTATTTGACTCATGGTTTCACACATGGAGTCTCTAGAGTCATTGCATATGTTTTTTTCGAACCACCTTGATCCCCATTCCCACACACACTCTAGTATATGTGGTGATGCAACTTCTGCCACACTATTGCATCATTACATGTGGCAGTTGCATTCCATGTTCTTTTGGGTCCTTCTGACACATTGTTTGACACATGGAGTCTCTAGAGTCATTGCATGTGTTTTTTTCCAAACCACCTTGATCCACAGGAGCACATACATTCTAGTAGATGTGGTGATTCAACTTATGTCATGTTGGTGCACCATTCCATCTAGTAGTTGCATTCCTACATGTTTTGGGCCTTTGACACATGGTTTGGCACATGGAGTCTCTAGAGTCGTTGCATGTGTTCTTATCCAAATCACCTTGATCCACATGAGCACACACACTCCAATGGATGTGGTGATGCAACTTTTATCACACTAGTGCACCATTCCACATGGCAGTTGCATTCCAAGGTGTTTTTTGGCCTTTTTATACGTGGTTTCACTCATGGAGTCTCTGGAGTTAATGCATTTGTTTTTTTCCAAACCACCTTCATTCACATGAGCAAACATACTCTAGTAGATGTGGTGATGCAACTTCTATCATGCTGGTGCACCATTCCATCTGGTAGTTGCATTCCTATGTATTTTTGGGCCTTTTGACACATGGTTTGACACATAGAGTCTATGGAATGATTGCATCTGCCCTTTTCCAAACCACCTTGATCCACATGAGCACACACACACTCTGGTGGAGTCATTGCAAGTGTTCCTATCCAAACCACATTGATCCACATGAACACACACAATCTAGTGGCCGTGGTGATGCAACTTCTGTCACACTAGTGCACCATTCCATGTGGCAGTTGCATTCCAGGTGCTTTTTAGGCCTTTTGACACATGGAGTCTCTAGAATCATTGCATGTGTTCTTCTCCAAACCACCTTGATCTAGATGAGCACACACACTTCAGTTAATGTGGTGATGCAACTTATGTCACACTGGTGCACCATTCCATGTGGCAGTTGTATTCCAAGGTGTTTTTGGGCCTTTTGACACATAGTTTGACACATGGAGTCTACGGAGACATTGCATGTGGTCTTTTCCGAACAACCTTGATCCACATGAGAACACACTAATAGATGTGGTGATGCGACTTCTGTCACACTAGTGCACCATTCCATGTGGTAATTGTATTCCAAGGTGTTTTGGGGCCTTTTGACAGAGGGTTTAACACATGGAGTGTGTGGTGTCATTGCATGTGTTCCTTTCAAAACAACTTCATCCACATGAGCACACACACTCCATTGGATGTGGTGATGCATCTTTTGTCACACTGGTGTAGCATTCCACGTGGAAATTGCATTCCAAGGTTTTTTTGGTCGTTTGACTCATGGTTTGACACATGAAGTATCTAGAGTCATTGCATATGTTTTTTTCCGAACCACGCTAATACACATTCTCACACACACTCTAGTAGATATGGTGATGCAACTTCTGCCACACTTGTGCACCATTCCATCTGGTTATTTCATTCCATGTTGTTTTGGGGCCTTTTGACACATGGTTTGTCACATGGAATCTCTAGAGTCAATGCATGTGTTTTTGCCAAACCACCTTGATTCACATGAGCACACATACTCTAGTAGATGTGGTGATGCAACTTCTATCATGCTGGTGCATCATTCCATTTGGTAGTTACATTCCTATGTGTTTTTGGGCCATTTGACACATGGAGTCTATGGTGTTATTGCATGTGTCCTTTTCCAAACCACCTTTATCCACATGAGCACACGCACACTCTTGTGGATGTGCTGATGCAACTTCTGTCACACTAGTGCACCATTCCATGTGGCAGTTCCATTCCAAGGTGTTTTTGGGACTTTTGATACATGGTTTGACACATGGAGTCTCTGGAGTCATTGCATGTGTTCTTTCCAAACCACCTTGATCCATATGAGCACACACACTCCAATGGATGTGGTTATGCAACTTTTGTCACAATGGTGCACCATTCCATGTGGCAGTTGCATTCCAAGGTGTTTTTGGGCCTTTTGATACATGGTAGACACATGGAGTCCCTAGAGACATTTGATGTGTTCTTTTCCAAACCACTTTGATTCACATGAGCAGACACACTCCAGTAGATGTGGTGATGCAACTCTATTACTCTAGTGCACCATTCCATCTAACAGTTGCATTCCTATGTGTTTTTGGGCCTTTTGACACATGGTTTGACACATGGATTAATTGCATGTGTTATTTTCCAAACCACATTGATCCACATAAGCACACACATTCCAACGGATGTTATTTTGTAACTTCTATCACACTAGTGCACCATTCCACGTGGAAGTTGCATTCTTATGTATTTTGGGGCCTTTTGACACATGGTTTGACACATGGAGTCTCTAGAGTCATTGCATGTGTTCTTTTCTAAACCACCTTGATACACATTCCCACACACACTCTAGTAGATGTGGTGATACAACTTATGTCACACCGGTGCACCATTTCCCTATCGAAGTTCCATTCTATGTGTTTTGGGGCCTTTTGAAACATGGTTTGATAGATGGAGTCTCTAGAGTCATTGCATGTGTTCTTTTCTGAACCACCTTGATCCTCATTCCCGCACATACTCCAGTAGATGTGGTGATGCTACTTATGTCACATTGGTGAACCATTCCATGTGGCAGTTGCATTCCAAGGTGTTTTTAGGCCGTTTGACACATGGAGTCTCTAGAGTCATTGCATATGTTTTTTTCCAAACCACCTTGATCCACATTATCACACACACTCCAATAGATGTGGTGATGCAACTTTTATCACACGGGCGCACCATTCCATGTGGAAGTTGCATTCCAATATGTGTTTGGGACGTTTGACACATGGAGTCTCTAGAGTCATTGCATGTATTCTTTTCCGAACCACCTTGATCCATATTCCCACACACACTCTAGTAGATGTGTTGATGCAACTTCTATCACACTAGTGCACCATTCCATGTGGCAGTTCCATTCCAAGGTGTTTTGCGGCCTTTTGACATATAGTTTGACACATGGATTCTACGTAGTCATTGCATGTGTTCTTTTCAAAACAACCTTGATCCACATGAGCACACAAACTCAAGTGGATGTGATGATGCAACTTATGTCACACCGGTACACCATTCCATGTGGCAGTTGCCTTTCAAGGGATATTTGGGACTTTTGAGAGATGGTTTCATACATGGAGTCTCTAGAGTCATTACATGCATTTTTCCAAACCACCTTTATCCACATCAGCACACACACTCCAATGGATGTGGTGATGCAACTTCTGACACACTGGTGCACCATTCCATGTGGCATTTGCATTCGTATGTATTTTTGGGCCTCTTGACACATGGTTTGACACATGGAGTCCCTAGAGTCATGGCATGTGTTATTTTCCAAACCACCTTGATCCACAGGAGCACACACACACACACTCTAGTGGATGTGGTGATGCAACTTTGATCACACTAGTGCACCATTCCATGTGTTAGTTGCATTCCAAGGTGTTTTTGGGCCTTGTAATACATGGTTTGACACATTGAGTGTCCGGAGTCATTGCATGTGTTATTTTCCAAAACCACCATGATACACATGAGCACACACACTCCAATATCTGCGGTGATGCAATTTATTTCACACTGGTGCACCAATCCATGTGGTAGTTGCATTCCAAGGCGTTTTTGGGCCTTTTGACACATGGTTTCACGCATGGAGTCTCTAGAGTCATTGCATGTATTCTCTTCAAACCAACTTGATCCACATGAGCACACACACTCTAGTGGATGTGGTGATGCAACTTCTGTCACACTGGTGCACCATTCTATGTGGCAGTTGCATTCCAAGGTGTTTTGGGGCCTTTTGACACATTGTTTGACACATGGAGTCTCTAGAGTCATTGCATGTGTTCTTTTCCAAACCACCTTTATTCACATGAGCACACACACTCTAGTAGATGTGGCGATGCAACTTCTATCACTCTGGTGCACCATTCTATCTAGCAGTTGCATTCCTATGTGTTTTTGGGCGTTTTGACATAGGAGTCATTGCATGTGTTATTTTCCAAACCAAATTGATCCACATGAGCACACACACTCCAGTGGATGTGGTGATGCAACTACTATCCCACTAGTGCACCATTCCATGCCGCAGTTGCATTCCAAGGTGTTTTTGGGCCTTTGATACATGGTTTGAGACATGGAGTCTTTGGAGTCATTGCATCTGTGCTTTTCCAAACCACCTTGATCCACATGAGCACAAACACTCCAATGGATTTTGTGTTGCAACTTCTATCACATATTGCATAATTCCATGTGGCAGTTGCATTCCTATGTGTTATTTGAGAATTTTGACACATGGTTTGATACATGGAGTCTCTAGAGTCATTACATTCCTTTCAAAACGAACTTGATCCACATGATCACACACACTCAAGTGGATGTGGTGATGCAACTTTTATCACACTAGTGCACCATTCCATGTGCTAGCTGGATTCCAAGGTGTTTTTGGGCCTTCTGACACATGGTTTGACACATGGAGTATCGAGAGTCACTGCCTGTGTTATTTTCTAAACCACCTTGATCCACATAAGCACACACACTCTAGTAGATGTGGTGATGCGACTTTTGTCACACTAGTGCACCATTCTAGTGGGAGATGCATTCCAAGTGCTTTTTGGGCCTTTTGACACATGGTTTAACACATGGAGTTTCTAGATTCATTGTATGTGTTCTTTTCCAAACAACCTTGATCCACATGAGCACACACACTCAAGTAGATGTGGGGATGCAACTTTTGTCACACTGGTGCACCATTCCATGTGGCAGTTTCATTCCATGGGATTTTTGTGCCTTTTGACACATGGTTTGATACATGGAGTCTCTAGAGTCAATACATGCATTCTTTTCCAAACCACCTTTATCCACATGAGCACACACACTCAACTGGATGTGGTGATGCAACTTCTGTTACACTAGTGCAACATTCCATGTGGCAATAGCATTTCTATGTGTTTCGGGGCCTTTTGATACATGGTTTGACACATGGAGTCTTTGGGGTCACTGCATGTGCTATTTTTGAAACCACCTTGATTCACATGAGCACACACACCCAGTAGATGTGGTGATCCAACTGCTGTCACATTGGTGCTCCATCCCATGTGGCAGTTGCATCCCTATGTGTTTTTGGGCCTTTTAACACATTGACATGGGTATACCCTACGGGTATTTGTGTTTTTCCTATGTGATCTAACCCAAGAGGAATCCACGGGACAACTGAAGCCTAATAAGGATTCGGGTGGCGCAAGTCCGGAGGAAGGCAACTCCTTGAAGGACATGACAAGTAATAGATAGATTTTCAAAAGGGTGAAACCCTAATCAGTAACCTACTTGGCCTATTATCCTGAGACCTAGCCTCCCTATATAAAGGCTAGGAGGAGGCAGGAAGAAGTACATCAACAACTCTAGGATACACCTCGCCAGATTACATCAGTGCAACCCCTGTAATTTTTGACTCCTTGATAATCTATGAGCATACAAGAAGTAGTATGGTCCCTTCTGAGTGCCTTAACCTAGGTAAACTATGTCCCAGATGTGCTTGTTTGCTAGCCGACCGACGCCTCCAGCGCTCCCCAATCCCTTGAACCTAAGTCCATCAATGATGGGCATTCACGAGTTAACCCCTTGTTAACTGGCGCCGTCTATGGGAAATGGGAGTGCTGATGTGTGGCTTCCTTGACCCTATCAACTGCGATCTATAACTCTGCTGGAGTGGAGAATCACCTCCTCCTCGGTACCTTTGACTTCACCGTCCACTCGCCGGCAACTCGCCCAGACTTCGAGTCTGTCGGCGAAGGAATCGACATGACGATCGGAAGCCTACGCTTTCAGGTCAGTCAGATCGGCACGCTCCGCTTCCCTAATCACCCGCAAGCTCCTTCGATTTCCCCTGTATCGTGGTTCCCACCATCGATTGGCACCCTAAGCGAGCTCAGCACCTTAACACCAGCCTATGATACAGATAGCAAGAACACTTTCGAGTCTGATCTCTACGATCTGGCATCAGAAGACGGCGCTTATGGCTCTGAATCTGAGAGCTGCGGGAGCAGTGGTTTCCCCATCCAACACATGTGCGCCATCATCAACAATGGAGATGGAGGCACTCCAAGGGACACCACCAACGGCGGGCCTACCAACAATGGGCCTGCCAATCGAATCCCCGCTATCGGTCCCATCAATGGTGAGAAGCCACAATCGCCCAACATGCCCACCCCGCCCAACCCCGATAATTAGGGCGAACACGCCAACAATGGGACGAGGCGACAGGAGATACACCTCAACAACGCCTAGTGGGAGCGGTGTAGGGAAGACATCAAAGGCATCCCTCTCAAGCAACCCTGCAATCAAGATACAAGAAGTCTCTTGTGTCCCCAACACACCCAATACACTTGTCAGGTGTATAGGTGCACTAGTTCGGCGAAGAGATAGTAAAATACAAGTGGTATGGATATAAGACAACGGTGTCAAAAAATAGCTTAATGGAGTGGATGAGACTAAAGGCAAACTGAAATAAAGATGGAAGCAAGCAAACATGTAATATATCTAGTTGAAAACGGTGTTTGAATGCTTAGATACAACGCCTAGGGATCATACTTTCGCTAGTGAACACTCTCATATAAATATCTTCTCTTCATAATACTACTCTGAACTACTCTACAGTTGGACACTCTAATCCATGGTAGGGCTATAACAGCACACCTTAAAGTTCGCTTTCCGCATCAAGATAACCCCACACTGTCACCTTGAGCGCTAGATGCTTCCAACAAACACTACAATTTCATAGAGACATACAACTCCAAATATAACTCATAACAAGTATTTGTAATCTCTAGCCTAAGTGCCACCATGGTGTGCACGCTATCACTTTCACACACATGGGGAGAGTAGAGATCTATTAAATCATTTGAGTAGCAAGGTAGATATACTTGATTACAACGCTCAAGATCACAGTATGATCATGCATAGAGAGAGAGATGAACACATAGCTATCGGTAGAACCCTTAGCCTTGAGAGAGATCTACTCCCTCCTCATCATGGGAATCAGCAATGGCGATGGAGATGGTGGTGGAGATCGATGGAGATGGCTCCGAGGGCATTTCCCCGTCTCGGCAGGGTGCCGAAACAGAGACTTTCTGTCCCCTGAATCTCCCCTTCAGCAGCGGCGGCGCTGCAGAACTTTTCGTGGCCGGAGGCTAGACGATCTAGGGTTTTCTCATCGGAGGCTTCTTATAGGCAAAAGGGCAAGGTCGGTGGAGACCGGAGGGGTCCACACCACCCCCTAGCGCGGCCTAGCCTGGCCCACGCTACCATGTGGTGTGGCCGGCCCCTAGCCCCTCTCCGTCTCGTCTTCTGCCTCACGATTCTTCCGATAAAATATCGACTTTGGCTTTTGTCCCGTCCAATTCCGAGAATATTCATTTTCTAACTTTTCGGGAACCAAAAACAACAGAAAATAGGCAACTAGCACTGTGGCATCTTGTTAATAGGTTAGTCCCAGAAAGTGTATAGAAATACTCCAAAGTATGGACAAAACATAAGAAACTAGATATAAAACAAGCATGGAACATCAAAAATTATAGATACGTTTGCAACGTATCAGGGATCCTCTTCTAGATACACAAGGGTACCTGCGGGGATCACACCAATAGTCACGCCCTTGTCGCTAAAGCTCTATTAGTTAGTTTCTACTGGCCCTCTATGATGTGCGATGCCAAGGACATCATCGAACGGTGCAACGCCTGCTAGATATTTGCGGATAAGCCGAATGCACTAGACGCAGAACTCAAGATAATATCGGTGGCCTGGCACTTTGCACAATGGGGACTCGACATGGTCGGCAAGCTGAGGAATCTTCGCCCAGAGGATACATCTACCTCCTTGTTGCCATCGACAAGTTCACCAAGTGGATTTAGGCCATGCCGGTGACCAACCAAACCGGCACCACCACCATCGAATTCTCCAAGTCCATTGTTTTCTGGTTTGTGGTGCCGCACATCATCATTAACGACAACGGGATGAACTTGACCTCGACCGAGTTCCGGGATTTCTGCGAAAACTTGGGAATCAACATCAGCCTCCATGGCATACCCCCAGACCAACGTTCAAGTCAAAAAGGCCAATGGCCTCGTCTTCAATGGCATCAAGAAAGGACTTCTTCGACCACTCGAGCGAGCAGCTCGTTGCTGGGCTGAGGAGATGCCCTCCATGCTATGGAGCCTATGAGCAACTCTGAAGAGCGCCACAGGCTACACACCGTTCTGCATGGTGCATGGTGTTGAGGCGGTACTACCCGCAGAAGTGTGCCATAAAGCCCCAAGGGTATTTGCTTACAGCGAGGCTGAATCTACGACCGCACTCGAGGACTCCGTCGATCTTCTCGACCAACCACACAAAATTGCGGCGGAGTGATCAACGATCTACCAACAGAGCCTCCACAATTACCAGGGCTGATGGCTGCATCCAAGGTCGTTCGTCGAAGGATACCTCGTCCTGCGTCTAAAGCAGAAAGGGCACCTCAATCTTGAATCTCCATGGGAAGGACCCTATGTGGTCATCGAATTAATCCCATGTGGCGCCTATCGCCTAACAAATCATGAATGGGTGGGTGGGGTGGGTGCGTGGGATGCGACTCAGGAGGTACAGGGCTTTGGGACATACCACGGGCAGCGGAGTGCCGGTTCGATGCTGGAGAATATGGAAGAGACGAGCGATAGAAGGATGGGAGGAGTGAGAGGAGGAGGCGGCGTAGGAGGAAACAAGGGAGCTCTATCTAGGGTTCCTGGTGCGTGTTGTTGCGTTCGGAGACGAGGAAGTGGGTCCACACATGGGTTGGGTGGGGTGGTGCCACATCATTGATCCGCGCCAACCGCACCCTGGATGGCAATCTATTCCACTCGTTCAGCTTTGATATGACGGTTCTTAATTCTTCTCTCATTTTCTATTTTTTTACTCTATAAAAAATGTGCTTTTATGAAGCATCTACTAAGAATGTGGCGCAAAATTGTATCATCCCAATTTTATAAAATATTATAACATATTTTAAGTACACTCAACAATTGGTTGCACCATAAATTCTTTTCATCCACCCCTCGTGAGAAAAGACAAATGTCTGCCGAATCGATAGGAAGTGAGTCCGATTTGAACTACACATGCATGATCTAATGCTCATATTTAAAAAACCAGTTTTAGCTTCATAATATGTTGTTTTATCAGAGAGCCAATGCAAGTTTAGTGAGACACATCCCCTAGCTATGAACCTTCATGCCCGCTGTTTTGAACATAGTTTGAAACGAACATAAGAAATTAAAAAACGGCCCAAACTATATGAAACCTTCGTATGGTGTCATATTTGACATAGTTGCAAGAAAAAAAATACTAAACTTGGTCTATTGATTGCATCTCAAAAAAACCTTCTCATAAATGACCTATCATGTCCGAGATTTCATGGCTTCACTACTAGGAAACAGCCCATCTGTGGCGCACTGAAATTGGACTTCTATGGCGCATATCCTAGTCGCCACTATTACCTCGCCACTGATAACTACTTCCTATGGCGCATATGGATATGCGCCACAGAAGTCCCATACTTCTGTGGCGCATTTCTTCATATGCGCCACAGGAATAACATCTGTGGCGCATTTACATGTATGCGCCACAGAAAGCTCATGCACCACTGATTGCGTAACACGTATTCGAAGTAAAATACTTTCCTTGTGTATAATCGGGTATTTATACATGATTTATACAGTATTTATCTAGATGAGTATAAAATACATTGCACATGTAGTAGATGCATGAAAACCGACATATATATAATACAAACACTTAGAGCCCGATCAAGATACATATATAGTGTCAAGTGCCAAATTTTTACACAAGCGCCGAATACAAAGTTCATATCATCTCACATTACAAATAAGAAGTGGCCACGGCCGCCTACACTAGGATCAAATAGAATACAACTGTGATAATGGTGAGCAAGAGCATTAGCCCGACCAATATCTTCATCCGGTTCTTCTTCCACAAGTGGTTCCTCCACTTGGCTATCGCCTCCTCTCTAGTCGCGTATCCTTTGTAGATGTTGTCGCTAAACTTGTTCACTTGTTTGTGACAATCCTCCCACTCCTCGTAGACTCCTGGAACCCTACCCATGTACACCACATACCACCTCGTCGCCATCTCTATAGACGACAAGGCATATTAGTAAAAATACAACGAAAAGAATGAATAAAGGGTTCACATGCATATATATATATATGTTCACAGAATATAAAACAAAGGATCCATAAACCTAAAAGATAGATCATCATAGAAGAAATAAGTTCAACGACAACACGACCACAAGGTAGTTTAAGTCTAACAACAATAACCATTTCGACCATGAGATAATAAATTTTATGACACACACACTAATACAACAGGCGTCCATCAAGAATATACACACACTAGATCATGGTAGAGGCACACATCGATCATGATGAAGACTTCCTCTTCTCGCTCGGCTTCGGGAACGGTAGATAGCCCTCTTTCGTCATCCACGTCCTTGTGTCACCCTGAATACGAAGGCGTTCTTCGATCTCCCTCTTACTCAACCCTCTGCCTTGTTGTAGGGCACCCCCCTTGTGTTGACATCTTCAATGATGATTTGCGACAACTTCATCTGAATGCGATGGAAGTCTTCTCTAAGATCAGTATTCTCGATTTTCGCCAAAGTTTCGGCCCATCCTTGGAGACTAGATGGCAGCGTTAGGTTCTGGCAATCCCAAACATAGCCTTTAAGGTGATGGAGGACGTAGAAGGCCTCCTTGGCACCAGCAGTCGACTGCTTGACGTAGGGGAACTCGAGCACGTGCTTGAACACGTGTTTGCCATCCTTGATACATTCCCCTATCTACGAAGGTGCATCCCTTCTTGGTGTAGCCCTCGAGAGCCTCATTGAGAACACCTCTTATTCTGGTGTAGTCTTTCTTCTTCCTCAAACTCCCCGAGTCGAAATACATGGCTAGCGAATACCTCGGGGCAATGGCGATGAGTGTGCAGTATTTGTCTCTGCGCAACACAATTGGAACGGAATGTTGGAAAAAATAGCAAAGGAAGAAATCTATAAGAAATGCATAAGTTACGGTGGCGATGAGCGAGTGTGTGTACTTACTCGGGAAAGAAAGGCAAAAGAAGTGTGCCCTTCCTCTTGTTGTCCACCATGAACTTCTCGAGGTACGCCGTCGCCTTGGTCCGTGTCTCTGATCCTTCGACCAACTGGCTGTCCCGCATGTAGTAGGGATCCACTATCACGATTTCCGTGGTACTTTCTCTCTTGATCGTGATCGCCAGATTGAGCGCGTATAGGCGGACCAAGTTATAGTCCAGCCGTTTCATGAGAAACAGCTTGAATATGTCCTCGAACGCTATGAAGAATATATCTGCGGGGGATTCATCGACGAAGCCCACGTCCAATGGCACCTTGGCGGTGAAAATCGGGTAATTTGGATCTTCGTCTTTAAGGAGGCCCTCTCGTGTCTTGACAACCTCGTGCAAAGTTAACATGGCTCCAACTGCAATGTGGATCATATCCAGAGGCAATATCGGATCACCAGCTACATGCACTTGGGGCAAGCCAAATTGTGAGGATGGTACGACGACGGCGTCTTGACCCCAGATCCTCTTCGGAAGAGGCTGGCTCGCACCCTTCTTATTATTATTATTACCTCTCTTCCTGTAGTGCTTCTTCTTCACAACAGTGTCAGCCAGTGCCATCTGCTCATCAGTCGCCTTTCGGAGTGTGTTGGGGCTGAAAACCAATCCCGATTTCTCTTGTGGTGGATCGGCGCCCGGAGACGTCTCTTGAGAAAGACCATGGAAGACCAGGCGTTGCGTACATGTATTGGGCCGACTAGCTTGATGGTCGTCGCGAGCTGTGTAGGGTTCTTCATCCATAGAACGCATATACAATCCTTTAGCGGCGCTGGTGCTGATGAAGTCGTCAAAGTTGACCAATTCATCATCATCTTCATCGGCGCCATCATGTGGTGGTGGTAGCAGGGGCGACGGCGGTTGCGACACAACGTCTTTGCCATGTGGCGGTGCACACGCTGCCAAGAGTTGATGGTGACGGCTGGTGGTGGCGATGACGGCGGCTACTGGCTTCCGAGGTGGTGGCCGGGCGATCGGTCGAGAGGTGGCGCCGGTGCTCCCCCGCAAGAAGAATCTAGGTCTTCGGGCATGTCAAGGGCCAGTTGTAGCATTCCCCAAGGGTCTTGTGTTTGTCAGCTCCCTAAGGTTGAAAGGGGGGTCCATGTCGTCGCACCCTGGCAACACCCGAGCCAACCTGACCCTCATCACGTCATCATCCATTGGATTGTCGTGCATCGTGCGGCTCGCCGGTTGTATAAGAGTGCCCTTGCCAACATCCTTCAACTCACTGCCAACATCTTTAAGAAGGAATACGCAAGAAGTGTCCTGAGGCAAAAACATGTTGTTGCGCGTCATGAGATG
This sequence comes from Avena eriantha, assembly GCA_910589775.1. Taxonomy (NCBI): domain Eukaryota; kingdom Viridiplantae; phylum Streptophyta; class Magnoliopsida; order Poales; family Poaceae; genus Avena; species Avena eriantha. The sequence continues at coordinate 140,342,502 of OU342740.1, read as the reverse complement.
GCAGCAGTCATGCATCAAAGGCATAAAGGAGATGACGTGCACTAACAAATCAGTTACCTTGGTGATGGCGTGGATCTCAGCTAATGTAGAGACACGACCGATGCCGGCGAGCGGCCTATCATCATCTGCAATCTCCCGCTCGGGTGCCTCACGAAGCACCACCACCGTCGGCTGCGCCTTATTGGTATCTTTGGTGGGAGGGGGCGTTGGTGCGACCAAAACGAGCGGCTGCGTCCCGACGTTGACGGCTGGCGGGGTCACCTGGTCCGGTGACACGGTAACATTGATGCCCGAGTCGCTGCCGCTTAAGCTGGGCAGATGTATCGGCCCCTGTCGACCTCCCGCATTCCAAGCAGTAAGCCCCTCAAAAAACTCAGGGGGGATCATCGAGCGGAGCTTCTCTTCCACTAACTTGTCCACCGTTTTCTCATCCACCGCCTTCTCCTCTAGTGTCTGCACCTTCGTCTTCAGCTCTGCAACAGCGGCTTTATCCTGGTTCTTCCTCTCCCTTCTTTTCTTGGTGTCCTCTTTGTAGGACTCCTTGAACTTCATGCTCGTACTGAAGCCGGACACACGGCCAGCTGAGGACGGCGGCTACCCCTTGTCCCTCTTCTTGTAAGCATTGGTCGCCCTGTTGAAAACCGTGTCCCACGGCTCCGTCGAATCCTGCGACGACTCTTTGGTAGTAGCGTTCAGTTCCTCCTCCTGCAGAGACAAGGAAAGGTGAACCCATTTAGATTCTTAACTTCATTATCTTAATTAGAACGCAACAGACTTGAGATCGGTGATAATTCCTTACCAGCTTCTTCTCGAATTCCTTCACCTCCGGATCGTCGGTGATGAACTCCCCTGTTTCCTTGTCTAGGTAGTAGCGGGCCCAAACAAATTGCCTAAGCTGCAAGTCCGTGATTCTAAGCCAAGGGTTGTCTTTATCAAGGCGTTCAAGCTCGGCATCCTCCTTGTCCCAAAATCCCTGTTTCCCCTTGTAACCGCCGCTTCCAAGGTGGTGGTTACCTATGTTTTGTTCCCGCATACTCCTTCCCCATTCAGTCCATTTTATAGCGTCAGTGGTAGCTATATCTGCCTTGAATATCCAAAAATCCTCTTCGTCGAGCATTGGATTTTTCTTACTAATAACCTCCCAGCACTCACCTTTGTCAATGCTATTCTTCACCTGGGTTTTCCAGTTGCTCAAGGCGTTTCTCATCTTCGTGAGGGCTAGTTTGTTCAAAGGGTTCTTTCTCTCGAGGTTTCTAAACCGCTCTGGGAATCTGTATCACTTGTGAAGCTTCTTAAGGAGGTTATCGACCAAAGTTGCATTATCAGCATGTCTGATGTACTTCGTGTTGATCGACATGCTTTCCCGGACGATGCACCTGAGTTGCAGGTCGTACCCTTTAGCAATCGCCTCTGGTGCAATGGTTTGGCCATTTTTTGTGACCTCAGTGAACGCATCGCAGACTGTGGCGAGCACTAGCACCTTCCGCTCCTTATGTTCCTTCTTCTTCTTCTTCTTTTGAGAAGCGACCGGGTTGCCGCTACCGCCATCCGTGCGCTCGCCGCCATCGGTGCGGGCACCGCCATCGGTGGTGTCATCCTCTTCGCCGCCGCCTTCACTAGTTCCATCGTAGTCGTCTTCATCCCCCTCGTAATCAGGATCTCCGCCCTCATTGGCCCCAGCAGCTCTGGCGACGATCGCCTCCTCCTCCGGTGGTGGTGTCATCCTCATCGCCTCCTCCTCCTCCTCGTGTTGGGACCCCCGCCAGAATGACTGGTTGGCATGTCTAGCTTGTTCTTCGACGCTGATCATGTTCTTAGAAGGGCCAGACTCCTTTGCCCGACATGTTTGCACTACTCTTTTTAAAAGAGGCAAAAAGTTAGCACAAATCTCGGCCAAAAAATTCGGCATGACCTTTGCTGATTTTTGACCTAGGAGTGCCCATTTCTCAACCGAAACGGAAGTGAATCGACACTTCGGGAGAAATGGACAACTCAAATGAAATCCCTACAAGACAAAACACCCCATCCCCATATTGACAGCCCCATCCCCATATAACAGTAGAACCATATAGCATATAATAGCACCATGTAACAGGAGCACCATATGACAACACCATATAGCATACAACAACAACACCATGCATGTAACAACAACACCATATAGCACCATATAACAGTAGCACCATATAACACCATATAACAGCATTTTGGGCAACTCCTAGTTCTCACAGACCATAAGCAATGAATAAATGGTGGCTAACTGCGCCAAGCAAAACATTCCCAGGGAAATACACAGGTTCAATATACTTTAATTCGATAGAATGACAGACAAATCTAGTAAAAAACGAATTACCCGTAGTGTAGGTTAGTTCTATGATGTCTTTGCCATCAGTCCAACCATAGTGGACCAAAATGGCTACAAGGAGGACAAAAAGGCACAATACGCAAAGACAAAACAGATGGATTCATCTGTATATGCCTACCAATTTTTTATTAGTAATTAAGATGGTTTTGATGAATTCATCTCTATATGCCTACCAATTTCTGGATGAGCTGCAATGATGTTTTTGTTGGCACTCTGCAAATAGATGGCACCACTCCATACAGCCATACAGGGATGCATTTCACACAGACCTGATGATGCGATGAAAAAAATAGACTTGCATGAAGTTTTAGACCATAAATTCCGCAAACCTTATCTTGCATCAGGTACTTTAGATTTAAGTTGAGACTTGAGAACAGCAGGTTTTGTGCATATAAATTCTACAAACCTTATCTTGCATGTTAAAAAGGGTGCAAACAAGGGCCATTAAAGGAACTTAATACACACGGACAAATTTTCCAACTATTCTAGTAGCTCCTTCACCACTGGCACCAGTACTGAAATAGCAAATCCTACGAACATTTATTTTCTAGCAAACAAATGTTCTATGTTTTATAGCTCAAATGTATCATACAACCATGTGCACAAATTTGAGCGCATCAGGTTTCTTGTCAATATGAAGAGATCATTAGGTCTTCTATCCATATGCACAAAAACATCCTTTTTGCATGTTTAAAAGGTTACTTAATACTACAGTACAGAGACCAACCCATTTGCTAAGTACTCAAGCTTGCTCACCACCAGCACCAAAATAGATCAACTTCCTCAAATATTTCTAACAAACAAGTCAATGGAGAAACGAGATGATCACAAGTGCAACCGACAATATTTGGACCCTTCTATAAAACCCAGTGCTGTAGGCAGGACCTTGAGTAGAGCATTCTTGTAGAGAGGGGGAAAAGAAGAGAGCGCGAAGTGTACCTGCGGATGGGGAGGTAGTCGTCGACGAGGGTGGCAGCGGTGCTCCTGGTGCGGACGTTGCAGGCCACCTCCTCCTAGGTCGTACGCGAGGCGGGGCGGGCCTCCTCCTCCACGAGCTCTGGAGCGGCGGTGGCTGGCCTCCTCCTCCACGATGGCTCTCCTCCTCCACGGCGGCTTCGGCAGCGAGGGCGATTAGCTAGGGTTTACGTGTGGGCGAGATGAGGGAAAGAAATGGAGAAGGTAGCAGCGGAGGCCGAACCGTTTATTTGGCTAAGTGTGAAAGTTCTGTGGCGCATTCCTCTAAAATGCGCCACTGAACTTACAACTTCTGTGGCGCATTACTATGATATGCGCCACAAAACTTTTGGGCATTGTCCAAAACGAAGCGGCATCATAGTTTGACAAGATGAGCTACATGTCCTAGTGGTCTTGCTCGCCAGCTTTCAACCTGGGGCAGCCAGGTTCGAATCCTGGTTGTCTTAGACTTTTTTTCCTTTCTAAAAAAATATTTTATTTATTCAAGAAAAGCAAGAACCTATACACATATGCATATCTATTATATATTAAAAGTACATTACGGACTCACCAGAAAAAGGAAAAATAATCTAGAAAATCTCACAAAAAACATAAACATCTAACTGTCAATTTAAGTAAATAGAGGATGACAACCATTGGATAATAGAAAAAAAGTTTAAACAAAATTACCCACCAATGCCCCGCGTTATTTTTTCTGCCTTGAGTTATGTCCGCAGCGATACCAGCTAAAAAAAACGATAGCCCACAGGCCACAACCGCCAAGCGAAAAAGAACTAAAGAAGGGCGGAAAGAAAATTAGGGTTTATAGTCTCGCCATTGTCGTATTCGGTTGTGCCCTCGGCGAGTCGACCAGGACTGCTGTGCGCAGCCGTCATCGCGCGCGTCGAGTGGATCTTCAAGCCTCCACCGGGTGCATGTACATCAGTTGTCTCATGTCTCACGTTTGCCGCTTGCATGCAGAAACTAGGTACGAGATGGATCAAATTCCTCTACTGTACATACTTGCTAAGAGTCTACGAATCGATGAAAAATTTGCCTCGTGCACACGCCGTAGAGCTGGCTATTGGCACGTTATAGGAGAAACTTTTACTACTGCAGCTGTTTCTTAACACTCCCGATGTACCAAATTAGATGGTGCAGATTTGTTTGCATGTAGACAAGTTTAGTGTCTAAGTACATACAAATTTAGACAATCTGTGACGTCTAATCTAATTTTTGGACAAAAGGAGTACTACTTATATGAACTATGAAATTTTGTCAGCATGAGCCATCAGCAATGGAAAAGAATGAGCTGCGTGTCAATGGCCTGTCACAGTCCTTCCTCATAGGCCCACGAAGATGCAACCTTTGCCTCAAGCCGGATAAACCAATAACATGAAGTCAGAGTCATGCGCAAGCGTAACCAAGCGTTGGGTAGTGAACTATCTCTTAACAATCGGCATGCATGGTGATTAACAATATATATTTTGCTGCAGATCCTGTCGAAAGCAACATGATCCTGATTCCTAAGTTCAACACTTGCAAGCTGCATACTGTAAGAAACCTATATACCGCATGCAATTTTTGGACTATGGGAGCAAATTAATGTATGATTCTAGGTATGCATTGTTCAAATGTAAATTACACTCTGATATTCCTTGTCAACAACAACAGATACCTAGCAAATTCGCCCATGTAGACTAGCGAAGAGGAGGAAATGACTGCTCTACTCCAAAATTTACAAATAACTACTAATGTACTTGAATTCACTAGAAGGTACTCCCTCCGTTCGGAAATATAAGATATTTTAGCTTTGTGAAACGAATGTATCTAGATGTTTTTTAGTGTATTAGTTCACTCCGAATATATACACAAAATTCATCTAGATACGTTCGTTTCATAAAGCTAAAACATCTTATATTTCTAGACTGAGGGAGTATATATTTCTGTAAACAAAGTTAGCCGATCCCTCTCTAATCATTTGCATACCATTGGGCATTGGCTAAGTCACGTGTCCATCAATGACGCTAATTCTTTGTACGACTTTATATTTTGTAACTGTACCATGATTTAGTTTTGGAAGACTCCTCACTAAGATTTTATGGTACTATGGATACCACATGAATCTGACCATTCAAAAAAATCACATGATTTAGAAATATATACTTTCTTAGAAGACAAACCCCACTAAGAGGTTATTTAAGTTGTCTATATTGACATGTAGCCTAGCCACATCATCACTTATTCAGAGCCGTTGGACTCAAAACATCTGTCTGTCCATTTTGTCTCCATTGTCACATAGTCAGGTTGGCCTAATTCCTTCATCGTTCTCCGCCCATTTAGTTCTAGCCTATCTCCTCCCATGCTTCCAGCACCTTGGTTCCCAAACGCTGCCCTACGTGGCTACGTGGCTTCCTTAGCCGCCCTCTCATCTTGATGCTTTCATCCCCCGACCCACCCTTTCATCTCCTTCTCCCAGCCTCTCCCATTCCACGCAGTTAACCACGTTGTTCCTTGGCACTACCCAGTCCACCTCCGGGCTTCTTATCCTCTCTGATATAGGTCATCGCCTCCACCACCTCTCATCAGCTTCTCCAAGGACCCAACAGAGGAGAAAGATGAGGAAGTACATGCGACCAAGGTTTAGAACAGACCAAAGATGAAGGGCTCCCCCTACCGAACCCTTTCTCAGTAAGTAATATGTCTCTTTTTCTGATGCTCGCACAAGATTAGTGGCTTATGCGATACAAATTGCAGGGAGTTGGTGAAATGTCCGACTATCCCTGCATTGCAATCCATGACATGCAGCAACCAGCGTCCAGGACAAAGGTGGTATCACATTTCTGTGTGATTCTCTTTCCTGCAATGACTGATTGGGACGGGAGGAACTGGACATTATTCTTCCAAGAAACTAGATGACGGGAATTGTTGTCCTTTTTTTACTAGAGTAGGTCTCATGAATTCATGGTTGTACATTTTTTATCTATAAAACCATACAAGACCTCTTCTCATGTGGAGTATAGTTCGTATACATCGATCAAGTAATGTTCAGATTGCTATGCGATTCTCCTCTGTGATTGATTGTGACAAGTGAAATTTGAGTAGACTCTTCAGAGCAACTAGATAATGGAATTGGTGAATTCTTTTTACATGCATAATTTCTATTTTTATTTCAGAGCCAGTATGTATACTGGATCATCTAATCTGACACATGGAAACTCTATAGTTCGATTCTGCAGTCAGTTGTATGCCGGCAGTATGCTCATCATCTTTTATTATGGTCCTAATCGATCAAGTCAGTTGAAAGAATGTGCAGTATCATCATATTCTATTGCTGCTAGGTGCAATTCATTCGATTTTGACTGTATGGAGTGCAGACAACAGTGTATCATGATCTATATATTTCATGAAGGTGGATGTACTAAGTCTACTGGGAGAATTGATGGGCCTTATGAGTACGAACGCCTGCCAATTTTTAGATACATCGTGTCCTAACTTATTAAGAATTATTTGACAACGTTAGTGATAGTAATCTGAATACATACTCATTTGTGTTTCTTCACCCTTGAAGTATTAGTATCAATAGAGTCTGTCCAATCTTTAATTTGGATGGAAATTTTGTTTATTTGTTCTTTAATTGGATATCACTTTTGCTAAACTGCAGAATATTTCCCACTACCAAGACAACCACATATTGGTATACCAATATGATTCAATTTACGGATGATGCAAGAGATGGAGGGGATTGGAACTGAATATACTTGCGTTAACTGACTTCTTGCTGGTATGTTTGCGTGATCCAACAAAATACATGGTTACTCAGAGATGCAATCTGTACTCGGTGTAGATCGCCAACATCTGCTTTTGATTTTACTAGGTACTTTGGATTGTTGTCATTTAACTATTTTAGATTAAATTCATGTAGATTTCCATGAGGTTCTAGGAAAAATGTACCAACTCATAAATTGGAGACACGATCCTCGCAACAACCGGTGATTTTCTTTAATGCTCCATGTACATAAATGGTTGCGTGCATTTCATATTTAACAAATTATTTAACCCAATATGGTTCCATGTAGCACCTCTACCTCATGCTTCTTCAGGTCTCCCCCCTTTCTGTTATGGTTTCGCTCCTCTGACTAGATCAGTAGTTACTGTTCACTTTCTGTAGTTTGCCATACTTTCTTTTCCCGGTGCACTATACTCTCCTTACTAACAAAGTCATGATTCATGTGTTTATGCCATTTCATTTACATAGAAGAGTTCAAAAAGAGATTTCCGCAGCAACGCACGGGGTAACTTTCTAGTATATATGATAGATGAGTGATTGATATATTGGTGCCTTGATAACATTATAGTTTACAATTAGTATTTGCGTTTAACTCTAGAATTTGGTCAATCTAGTTAATTTTACAAGATACCTTTTTGACAATAGTTTCATATAAATTTTGCGGTCAGAAATTTTTAGATACACGACGCCCTACTCCGTATATCATAGAATTTATTTTATCCCACATGTCAATTTCGACTCATGTTTTAGCTTAAAATGTCAACATAATTTATTTATCAATGTGTTATATTGAATAATTTGGCATCAATTTGTTGCACATCAAGTTCATGATCTTCGTGTAGTAAATATCTAATAACCATAGGTGTATTGACACTATTAGGAAAAGAGAAATGTGAAAAACTAGATGATTTAAACACAAATAAGGAAAATTTATGTTGGGAGAAACATTTTGTTCATAAAGAGGTCAGTCATTGCAAGCGATTGTTTTACTCGCACTACACTACATATGATGTAGAACTGTCCATAGTTTTTCAGATTTTATTTTTTAAGAAGGTACTTCCATCCAATTTAGATTGAGATTCTTTTATACTACACGTCCGTGCAGTCCTTAATTGGAAAGGTATTCACGCTATCCTACCATGATTTGTGTAGAACTAATGTAATTATTTTTTTTTTTCTAGCTTGATCTCAACAATCGAAAAGCTATATCGATCTTTGTCGCATCTTATCATCCCATCAGAAAATAAAGACAAGAGAAGATGACCAAATTGAAAGATAAAAGTTTTCAAGAATTATTGGACAGAAGTAGTGATTACTAAAATACACCAAAAAAAACATTTGTGTGATAGTGTGTCATGTCTTGGTTGCAGTTGTAGTGTGAAAAAAAAAATTATAAAAAATTATGCATACTGGACGATGCCTTAAAAGCTTGGACTTGAAGACATAGATTTTTACGCTTTGGTGTATAAGTTTATAAAAGGGGGGAAGCATAAATAATAATGTTACTATTTTTTTGCAAAAACTATAATTAGATGCAAATTAAAATTTTGCAACATTTTCATATACAAAAAACGGATCAACATTACATGATCGAGACAATATAAACCAATACGAGTGATACATATGATTTCTTAACCGCCACATGTCAATATGGATGTATATTTTGATTATTCTTCCATTCAAACTATTATTAAACATTTAAATTGGTTTTAGCACTAGAACAATTATTTATGATTGTGATTAAATAGAACCCATATATTGCTCACATAGACCATAATTATTACCAAATCCCCTCATATGGATATCATATGTATACTTCTATATTATGCATTATAATAGGAGTTTAAATTTCTTAGTGATCTAATGCCACATATAAACTATGGGCTTGCTCTAAATTTGTACCAGATTATGTTATCTACATCAAATGCATTAACACTTACAGCTTTATGTCAAGCTTATAGTAAATAATATTAAACAAAATAAAGACAAGAAAAGCTATCGAAATTAAAAGAAACAAGTTTTCAACAAGGATTGTACAAAAGTGGTGATTGTTACAGATGGCATACCAAAATACATGTGTGTGGTAGTGTGTCATGTCTTGGCTGCAGTTTGAGTGTGAAAAAGGTTAAAAATAAAGATTTATCAAAAAAATTCCTAGACAATGCCTTAAAAGTTTGGACTTAAAGACAAAGATTTTCACGCTTTGGTGTATAATTTTATAAAAAGGGGCAAGCATAAGTAATAGTGTAGTACTATTTGTTTGCAAAAATCGTTATTTAATGCAAATTACATTTTCGCCAAATTTTCATATAGAAAAGAATAATCAACACCATATGGTCAAGACATATATAAACCAATATGAGTTATACATATGATTTCTTAACTTCCGCATGTCTATATGGATGTATATTTTGATTATTCCAATCAAAAGGTCATTAAAAATTGAAATTGATTTCGTAGGCACTAGAACAATGATTTGTGATTGTGATTAGATAGAATCTAGACATTGCTTACATAGACCACAATTTTTAACAAGTCCCCTCATATGGATATCATATGTATACTTCAATATTATCGCACTATAATGTGAGTTTATATTCTTAGTGATCTAATGCCACATATAAATTATGGGTTTGCTCGAAATTTGTATTAGATTATGTGATATAATAAGCGTGCACCTCATGTACGAACATAATTAATATAGTGCATGCATGAAATGGCATAATGATCATGGATCTTTGTGGTTTTTCTAAAATCTTTCCTACAAAATCTAAGTGAATTTTTTTGAAATTATGACGCCTAAAATTATGCTGGAAAATTTTGGATACTTTAATACACTATTTATGTGTTTTTGCGTCTCACATTTGTTTCAGAACGTACAAGTAGTTGTTGGATTATTTTGAATATTTTACTTATGCTAAAAAACTTCTAAAGTGAGACACAGATGCAACTATTAGAACCATATTATTTCAAACCACAAAATATGATAGATGATACCTTCACTTCCTCACAAGAATTCGTTTACAAGCACTTTCGACGAACTAAAGATGTTGCCCTCGCATTTGCGAGGGCCACTGTGCTAGTTTATTCAAAAAAGCAAGAACATATACACATGCATTCTTATCAAAAAAACCTCCTGAATCATATATATATATATGTATGTGCTTGTCACACACAAATGTGAATTTGTATACCCACACGAATATCACGTGTATGTTTTAGTCTCTAACTAATATATATTTGCGAGCACACATGTGAATTAATACACAAAAAAGTCAGACCAATATCACATTATACCCACACAAATTAATACACCAAAAGGTCACATAATTGCTAGTGTCTCTTCACAATCTTCTTGCCCTTTTTCGCCGTGGTTGAATACTTTAGCCCGTGCACTTTGAGATTTCTTCTTGTGAATTGACAACCTTTAGTAGGTAGTGTGGTCTTCCTTCTTAGTTTAGTAGTACTAGGAATGTCGAAGTACTTGTAAAATTCCTTTTCGATCTTTGGGTCGCCGTTTTTGTCGAAGTTTTGCTCGTTGGCGGATCCTTCCATTCCGATGATGCTCCTCTTGCCCCTCCTAACTACAAAACGGTTGGGCTTTGACGGGGCGGTAGTAAAAAAGCATTGATCAACTTGGCTAGTGAGTACCCAAGGCTCATTTTTTGCGGAGGCGTTCTTCGTTGATTTGGCATCTGGTATAACCATTGTGGTGAAATAGCGTCCTTCTTTTTCCACGTTCTTGGCCCATCTAACAAGGAACATCGGTACGATCTCTCCACAGTAGTCGAGCTCCCATATCTCCTCGATCCTTCCGTAGAATTTTTCCATCACAGTAGTCTCGTCATCAGCAAAGGATAACATGGTTACTCCTCAGTTTTGATATTCACTATTCTTGTCCTTTTCCTCGGTGTAGAATCTATAACCGTTTATGTTGTATGACTGATAGGTCCTTAGGTTGTGCCCTGGGCCCTGCGACAAGGAGAATATGAGTTTTTGATCTTCCGTAGAAGACGTCTGTGGGGGATTGTCCAGTTGCCTTTTCTTGAACCAACCCATGAAGCTGCAGTTGTGCTCTCTGGTTACGTCTCTCTTCTTCCTCGGCCGGCCCTGGTCGACGTACTCCTGCTCGATTAAGCTTCTATGCTCTTCGACCCAAGGGACAATCACTTCAATGTGTTGTAGCCCGACTCGGTGTGCCCTTTCAAAATCAGTGCGTCGACCATCAATGCCGACATGCAGTGAGCGGGAGCCCTCGCGGTGACCATATCCACCGAGCCCGCCGAGGTGCTTCTTTGTGGGTATTCCAACATCCTCGTTCTCGGTGGTTAGATAATTTTGGCAGAAGGAGATGCACTCGTAGATCAGAAAGCCCTTGGCTATGCTTCCATCTGGACGAGACCTGTTGCGAACGAATCCTTTGATGACACCGTTTAGCCTTTCAAACGACATCATGTTGTGCAGGAATGTCGGCCTGAGCTGGATGATGTCGTCCATGACATGTACAAGCAGATGCACCATGATGTCGAAGAATGCGGGCGGGAAGTAAATCTCAAGCTCGCATAGTATCATCACGATCTCTTCCTGTAGCCTCTCGAGCTGCTTCACACCGATCGACTTCCTAGATATGTCGTCGAAAAAGTTACAGAGGCCAAACAACGTCTCACGGACATGCTCGTCCATTATCCCACTGATCGCAACGGGGAGTATCTACGTCATCAGCACGTGACAGTCGTGAGACTTCATTCCGCTGAACCTCTTCTTCGCCACGTCCAGATATCTGCTTATCTTCCCCGAGTAACCGTGAGGAACTTTCACTTCTAAGAGGCACTTGAAAAACTGCTCGAGCTCCTCCAGACTCAGAGTGAAGCAGGCAGCGCGAAGCACCACCTCATTCTTCTTAACTCTTTTGCGGCGACCTTGAGTCCCTTCCGTCTGATCATCATCATCATCATCATCATCACTATCAGGGTACTGAAGATCTTTCTTTATGCCAAGCAATTTAAGGTCCTTTCTTGCTTTCGGCCCATCCTTGGTCCTCTCCGGTATGTTCAGTAGAGTGCCACGCAGACTCTCGGTAACGTTCTTCGTGATGTGCATTACATCAAGGCTATGGGGAGTGTGAAGGACCTTCCAATACGGCAGGTCCTAGAAAACAGACCTTGCTTTCCATACACCCAACAATGGCTTTGTCCTCGGTCATTTTTTCTAGGCGCAGGGCAATCTACCCAATTATTCAAAAGCTTCTCGATTTCTTCGCTGATCCTCAGACGCGGGACTCTTTCGAGCTTGTCCTTACCATTGAACAGGTCACCACGTTTCCTCCACGGGTGATCCATGCGGAGCCACTTTCGAGTACCTTGGAACACGGTTTTCAAAGACTCGGGATCCCTTGGTAGCTAGAGATGCGGTGTCTCATCCATGCACTTGACGCATGCATTGTGTCCGTGGTTCACCTGGGCCGATACATATGCATAACCAGGATAGTCCTGCACGGTCATGAGCAACGCGGCTCTCATATGGAAATACTCTTTAGTGTAGGCGTCCCACGTATGGGCCGGCGTCTCCCACAAGCTAGCTAACTCCTCTCTCAATAGCAGGAGATATAGATGCCTATGATACCTGGTTGTCTCAGCCCCTGAATAAGAATGCTCATGTGTACATACCTTTGCTTCGTGCATAGCCACGGGGGGAGGTTGTATGGCCATACAAACACGGGCCAGGTGCTATGCGTGCTACTCTGGTTTCCAAAAGGATTGAGTCCATAGGTGCTCATACCCAGCCCGACGTTCCTTGCATCGCCCCCGAACTCTTCGAACTCGATGTCTAATGCATTCCACTGGCTAGCGTCTGAAGGGTGTGTCAGGATCTTGCCCTTCTCTAGATCATCTTTGGGTTTCTCTCTTTCCGCGTGCCGTTGCATGAGCTTTGCTTCCTTAGGATCTATGAAATATCGCTGCAGACGGGGGGTGATAGGAAAGTACCATACCACTTTTCGAGGAACTTTCTTGTTTCCTCTCTTGTACCGTCCTTGGCCACACACCGGACATGTGGTTCTATCCGCGTACTCGTTCCGATAAAGTGCGCAATCATTGATGCATGCGTGGTATTTAATGTGTGATAGGTCGAGAGGGCACACGATTTTCTTGGCGTCCTCGATACTTGTTGGCAATGTGTTCCCCTTAGGAAGTCGGTCGTGCCAGTATTCCATGTTCGTGTTGAAGCTCACATCGGTCCGTTTGTGTTCGGCCTTCATCTCCAGAGCCTTGAGCGTTACACTCAAACGTGTATCCTCGGGGCGACATCCAGGCTACAATGGAGTCATCCCGTCTACCTCCATTTGGGCCAGCTTGGCTTTCTCTCTGTCTGCAGCTTTGTCGTTGCTCGTCTCCTTGAGGAGCAGTTCTTGAACATGAGGGTCCTGCAAGACCGAAGTTAGCAACGTCTGTGTGTTCGCGTCTTCTCCTTCTTGATGATCATGATGATGCCCATCTCCATCCCCTTCTCCATGCTGATCATGCCCGCCGGACGGTGTGCGGTGCGTGGGCGGTGCGCTAGGACGGTGGGCGGTGCCCTGGCGAGTGTCACGATGGTGCTGGTGCAGTGGTTTGCGGTCGGGGACAGTGAAGTCTCTGCCGACGGCGAGTTTCATGGCGGCCAGCAACTACAGGGTACGG
>OU342740.1:140178121-140327716 GCA_910589775.1 Avena eriantha | reverse complement strand
AAAATATCTTCAGACAAAAGGAATTGGTTATTAAGAAAAAGGTTCACACGATCACTAGATTCATCGTTGAATAAATGGGAGTCATTATGGATTTCTAGATCCCGCTGGTGATTATTGATCAGAGAGGTGTATTGATCATGTCCATATTATTAACTAACTGTAGGGTGACATACTTAAGGTTCACTGGCGCATTTTGACTAGATATGGAACTCTGATTGAGTTATTGGACAACACAGGGGTTGTTTCAGAAAAACGCCAAAACTGTTTCGGGATATCAAAATAACTAAGGGGTTATTATTAATGTTTATTAATTGAATGAATTAAGAAATATTAAATAAATAAATATGTTTTATTTAATTCCTTAAGTGGTATTTAATTGTTTTAAATATCATGCAATTAATTAAGACTTAAGGGAGAGAGGGGGTTACCTTTCCATGAAGGAGGGGGTTACCACCACCATGAAGAGGACAAAAAGGTCTAGGGGATACTATCCCCTTCTCCTACATAATGTTGGACATTCTCCTCTTCTCTTCCTATTGAACCCTCCTACATTTCCCTTTCTTGCTGCTCCACCCTTTGGCGTGTGCTTGTAGCGAATGCTGCCAAAACAGTTCACCACCTACACTTGGAGAAGTGGAGGAGGAGGAGTTCTGGTGGATCCCTACTTCCGATGTCCTACTGGACCGAGGGCATGGAGGATGTCAACAAGCCACACGTGTGACTGAGTACGGAGGTGCTTCCGGTTGTAGTGTCTTGAGTACCCGATCTTGAGATCGGTGTGTGTTCACCTTCATCGACAATGTTTGTGCAGGAAAGTAATCCTGCTTACGGTCTTTGAGGGTGAGTTACTCATTGCTATCATCTCGTAGATGATCTTGGCTAGAGAGTGATTTGCGCGTAGGATTTTTTTCCCATGCTACGATCCCCATTATTCCATATCAACCACCTCATGGCTGCTGACGCCGTCGATCATGTACGACAATGGATCAAAATCGATGTAGGTTGCCGCTGCCATCGTTGCTCGTGCAGTTCTGTGTTGCGGCCTTAGCCTGGATCCTCTCGAGCATGCAACACATACTCAGCTTGGACCCTCTCGAGCGCGCCAACTGCAGACTGGAGGTCCTGGTCACGCACATTGCCGTCGATCCGGGCGCTGGCCACGCGAGTTTGCGCCTAGAGCTCCCCCTGTGTCGGGATCCTCTTCCGCTCCTACATTGCTGCTTGTCGACTTCCATGGCCTCTCTCCCTGCTCACCCATCCAAACCTGCAAGGTTTTTTTAAAATTTCAGGCAAAAACAAAATTTGATATGGGGGTTGTGAGTGGCTCCATACTAGCCCTGTAATCAAAAACTAGCCGGCGCCCCCCGATACGAGAAATGTCGGAAATCGTATGGGGGCAACGAATGGAGATGCTCTAAGAGAGCGTGAAATAGTTTAGCTTTAATATAGGTACGAGAGAGGTCTCGATCATGTCCGGAGTGTTTCTGAACCGAAGGGTGTCACTCTGAAGGGTGGGGATGCATAGGGATTGATACAACACCGCTGGAGAAATGAGAGAGAGAGAGAAACCAGAATAGTTCTGTGTAACACCCGATGTTGATCGGAGGGGTCAGGAAGGAGTTCAAGAGTGAAGGATATGATAATATATGTGCTTTATATTAATTAATTGAATTAATATTTAAAAATATTTTTATTTTAATATTTCTAATAGGATATAATAATATATGTGTTTTATTCTAATGGGCCTCACCCGAAGGGGAGGTCCAAAGGGGCAAGGCACCTAGGAGAGTCCCAAAGGGGCCCATCCCTAGTGGGCTCCCCATATGGGGCCCACCTAAGGCTGGTGTCTCCCCCTTGGTGGTCGTCGGCTGTGGGGTTGAGTCCCACACCGCCTGCCCCTTGGGTAGTGCCCCTCCCATCCTACTATATATAGGGGTCACCCCTCCCCTTGGAAACCATCCCATTCTCTCTTCTCTCTCTCTCATTTTCTTTAGGAATTTTTCCGTAATATTGGAGAGAACCCCATGGGACTTGAGTTCTCCACCATCAGACTACCGTTGTGTGTTCTTCGGTCCACCATCTTTCGCCTTCTGCTGCTCGGCTAGATTGGATCCCGGCAGATGTCGCCTACACCCAACATGTGTAGAACTTTAGAGGCACCACACTTGGGGCGCTTGGAGCAGCTCGTCTTCATCTACATACTCCTTCCCTGTGTAATGCGTTCCTCGGTCTTCAAATGTAGGAATACCGTTCTCCTATATGTTACTTATGTCTACATAGTATAGATCCTGGTTTTAGTGTTCGTGTAGTTAGAATTTTTTGTTTTTTGCTTCGGATCCCTACAAAACATAATTAAAAAACAAGTGGATATGAAGGGGAAATATCAAAACAATAGTCGATGTGATCCATATTTGCAACAGTATGAAAGAAAAATCAAACTGAGATGATTAACCAGGAGAATCATTAAAAAAATCAGAGCTAACGACAACATCATACCACAATAGTATCTACTCATCAAACCCTGATTTTTTAGGGAATAAGCATGGAAAAAGAACATACCGTACAACCCTGACAGGGTAACCCTTCAAGAAACTAAGATGCAAAGCAGCATCCATCTTTTCAAATTTTGGAATCTAAAGATTGCTCCTTTTTCCCACTTAGATCCCTTCCATCCCTGTGAGAACAAATTATTATACAAAAATAATAAGTGCTCCTATCTAGGATCAAAGAACAAAATACAAGGATAACAAGTGGTTAAGCTAGCAAATGTTCTAGTATATAGAAACATACAAACAACCTTAAGTTCTAACAAATCTCATTCAGTTATTGATCAATATAGAAACATATAGCTCTTTATGGTCATTACCTATAGGATCACAAAGCGTGTCCCCCTCTGCTTTTCCCCTCCCCCTTGTTCTCCTCCCGTTGAGAATTTTCCTTGAGAAACTGGGCTGACCCTGAGCCCTCTCTAGCGACATTGTCAGCCGGAGATGGTGGTGGGGAGTCGCCAAAGTAGGTAGGTGTAGGAGTAGTTTCGATTGCTTTCCTTGTGTGGGTGTTTCGCCCGGTAGTTGGAGTAGGTTGTCGATCCTTTTCTGTCAGATTTAGGTTGAGGTGCTGTTTCCTCCTTTTCGAGCTCTGTTGGATGGAGAGGACGGAGGTCGTCGCATCTGCAAGCATCTCCATAGATAAGACCAATGTTTCTGTCTCTTTGTTTCGGGACAATCTCATGCAATCTCATCTTCATCACCGAAGTAAGGCTTCAAATCTACAATGTTAAATGTAGGACTAACCATACCAAAATCTGTAGGTAGCTCAAGTTTATATGCATTATCATTTATTTTCTCTAATACCTTAAAAGGATCAGCAGCACGTGGCATTAACTTAGACATGCGCAAATCAGGAAAATGATATTTACACAAATGCAACCAAACAAGATTACCAGCATCAAACACAAGATGCTTTCTCCCTCTATTCCCAGCAAGTTTATAATTAGCATTCATGTGTTCTATGTTGTCTTTAGCAGTCTCATGTAATTTTAATATCATTTCAGCATGTTGTGTAGTATCCAAATTATTTTGCACCGAAGAAGGTAATGGCAATAAATCAATAGGTGCACGAGGAACAAAACCATACACAATCTCAAATGGGCATATCTTTTGGTAGAATGCAGCAAACGGTTATAAGAAAATTCAATATGAGGTAAACACTCTTCCCACAATTTTAAGTTCTTCTTTAAAACATCCCGTAACATACTAGATAAAGTTATATTGACTACTTCAGTCTGTCCATCAGTTTGGGGATCACGTGTAGTACTAAACAACAATTTTGTCCCCAACTTAGCCCATAAACGTCTCCAAAAGTGGAAATGGAATTTAGTAACATGATCCGAAACAATAGTATTTGGCACACCATGTAAACGAATAATTTCACGAAAGAACAAATCAGCAATATGCGTAGCATCATCGGTCTTGTCACAAGAAATAAAGTGTGTCATCTTAGAAAACTGATCCACAGCAACAAAAATGTTATCCCTCCCTTTTTGTGTACGAGACAATCCCAAAACAAAGCCCATAGAAATATCCTCCCAAGGGACACTAGGAACAGGAAGAGGCATATATCAACCATCTGGAATAATCCGAGACTTAGCTTTTTGACAAGTAGTGCAGCATGCCAGAAAACTCTCAACCTCTCGACGCATGCGTGGCAAAAGAAGTGTATAGCAAGAACATCCTCTGTCTTGTTTACACAAAAGTTACCGATAAGTCCTCCTCCATGCGCCTCCTATAACAACAAAAGACGAACGTAACTATCTAGGATGCATAGTTTGTTAGCACGGAACACAAATCCTTCATTGAAGATGAATTTGTTCCATTTTCTACCATCTCTACAATTCTGCAACACATCTTTAAATTCCGCATCATGCACATATTGTTCCTTAATAGTCTCCAATCCAAATATTTTGAAGTCAAGTTTAGATAACAAAGTATAATGGTCTGACAAAGAATCAGCAATAACATTATCTTTACCCTTTTTATGTTTGATAAGGAAAAGACTCAATAAATTCAACCCACTTTGCATGGCAAAGATTCATCTTAACTTGACTATGAATATGCTTCAAAGATTCATGATCAAAATGTATAAAAAATTCTTTAGGCCATAAATAATGTTGCCAAGTTTCTAACGTCCTCACCCCCGCATATAATTCTTTATGGTAAGTAGAATAGTTCAGACTAGCCCCACTAAATTTCTCACTAAAATATGCTACAGTTTTGCCCTATTGTAATAACACACCTCACAAACCAATTCCACTAGCATCACATTCAAGCTGAAAAGTCTTAGTAAAATCAGGAAGTAGGAGTAATGGAGCATGTGTTAACTTATCTTTTAATATCATGAAGGCTTGTTGTTGTGCATCGCCCATCCTTCTTTCTAAGCTCATTCAGCGGCGCAACAATTGATCCAAAATCTTTAATAATATGTCTATAAAAACACTTGGCTGGATCCACTTAATTACCCTGTGATGTAACAATATAGCCAAGAACACTCCTCACTTGTGTTATTGTCTCGGGCTACGGCCAATTCTCAATTGCTTCAATCTTGGCTGGATCCACTTAATTACCCTGTGATGTAACAATATAGCCAAGAAACGCAACTCAATCGGTGCAAAAGGTGCACTTATCAAGATTACCAAACAAACGACATCGCATAAAGCATTGAAAACAACATGCAAATGTTCCAAATGATCCTCTAAAGATTTACTATAAATCGGAATATCATCGAAGTAGACTACCACAAAATGTCCAATGAAAGCACGTAAAACTTTGTTCATTAATCGCATGAATGTGCTGGGTGCATTAGTTAAACCAAAAGGCATTACTAACCACTCATATAAACCAAATTTAGTTTTAAATGTTGTTTTCCATTCATCTCACAATTTCTTACGAAATTGGTGGTAACTGTTGGGTTTGCAGCATAGAAAACAAAAAATTCCTACGATGGGAACTATATGCCAAGATCTATCTACTAGATACAAGCAACGAGTGGATATCCATAGAGAACTTACCCTCAAAGACAACAAAGCTTTGTTAACGAGTTGGAACTCATGGATGATGTAGTCGTACACTTGCCGATCTCAAGATCGTGATGAAGTCCAGCAGGTCCGGTTCCAGCACGTCCATCAGATCCAGCTCCAGCAAGTCCAGCACCACCAAGTCTAGCACCGCAAAGCAGCGGTGCATCCGTGATCGCACACACGTCCGGTACCCCGACAACCTCCATCCCTCGCTCCAGCGAAGCAGCGGAAGCAGCAACTACTTTCTAGATAAAGCCACTAGGAACATGTATCTCGCTAATCTAAGACCATGGGGGAAAATACTAGAGGGGGATAGAGATCCTTCACGAGGAGGTGTGTTTGTGAAGGTGTGAGAGGGGGGCCTTTCATTGGAGGAGGGGAGGGTACCCCTCCCCATGGCCGCGCCCCAAGGGGTGACCCCTCACCTCCTCATTCATGTGGTGGTAACTCCCTCCACATAAATTTGCCCCTTCACATTCTCTTTTAAATTCTCCACTTTAAATGCATTAAATTTCTCCAAATTTAATGCCGTCTCATTTAATAAAACTCTTTTATTATTTTTTATTCATAATTTTGTTAATTACTTTAATTAACAAACATTCACATAAAACCCACTGTAACATTTCAATATTACATGCAGAACCAATTTCAGCAATTTCACCTGAAATAGTTTCGGTGTCTCTTGAAATAATTCCAGCGCTTTCTTAAAACTTTATATGAAACATATTTGCTCCAAATGGTGTCGGTATCTCTTAAGTGTGTCACCCTACGGTTTGTGAATAATGCAGACATGATCGAGACCCCTCTCACATCAATAATCAGAAGCGGGACCTAGAGATCCATACTGACTCCTACACATTCAACGATGATTTCTTTGATCTTGAGAACCTTTAACGCTAGTAACTAAATCCCTTTGTCTCGCGATATATTACATGTCCGAGACTCGATCATTGGCATCCAAATACCTAGTTTGATCTCGTTACCGACATCCACTCTTTTCTCGTTCCCGTGATATAACATTCTAGTGATCTCATCACTTGCTTGCAAGCTAACCAATGTGATATCAGCGAGAGGGCCCATAGTATATCTATCCGTCATCGGGATGGAAAAATCCCACTCTTGATCCATGAGCCTCAACATAACACCTTCGTAGCACTGAACCCACCTTTATGGTCACCATGTTACGGTGTGACGTTTGATGTTAACAAGATACTCTTCCGGTGTTAGCAATTAACATGATCTCATGGTCTAAGGACTAAGATTACTTTGTATGATTTTATAGCAATATAAACATAATGAATTTGATCGTAATGCTATACTTCATATGAATGTTGATCACATCATTCCACCAATGTTGTGACCTCGTTATTAACAACATCCAATGTCCATGATCAGGAAACCTTGATCATCTTGTTAATAAATGCGCTAGTTTATATGAGAGGCATTACTAGGAACTTTGTATTTTCTTTATTAAACACACATGTATTAACGTTTCCAGTTCATACAAGTATAGCATGCAAAATAAACATTTATCATAAACATGGAATAAGATAATAACCACTTTATTATTGCCTCTCGGGCATATTCCCTTCAGTCTACCACTTGCACTAGAGTCAATAATCTAGTGTGTAAACTTGTTTATACAACACCTAGGTGTTGAATATACGCGTTTGCTAGTGGTTAACATAATTTATGGATCTGGCACTTTCAGGTCCGTGTGTATTTGCATGTCTTTGCGTCTCTACGCATCACTCATTCTCAAATGAGATGGCATTGTATAAATTTGGTCCTTTGGTGAGACCTTTAGTTCGTTCAGGTTAAAATATGTTGATATTATGGTCATACAATTTATCTTCATAGTATTAGCTCACTTTGAACCAGACCTAGTTTGATAACAAACTTCTTAACACAAATGCCCTCCTTTGCTACTACTATAGCAGTCATATACTTAGCCTTTTGTTGTAGTATCCGTCACAATGTCTCAACTTTGGAACTCATCCAAATCCATCATGGAACATACTTTCCATTACATTGTGCTACCCATCGTCTAAATTGAGATAAATTTTAGTTTGTATCTTGTGACAAAACTAGTATCAATGTAACACTTTACAATGAACTACCTTTAACTATTTGTCACTTATACATGATATATTCTTAGTTCTTCCAAAGCTCATAAGAATATCTTTACTATCATCCAATGATCATCTTATGATTCATTCATGTATGTTCTCATAACATTTAGAGCATAGGACATTCTGGATATATACATATCATAGTATAATCGATCAAAATCTTTATGTGATTTTACTCACCAAGTGTTGAAACACTTGAATCTTGATACAATCCTTTCCATGCAGCAAGAACCTTTCTTGTTGTTTCCATATTGAACCCTTTCAATATCTCATATATGCATGTCTAGCACAACCATATTAGCGCATCAATATATCCATATAGATATTGATGCCAAATATTCCGGTTTTTCCCAAGTCTTTCCAATCAACACTATGTCTTCTAAATAATGTATTAGAAATATGTCTCAGTGCTCCCACTTAATTTCTCGCAAATGCAAGCATGTTCATCATTTCCGATGAATTTAAACTCTTTTAACAGTTTCATCATGGTGAAGATTCCAACTCCGCAATGCTCACTTCAACTATTGAAGTTTGCATGCCCTTTTAGCACCATTTGAATTAACAAAACCCTTCGGACCATGTCTTGTACACGTTGTAGGTAACCATTCTATTAGAAGAACATTGTTTTGTTTGTTCAACTACCATACATTAAATTATATGTAGTGGTTGCTACATTAATCTGTCAATACTAAATATCGCTATGAAAGATCAAGTCTTGTCATAGTCAACTCCTTGAACATTGTCGTAAACTTCTTTCCGACATGTCGACTATTTCATAGATGTTAAACATCCATGTCTATTTGTTTATAGATCCAAACATGACCGATAGGCTTCACGCCTTTCCGGAGGGTGTTCCAAGTTCAGAAACTTGATTTCTCGTGTATGGATACTATCGCGGATTATATGAATTCTAGTCATTTTATGGAGTCGGGGCCCATCATCGCTTCTTTGCATGTAGTCGGTTCATCATTGTCAAAACAATAACGACTTTCTTTTGAAATCACACTATTTGATTCTTACCGACCCACACGGTTCAATAGGAACTCTAATCTCCGAGATCACAACCTTTGTAATCACGGGAGCCATGAGCATTGTGTCCGCCACCGGGACACTTTCCGGCGCTGCGCTACTTAGCACATATAGCTAAGGTTCAACAACCTTATCAAAGTTCTATTGTCCTCCCACTTAACTTCTCACGAAAAATTCCTTCTCAAGAAACTTGACGTTCCAACTAACAAACTCTTTTGTCTTCGGTGTTATGGAGAAATTCCCAACAAATTCTTTGGGATAACCTACAAAGATGTGTTTATCCGACTTTGGTTGTAAACATTTTACTTATGCATAGCATACCAAAATTTAAGAAAAGACAATTCGAGTTTTATCCCAAACCATAACGTATATGGTGTCATTTCAACGGATCACGATGGTGCTCTGTTCAGTGTAAAAGCGGTAGTCTCTAAAGCTTCAATCCTTAAAACATAATGGCAGTTTTATAAATGACACATTTGATCTTACCATGTCAAACATGGTTTTATTTCATCTCTCGAATATGCCATACTCCTATGGTTTACCAGGAAACACAAATCATGGAACAATTCCTCAAATCTTAAGTGTTTTGCTAAACATGTAACTCAAATATCTTCCTTTATGATCAAATCATAAACTCTTTTATTTTCTTGTTACAATGATTTTTCACCTCATCTTGAAAGTATTTGAACAATTTTCAAATGTTTCATACTTCTTCCTTATTAAGTAAATATATAGATATATTCACTCAAATTTCTGGAGAAAGCATATGAAGCAAAAAGATCCATCGCATATGGCTACACATAATGGACTATGCACATCAGCATGCACAATTTCCAATAAGCTAGTCATCCGTTCCTCTTTGGCCTATGAACAGAGTTTCAATTATCTCGAGGAAAGTCTCACAAGCATCAATTGATCAAAATCAAAGACTCCAAAAATCCATCAACATAGATTTTCTTCATGTTTTCTTTCCAATATAATTTAAACTGCGATGTTAATTCATAAGTGATCTTTCAATCATTTGTCTTGCGACATTTTAGCAATAGTGGTTATGGATGTGATTTCTTCCACTAGACTTGTAAAAGATCATCCATCCTTTATGGAATACGGTAATTATTTGAACAACCATTGTTCTCGTAATACCGAAACAAAATAACAATTATTAAAAAAAATCTTGAAGTCTAGGTTTGACGACAACGAAAAACACAATAACACTTTATTTGTTTTCGATGAACATCATCACTTATTCTCTTGCCAGTTACTTAGGCCGTTGCAGTTCATGAATTGTGTTGTTCTGTATGATACTTTAGACCAATCAATTCAGTGTTTAATACCGGTATCCAATACCTAAGAACCACATTGTTTAACAACCAAGGAATACAACCATAACATGTATATCTTCTATATACCTAAGTTGGACATCTCCAACCTTTTATTTTCTGCCAAATATTTTATAGATTCTCTTTCAGCAAATTTTTTTCTTTTAGAAGAATCTATCAACATCAATAGTGGTGTCATTCACATGGTACATAGTACAAAGCTTGTATATAGTCAAATACTAATATCTTTGGACTTGCACTTTGAAGTGGATCACCATCATCAAATGTTTGGCATCTTTCAAAAAATCCATTCTTTAGTAATCTTTTAGTGTAGTAAACATTTTACTTACATCTTCTATTCATCCTTATCATGACAACTTTCATGATCAAGCTACTATAGCCTATAAGGAAGAATGACGAGTATAATTTTAGTTCCCGAAAACTTTTGGGAGATTCGGATGCCTAGTATCTCCATCCTTCACAAATTCTCATACAATATGAGAACATGTATTTTGCTAAATTATACTCTATCATAATGCAACCAAAAACATTGTTTCAGATATCACAATATCTTCTACACATGATGGTTTCTAAAACAATTATTTCAGCTCCTAGATAACCTCGATATTAAAACAACTTTTGAATATCAAGAATCATGGAGGCAAGCATGATACTTAAGATACTACCATTGGAGTTCATACTCTTGATTTAATACTACTTATTAAACTTCACGGAGTAAATTGAGTTTGCTGAAAGTTTGCAATAGGACTTCTAAACTTTAAATTGACATTCAAAACAATACGATACCAGTTCGTAAAGTAAATATCCAGAATTCTATAGTTCTACTATCTCAATTAAAACTAAGCATAAGGTAGTGAACAAACGCCAATGACTACAACAAATTATGCAAATTCACTTTGATTTAGTTTATGAGAAATTGAGTTCGACTAATCCAAATTAGAAATGAACTCCCACTCAAAAAGGACATCCCTCGTGCCTTTTTGGTGATTACATGAACCAAACCCACTACACCAAGTGCGATCATCACGTGAGTCGGTGTAGCTTCAAAGGCGAGCATCAATATGGGCATCACATCAACTATATGACTCATGCTTAACCTTTTGGTCCGTGTTCCGAGGCCATGTCTGTACATGCTAGGCTCGTCAAGTAAGAACCTTAGTATTCCGCGTGTGTAAACTGTCTTACACCCGTTGTATGAAAGCGCAGAGTCGAGTACACCCGATCATCACGTGATGTCTCGAAACACGATCCATAGAACGGTGCATATTGAAGGAAGAACACATTTTATCTTGATATCTAAATGAGGGATCATCTTATAATGCTACCAAAAGCACCAAACTAGCAGTATAAGATGCAAACATCTAATGTGTAAAGTGAGATGATATGGTCCATGCATTTGATCTCTATCATTTGCCTTGTGGTATGATCTCTATCATTCATTTGTGTGTAAGGCCAAGGTCTATGGAACTTACATGTTAAGTGTGTTGTAAGAATATCTATCATACATCTACTTACAACAATACCATATCAAGACACTAGCCCAGCAACGATCTAAACTAGCCGCCTGTAATTTATCAATTGCAAGTTTCACGTGGCTTAGGGCTTTCGGAGATAGAACCGGTTTTACCTACGAACATGAACCACAACGAGGATAACCAAGTTATTAGCAACTCGTTGTAAATCAAATATTGACTATAGTAGGAGAGACAGACACTCGCCAGCCACTTATGCAAAACTAGTTGCATGTCAGTCGTGGAACCGGTCTCATGTGCGATGACATGTAAAGTTGGTTCGGGCCGCTTCATCCCACTATGCCACCAATATCCAAAATACATGAAAGAAGCAATAACATGATCATTATCGCCCACATATAAATATATGTGTACTTCCCGTGCAAAGCACCTATGCATAGATCAGGCTCTGATACCACAGTTGGGTTCGCAGCATAGAAAACAAAAAAATTCCTACGATGGGAACTATACGCCAAGATCTATCTACTAGATACAAGCAACGGGTGGATATACATCCATAGAGAACTTACCCTCGAAGACAACAAAGCTTTGTTAACGAGTTGGAACTCGTGGATGATGTAGTTGTACACTTGCCGATCTCAAGATCGTGATGAAGTCCAGCAGGTCCGGCTCCAGCACGTCCATCAGATCCAGCTCTAGCAAGTGCAGCACCACCAAGTCTAGCACCGCAAAGCAGCGGTGCATCCGTGATCGCACACACGTCCGGTACCCCGACAACCTCCATCCCTCGCTCCAGCGAAGCAGCGGAAGCAGCAACTTATTTCCAGATAAAGCCACATGGAACATGTATGTCGCTAATCTGAAACCATGGGGGAAAATACTAGAGGGGCAGAGAGATCCTTCACGAGGAGGTGTGTTTGTGAAGGTGTGAGAGGGGGGGATTTTATTGGAGGAGGGGAGGGTACCCCTCCCCATGGCCGGTGCCCCAAGGGGTGACCCCTCACCTCCTCATTCATGTGGTGGTAACTCCCTCCACATAAATTTGCCCCTTCACATTCTCTTTTAAAGCCTCCACTTTAAATGCATTAAATTTCTCCAAATTTAATGCTCTCTCATTTAATAAAACTCTTTTATTATATTTTATTCAGAATTTTGTTAATTAATTTAATTAACAAACATTCACATAAAACCCCCTTCAACATTTCAATATTACATGCAGAGCCAATTTCAGCAATTTCACCCGAAACAGTTTTGGTGTCTATTGAAATAATTCCAGTGCTTTCTTAAATCTTTATCTGAAACATATTTTATCGAAATGGTGTCGGTATACCTTAAGTGTGTCACCCTACGGTTTGTGAATAATGTATACATGATCGAGACCCCTCTCAGATCAATAATCAGAAGCGGGACCTGGAGATCCATACTGACTCCTACAAATTCAACGTTGACTTCTATGATTGTGAGAACCTTTAACGCTAGTAACTAAATCCCTTTATCTCGCGATATATTATATGTCCGAGATTCAATCATCGGCATCCAAATACCTAGTTTTCTCTCGTTACCGACATGCACTCTTTACTCATTCCCGTGATATAACATTCTAGTGTTCTCATCACTTGCTTTCAAGTTAACCAATGTGATATCACCGAGAGTGCCCAGAGTATATCTATCCATCATCGAGATGGACAAATACAACTCTTAATCCATGAGCCTCGACATAACACCTTCTTAGCACTGAACCCACCTTTATAGTCACCCTGTTACGGTGTGACGTTTGATGTTATCAAGATACTCTTCCGGTGTTAGCAATTAACATGATCTCATGGTCTAAGGACTAAGATTACTTCGTATGATGTTATAGCAATATAAACATAATGACTTTGATCGTAATGCTATACTTCGGATGAATGTTCATCACATCATTCCACCAATGTTGTGACCTCGTTATTAACAACATCCAATGTCCATGATCAGGAAACCTTTATCATCTTGTTAATCAACGAGCTAGTTTATATGAGAGGCATTACTAGGGACTTTTTATTTTTTTTATTAAACACACATGTATTAACATTTCCAGTTAATACAATTATAGCATGCAAAATAAACATTTATCATAAACATGGAATAAGATAATAACCACCTTATTATTGCCTCTCGGGCATATTCCCTTCAGTAACCACTACACAAATCAACTTTAGAAAACATGGTAGAGGCACTCAATTCATCAAGCATATCATCTAAACATGGAATAGGATGACGGTACAAAATAGTAATATTATTGATAGCTCTACAATTAGTACACATGCGCAAAGAACCATCTTTCTTAGGTACCAAAATAATAGGAACAACAGTTGGGCCAAGGGACTCATGAATGTGATCTCTATCAAGTGGTTCCTAAATTTGGCGTTGTTTCTCCTTTGTCTCCTCGGGATTGGTTCTATATGGCGAACGGTTGGGCAATGCGGCACTAGGAATTAAATCAATTTGGTTCTCAATTCCTCTAATAGGAGGTAGTCTTGGTGGCATCTTGATGGTTGTGAAATATATCCATCTACGTCCACATTTAAACTGGATATTATTCATATTTTTGATGAAATATCTCTCTAAACCCTGCCACTAATGCATAAAGATCAAAGGGGTATGCAATCCTTTCTTTCTATTTTTCCCTACGTAGATAATGATGTTTGATGATGGGAATCACAATATTAAAGTCAAAGATACAAGATTTCTAACAACCCTAATAAACCAAGAATCGTGAAGTGGAGACAAATGCTTTAACGACCAACTATATAGCGGGAATAAAATTTTGGCCATACAGTTCCGGTCGTATAGTTGTCATCGACACCACTAGGTCAAACAGAACAACTTTCATGAAGGTACCCCTATATAAAGAGGCCTCGGATGATGAGAAACAATAGCTCTTTTCGATCACCGGCTGCCCCCAGAACTCCATCCACAACACCGAAGAGCCACTGGAGGAATAGACTTAGATCTAATCTCCAAACCCTTATCCACCACCATAGGCATATTTTAGCAATTGTAATGGTAGATCTCATCTTCGATTGGCGACATTTTAAGACTATTTTCTATCAATCTCATGATTAACATTACAATGTTTATGATCGTTGATTTCATCTCTATGTGTGAGTAGTTCTCTTTGGGCTAAGGGCTTCGTCCTAGCCATGCAGCTTTTGTGCATGTTATTTATCATATATGGGATCATGTATTAGTTTGTATGACTTGATGATTATTGTATCTTCTCTTTCCTCAATCTAAGGACTTGTCAGGTACCCAAGACCCCGAGGATTGAGCCAGGTATAGGGAGTATGAGTAATGACTAATCTACAGGTTGGGAACCCTAGTGACAGAAGGAGTAGTATGGCTATATGTGAGGGATTTACTAGGGATTAGAGGTGACATCACTATGCATATCATTAGTTCTCTTTCTTCTATGGATGAGACTAGTAGGTTATTGCTATAAGAAGTTGTGGAGGCAATAGTAATTATGGATGCACTACGCACATATAATTTATCTTGCTCTAACAATTACATCCATAATTTATTATTATCTTTTATTACCATGAGATGTTTTGCATAGATACAGGTGAAACCGAACGCCCTAGGCCCTCTCTCTCCATCATCGACAACAACAAAATACAGCAAACTCCTGGTCCGGTAAAACACAAAAATAATTCTAAAACTCCTGAAGGTCCGTTAAAATAACTTCACTATGCTTTCTGCTTCCCAAGGATTAGATAAACCTAGGTCTACTAGGGAAAAGAGCTATACTACATCCATAATCCGGATCGAAGGTATCACATCTTTGCTGGAAAAACATCATCATATTCCTGCAAAAGGTTAGCAATAGCAGGTGGCAAAGAAGGAGGCATATCCTCAAATGAAAACAAAACCTTTTTTCAGACAATTGCATAACATTGAGTATTGTTCACATCTAGTTCAACAATATCAATTTTATGTGCAAGCATACATGGACCCTTCAAACGAATTTTAGTAGCATGTTTAGAATCAGATTTAGTGGTCTTTGGTGGTACAAAATCTTCAGCAACAATCTGATTCTCACTTTTGTGTTTCTCCTCAGTTTTAGCTCTACTAGCTCTAGCAATATCATCTTTCAAAAAAAATTCAGGGGTCATAGATTTGAGACCAGTTTTCTTCCCATCATGCATAAGAGAATAGTGATTAGTTTAACCATCATGAACAGATTCTCTA
Organism: Avena eriantha; assembly: GCA_910589775.1. NCBI lineage: Eukaryota > Viridiplantae > Streptophyta > Magnoliopsida > Poales > Poaceae > Avena > Avena eriantha. Next base: position 140,311,938 of record OU342740.1, on the reverse strand, counting down.
TCAAATTGCCCAGGTCTACCAATTAACCAAAGAACAAGATTGCATGGGCACAACATCACAATAAACAAAATTAGAATATGTACCAATAGTAAAATGCACGTATACCGTTCTTGTTACCTTGATCTTGCGAGAACTCCCAAAACATTGGATGTAATATGAATGTGTGTGTTGTCTTGTTGGGAGAGCAAGCTTCTCTACCATGTCAACACTAGCTAGATTATTACAACTCCATCCATCAATAATGATTTGTATAGCTCTTTCCTTGACAACACCTTTTGTTTGGAATAGGTTGTGGCGTTGATCATGCTCAGCTTTGCTCAATTGCACACTCAACACACGTTGTGTAACTAAGCTCTTGTATTGATCAGCAGTTTTAGCTCCCATTACCTACGTCTCTTCTTCAGAATCAGAATTATCCCCAATCATGTGCAGCAATAACAGCTAATGTATCATCATCAAAATCACTTGTTGAATCATATTCACCATCATAACGCACCATCTTAACATGATGTGTTGTGCACATCCGCTCAATATGACCATATCCCCAGCATTTGGGGAATTGTATATCCTTCGTCTTGCTTGTGGAGGCCACGTAAGAAGAACAACGAGCATGGCCATTGGATGAAGGCAGTGGAGCAGCCGAAGGCGTTCTTGATGAAGGCGTGGTGGATTTGGAAGTGGTAGGTGCTGGTGGCGTACCACGCGAAGAAGGCGTTGATTATTGGGACGTCCATGACATGTACGACCTACAGGATTGTTAGACCTTCTCCATGGTGGTTGACGAGCATGCACTTCACGTTTAGCTTTGCAAGCAAGATGAAACAAATGAGTAATGGTATGATATTCCTTGTAGTCTATGATGTTTTGAATCTCCTTATTTATACCAAGAAAGAAACGAGCCATCATTTGTTTCGTATTTTCAACAATACCAACACGAACAATCCCAGTTTGTAATTTCTGATAATATTCTTCTACAGAATTTTTGCCTTGTTCTAAATGAGTCATTTTCTTTAGCAAATCTCGTTGATAAGTTGGTGGTACAAAAGAAACTCGCATAGCAGTTTTTAAAGCAGACCAAGTAGGAGGAATATTATCATGATTGACGTGACAATATTCAGACCACCAAACTGAAGAAAAATATGTAAACTCGCAAGTAGCAGCACTAACATGCATATTCTCAGGATATCTCAAACATGCAAAACGTTGATCTACTTCCAATTCCCATGTAAGATATGCATCAGGATTATATCTACCCTCAAAAAGGTGGAATATTTAGCTTAAGCTTAGAAACATGATCATTATTACGTACCGATGGTTGGTCGTTGCGATAGTAATGCCAAGGGCGGCCAGCAGGTTGTTCGACATACTCGTCGAACTCATCCTCATCTTCATACTCGTACTCACCATCCTCTTCATATCCTACGAAAGCTTCAGCCGTGGTACGTTAGCAGCCATTGGTGCAGTAGCTTCGGTGGTGGGAGCAGGAGGTGGTTTAGCTGTAGCAGGAGCAAACGAACCAGTAGTGATGTGATCCATGCATGGGACGCATCGTGCAGCCCCACCTGGTTGGGTAAATGCTCCCAAGGACATGGTACAGAAGCAGGTCCAGGGGCAGGTAACCTACGGAGGATCTCTTGAAACCTGGTGTCAAGCTTGTCATTGAAGGATTTATCTAACCCTTCAATCTTGTCAATGGTTTCATTGAGCTTGACGTCAACATCCTCCAGTCTTGTATCAACATCTTGTGCATGCCCTACCAACAACTTGGTGAAGTGAGCATGCATCTCTTTATTCGTCATGTTCGCCGGTTCAAGAGGTATATCTGCCAAGGTTAGTCCTTAAAAGCATAGGTGTATATGCCTACAACTACGGAAATATGGTGGAAACATGCGTAATCCGTTAAGCAATATACAAAGCTCTTACAAGGTCTTACCAAATAGTATGAAAAAATGATGTGCAACCGCAATGATTAGTGGTTCCATAGATTGAACCGAGCGATTACCAAGAGTTGACACAACACACGTGGAGAAATTTGTGGACCTCTGGGAAGGCATACCAAAGGAGTTTAGCAATTATCAAAACAACAATGCAAAGTTGAAAAGATGCTCAACGACGCTACCGTGCTTGTCATAGGCTAGACCGTACTAGAGACGCGAGCCTAGAGCACTAAAAATGTTATGACATGGCACAACAAGAAATGGTGTGATGATATGGTGCTTTGAAAAGAGAACCGAGATGTACAAAATCACTATGATGGCGAGTGTCTAGAACTGATCTATGGGGTCTAAAAACAGTATAGCCCCAAATATTTTTGTCGAAAATTTTCTACCGTGCTCTAGAAAGCGTGCAGGTGCCAAAAAATGTCCCTATAATGGCCGATGGAGAAAACTGATCCCCAAGGCCGGAAACCAGTATAGCCAGAAAAAATTTGGAGGCGTTTCCAGACTCTTTTTTTGCTCTCCTTGACTTGCGGCCGAAACTTGACTTACAGAAGTAGATTAAAGCACGGGAACAATATGGAAGGAAACAAAAAATAATAAGGAAATAACAACTCTACTCAGACTCGTGCCACAGCAGGAAAAGTGATCAGATCTGTGTCTCGGTAGGGAGGTGGTGGAGGAATCTAGGGTTTATGGTGGCAGTAGTAGATGGCGGCAGAATAAGGCGGTGGGTGTATGGCAATGGCAGAATATTGTGGTGGTTCTATGGAAATGGTGGTGGTCATGGCATCGGTGACTAATGTGATCAGAACTCGAAACTCTAAGGGACGAGACACCAAGACCAGCAACTCAACACGACAATGCAGACACAAATTCAACGATACAAAACTGAAAAGACAATGCAAGGAAAATATTTGTGATGGGATAGATCTAACTCTAATTGTATTTTTGAATTTTCCATGGGTTATTGGAAAAACAAATCTACACTAGGAAAACTGTAAAATCTAATCGAGCAGCCTGAAATCTGATACCACTTGATAGGGAAAAGGTGTCCGATCTTTCGATTAGCGAGCACGAGGGACCAATGGTGATAGTCAATTTGGGTGGAGTTCAGGCTTCATGATCCGACTACACGTGCGAGCACGAGGGACCAATGTTCGCTAGGCCAATCTCTTGGTGGTTACCGATCTTGTAGAAGCACAATCAACCTGACCAGCGAGGGTCTTAATTCCTACCTAAAATCGAGAATAAGTAAGAACTAATATTGCAATCAAGATATTGCGGATATAGATGAAAGCTTTATTGAAAAGGTGGGATCATGAATAGGTGCGAAGTACAGGAGGTCTATGCGACAGTCAAGCCTTGGCAAAGTTGCAATGATGGCTAACTTTTAGTCTAACTAAAATCGAAGTCAAAAGTGATGGCTATGCGGGTATTTAAGGAGGAAAAGGTGGGGTTTCGGCCAGCCATAGGTATGGTCCCCGAATCCAACCCTAGATGGCATTTTCCTCTCAAATACGAGCTCTAAAAAGTGACTGTTAAAATTCTTGTAAAAATAACATGGGTCTGGCCCAAAATAAAGGTGACGCATCACCATATTAAGCTATGGACGAATCTAAGTAATATACTTTCGTTCAAGTCTTCAATCGTCATTATGGTGGCTTCAAGTTCTGAAATCTCCACTTGTGGCATCCACTTCAATCCTCACATGCTTGCTGCCATCTCCATGCATGACCATGCTCCAATACTTGTCCCTCTCGTCCATGCTAGGTCCATCATTCTTAAGAGTAACAAACACATCTGATTTAGACAACAACCTATTCTTATGTATACGAGGAATAGTTCCAAGAAATGAAAGTACCTGATGGTTAAGTTTCTTGGCACGAGCATGAGTTGTAGGTCCTTGTAATTGTGTAATTGTAGGTACATCGGTTGTATCAATAGATGAGATGTCCACATCACACTGGCTGCGTAAAATACCATGAAGATGAGAAAATTAGCTATATGAACAAAACAATGAGATAAGGGGAAATCATAATAAGAATGATGGGCATTTCCTTCGTTAGCCACAATAATGAAAACTAAAGTGAAAATAGCAAAGTGACCGAAATTGCGGGTGTTGCCTCCGGATCAGGCAGTCCCGCGGCTCATAGACGACCGGGAAAGGAAGCCAGCGTGACAACGCCAATCCTCTTGGCCTACAGCATTGAGCGTTTGACGACATGGAAAGGAGGATGGCGTAGCGGTTGTCCACGACAGGGATTGCGTGAAGGGATGGCTGCACCGAGGGGAGGACTCATGCCTTCGGCAGTGCAAGGATGGTGGGCGACTTGACATTGAGGAGTGGTTAGCACGCGGCAAGAATAGACTGCAGCGGCAAGCCGAAATGTAGAGGGGCGTAGTGACGGAGGTGGCGGCGGCAAGGATGGAGCGCGGTGGCGGGCCGAGATGGAGAGGGGTGTGGCGATGACGACCGTGATTGAGTGCGGTGGCAGCGGCATCGCGCTGCATGGGGGCAGTGCCCAGGAATGTCATAGGTAGCGCAACTCCATATGAAAGGGAGGAGCAACCTAGAAAACACGGGTGGAGAAGGAGTGCTTGTGTGGCCTCGCTGCAGACCGCTCATCCGGCGACCTCTCTTCAGGCAAGAATGTGTCCCCAGCTACTGCAGACTCGGCGGAAATGAGGCCATGAGGGGAAGGAGAAGGAGGAGTGTTGCAGATATACTTTCTGGGTATACCCACTATGACTTGCTGACTAGGGTGGCCTACTTCAGATTAGAGCTTTGCTCCACGGGCGGCCCAGTCAGGGCGAGAAGACGGAGGTCCATCAGGCTATGGAAAGGCCTAGAAGACTTATCGACTTAGGTATGTTTAGTTACTTGTAGTCCAAGATGTACTTTGTAACCGACTCTTAGTCGTAGCTGGATAGGTCTCTCCTATAAACCCTAGGCCGGATATTTATATAAGACGTCCTAGGGACCAGCCTTTAGGAAAACCCAATATTATACAATCTCAACTCGCATAGGGGAAAACCTTGTAACCCATATTCCGGCTTTGCCGTGTTATTGGATTGACAGCAGGAGTAGGATCCGTCCAAAGCCGGCAGATTCAAACCTAGGTAAATCTTGTGTGCTCACCATCCTAGAATATCGTCGTCTCACACCCCCTTTCTCCACACGCCTCGAGGACCCCCTCTCGGTGTACATGTCTTCAATCCGACGACAAGGAGCACTGCTAGGAAGAAGGCGGCGCGATAGGATGGAAGGAGAGACAAATCATATTTGTCTTCATGGCTTGACTGAGAATAGATGCATAAGTAAGGAAGAGGAACATTGACTCATATGGCAGCGTCCCGGCGACAGCAGATTGCCTCAAAAGAGCCACAGACGACCAAGCTTAACACTATAGATAATATAGGTAGGTACTAGCACTCATACCCGTGCATTGCAGCGGGAGAAAAATAATCAACTATTAAAAGTAAACATTAGCGTGACCCAAATTTTGTAAAGTAAATTGACCGTTGTAACCCAAGCCTTAGTATACTCCTTTCTAGTGCATGTGAGTGTAGGGGTTCCGCGCATAAAAAAAATAAATTTTACTCTACGCCCCAAAACCCCTAAAGCTGCCAGGACCTATCTATTAGTAATACAGTAACGGGAGGGGCTTTTCGCGAACTTACCCTTGAATACCGGAAAGCGTTGTCAACGCTCAGGAGAGCGTGGTTGGTGTATACGAGCCGAATCCGACCTCAAGGTCGTGATGAAGTCCTTGCGCTCCTTCTGGCTCCAATGACTTGAGTGCCTCAAGTGTGACACCTCGTGGGAATTACACACGTCTGGTGCCTAACGATGACTCCCACTTCCCCGATCCAGCAGCAGTTGCGGAAGTAGAGCTCCCGGATCCGAATCCAACAGTGCGACGGTGCTATGCGGTGAAGATGTCTCTCGCTCGCGCAGTCAAGACTTGGGACCACGGTCACGAGAGAGAGAGAGAGAGAGAGAGGGGGAGAGAGAAATATCAATTAGAGGTCCTCCCAAAATTGGGGAGACCTTTATTGATTATTGGGTGTATTTTCTAGGACAATATACCCCACTATATATAGGGGGAGGGGAGGTACTACCTCCCCTCAAGTCCCAGGGTGGGACTGAAGGAGAGGAGGGGGTGGGGAGGCCGCCGGCCACCCCTAGTGGGCCCCGCGGGGGGGGGGGGGAGGGGCAAGGCCCAGCCGGCCACCCCCTTTGGTCCCTCTCCCTCTCTCCTTTCCCTAATGGGCCCTTTCCCTCCAGAAATTGGCCCATTAAGCCTTTGACCTTTTTAATTGATTTTCTCTTTATTAAATAATTATGAATAAATGATTAAATCAATATTTAACATTCATTCACACATTATCTAATCTCCGTGGCCATGGAACACCTTCCACCTCCACTCCGGACATCCTCCGGACTTACTGAAACCCTTCCGGTTTTCTCCCTTCTTTTCTTCGGTGATTCTACCGATCCTATAAATGCTCTCTAAGCATCATCAAGACCTTAAGGATGATACCCTATGGTTCAGGAACACTCCAGACATGGTCGAGACAATCCCGTACCAATGATCAACAAAGGGACCTGGATGGCCATGTGACCCCTGTGAATTCCACGAAGATCTTTTGTCGTTTGAACCGGTGACAGTCGTGTATTATTCCCTTTGTCATTCAATACTTGCATTGCCCGAGACCTGATCAATGACATCTTCATGTCGAGTTCAATCTCGTTACTGAACAATGCTATTTGACTCGTTCCGACAAGTGATATCCCCGTGATCTAATCACACGCTGCGCAGCTATTGGATATAACTTCTCCAAGTGGGCCCTTGAGTATCTTCCCGTCACATGGACGGACAAATCCCGCTCTTGACATATATTCCCTCTAAGGTTTCCTCCGAATACCTGAACATACCTTTATAACCACCGTTTTACCAGATGGCGTTTGATGCTATCTAAGCACTCTCGGGAGACAGTGATTGATATAGCCTCACAGTCTAAGAAATAGTCTACGAGGATCCATTTCTAATCATCGTAACTTGAACTTCGTGATATGATCGGGACACGATGTTTAGGTTGGGTATTGGTTCATCATCTCATTCTCAGAATGAGATGACCTGATTTCCAACTGGCATAAATGCCACATGATCAGGAAACTTGATCATCTGTTGACCAATGAACAAGTGACTAGAGTTTCACTGGGAACCCCTAGTTGTTTGTATAACACACGTGTATTGATGTTTCCACCCAATACAGTTATAGCATGATATAAAACTTAATCATAAACTATATGAAATATGATAATAGTCCTTACTACTATTTGTCTCTAGGGCATATTTCCAACAGTCTCCCACTTGCACTAGAGTACAAATACACTAGCTGTATTTGTTCTTAATTATTGGCACCATATAACCGGTACCTAGAACATGCTTGCTCATGGAAAAGGTTGAGTCTTGGGTCTGTACTTTACAGTCCCAGTTCCTTTGCAACTTATTAATGTCACTATGATTGACATTAATATTCTATCATCGTATGACCGCATCTGTGTGTATGCATCGTTGCTATGGCAGCAGAACGAGGCCTGATTCCAGGAGCCTACAGTGACGTTAGATCAACCTCGAGGGCTTTCTCATGGGCACTGTGCCCTGGGACACACCATTCTATGTTAAAATCGAATTAGCCCCGCCATAACATTATACAACACTTTAGATGGTACCCTTATCTATTATTATAAATGTATTCATCGAAGCACTATTGCACTCGGTGCAACTTTCGATGTTTTTGTTCACCTCGCTTCCTATTTTACTTTAATTGGTATCTACAGGAGTTTCCAACGTATTCCCTTATAACATAACTCTTTATGCTTTAAGATATGTCATCCCTCATGGATTTGGAAAATATTTCTACAGTTCTCTACTTAGGCACTTCGGACAAAACTTAGCTCAACGTTCCGTGATTCAGACTTGATCACTTTCAAACGTTCCTTATTTGGATTACATATTATGCTAAGTTATCATCATGGTTTTCTAAGATAGAACCTATGTCTTAACATAGTGGATGATGATCATCCTTTTCTTTCTTTCAACCATTGATGTTAAACTTAACGTTATTCCTAATTTGAGTTATTAAGGACTGGTTCCTTAATCAACTTCTATCCTGAAACCCTTTTCAAATCCCTTAAAGAATACTACATAATTTCATAATACATCTATTATCAACTTCTACATCTTATAAATCATTATTTATAAGTATTTGCGCTTTCATCCTTAACTTGCTTTAAGAATTACTCCTATAACCTCCCACTCAAACTATGTTGCTAACATATTTGGGTATGAGTCAGTACTCTTACTCAAACTATGTTCCTACATATTTGAATTTGAGTCTTATATTGCTCCCACTTAAAAATATGTCAATCACATATTGTTTTAGGAAGACTTCCATAGCTCCCACTCAATTTTATGCAAATTGCATATCTCCTTTACTATTTTGTATAACTTCAAAATCCTTTGATTAAATATCAAACTTGGATATTTACTATGAGATACTAGTACTTTACTAATTTTAAATCCACTAGACATTTAGCACACATGAATCAAATTCATTTGAATTTGTCCAATACTTGAAAAATTATGCTTTTGTCATTTTACCCCCGTTTTCCTATTAGGACTTTACATTCATTTGGGAAACTTCAAGTAAACCCTTTTACTTGTGAGATTCAGCAACAAATTGCTTTCTAATCTCAAGGGAAGTTTTCTTCTAGGATTTCTCATAATTCTAGTTTAGCATTATTTCCTTTGTAGTTCGTAGGTATGTCATGTACCAAAAATCATGACAAGTGATTCGCCAATGTTTCCATACAAGATATGGATTTACATTTTGAATCCTACTTCATATAGTGAAAACAATAGTGGAGGGAAAAACACAATGATAATAATCATTGATTCTTTCCTTCTGTGAAGAGAATCGTTAAGGAATGCTGTCCGTTGCGCTTCTCAACACTCTGATGCAGGGTTTTGAATCCTCATCGTGTTTTACACTAATTTCCATTTGCTCCATAATTGAGAAACATCACTGAAGTGAGCTTTCTCAAGAATGCACCAAAATCCAAGAACTACAAGTTTTTCTTTCCTTTTGGTTTAGCTATGGATTTCATATTCAAAGTTTCCAATGAATATACTACAAGGACTTATTTGCTATTGTTTTGGTCATATCGAATAACTCCAAAACTTTCACGAATTCAAATGGTTCACCAATTCTAATTGAGTGCTAACTATTTCTAAACTAATGGTCTCTACATATACTCTACAATGATTTGTTTAGTGCCTTCTATTTAACCCCTTTTTGATATCTTATATCATATTGTGATGCTTTGTATTTTGACGTTTCAAAACACTTTGCATTCCATAATTTCTTTTATGCCATTCATATAAATTTGAACTTCATTACTGTTGATCAAATCATAGTAATTTTATTCTCTTTTATATTTATACCCTTTATTGATGAAACACTTTGATCAAATCAAATAGTTTCATATTCATGTTTCCCTTGGTAAACTTACTTTACACATTTAAACAATCATGTAATGATAATTACCATTTTCTTTAAAACGCAATACATCGAATATGTATTTACTTTTAACAATTCATTAAACACTTTGTATTCAAGTAATACACGGTGTTCAAGTTATTTTGCCGAACTTAGGCATGATTTATATGTGAAAAGAAATCGAATGACTTTCACATATTATCACATAACTTTGAATTTAAACAATGGTTTCATTCATTAATGAAATATCATTAAGTTGGGTATTTTTAAACAAGGCATTTTATAATGTTTTACAAATATTCATACATTATCAATTAGTTTCAAACAACAAGGATAATTCACACATAATCAAACAAGATATGAACACGAATAGAAATCATTCATAAAAGTAGAACAACTGTTTGTTACAAACTGATATGAATAACTGTCTCACGAAGTGTGAGACAAACTAAAGAAGTTCACAATCTCTTGATTACCAAAAATCATCCAAAAACATAAACTAAGTGATAAATGTCGAGGCAGTGTGTCGTCGGCCGTCATCATCATGCTCGAAATCAACACGCAACGTCGCCTCCTCTCTAGCAAGCACCTCTATGCAGAAGGACCTGTTTTCAGTAAAACAGAACAAGTATCAGATATACTTAACACTGCAATGTGTTTGCAAGATTATCACATTTATAAAACTGTATATCAAATATATACCTTTGTCATCGATGACCTCTCCGGCGATTGGTTCAACCTTTACGTTCTGGAAACATAACATGAACTCATGGAAATCCAATGCTTCTGTATCACCACTCATGATTCTACTCTGGACATGTCCTTTGTAGCTGGGAGGCAATGACCGAAGCAGTACGTCTATCGCAAATGGATCAATCATCCAGTAATCCATGAAGTGAACCAGTATCGTGTGTGCATCAAGCATGCGCTCCAAGTGACTCCTCAGACATGTATGATCCTCCATCTGTATGGAAAGGAACTCTCCAAGCAACTCGTGCTTCCACATGCGCACATGGCCTACGAACTCTGCTCTCAGCTGATCCACCATCGAATATGTGTCAAGATCACCCATGAGCGGATGTAGTTCATCCACCATCCCGTAACGCATTATTATCTGAATGTAGGTGGACATCTCTTGACGATAGTAGCGGTCTTCCAACTCTTGTGGGGTCTCATAATAATCTGGCTCAGTCAAATCCATCGTGTGGCGTATGTAGTCTACCACATGATTCCTAGTAAGGAGATCATCTAGGCGCACAAGCCAACTAGGGAAGTTGGATCCATCAAGTCTAAGTTTCTCACCCTTTACCCAATCCTTAATCTCAAAGTAAGCTTCACGGTGAGCCATCTACATTTATAATTGCAGAAGGAATTTAGACTAAGTTTATAATTGAATGAGTTAATAATAACTCCACTCAGAAACACCTATCCCTAGTGAGGGTTCCTAGTGATAACACGACCCCTATCAGCCACATCTCCCCTGATCGTCACGGCCATCAATGTGGGTTCAAGGGTGGACGCTAAACGTCGGTCACATCATTCATGCGACTCGTGCTCGATCTTTCGACCATCTGCATTCCTAGGCCACGCTTCTCTAGCGTACTAGGCTCGCCAACTCAACCTTAGTGTATTCTCTGTGCAACATGGCTTACACCCACTGTATGTGAACGTATATATGTCTGACACCCAGGCCTGTCACCCTGGATCTCCTCATACTGAAGAACTTTCTTGGTGGTGCACACTAAGGGGGAACACAATCGTTGGTTATTTTAACAGGGATTTTCTTATTAGGCTACCGTCGAGTATCTAATACTATCACACAATAAGACATACAAACAATAACATTGAATGTAAATGCTATGTCATATGGTCCTTCACGTCGTGATCTCCATCCGTCGTTATCGGGTTCCGGCGCCAGGGTTCTGACGCCGTAGACACTAGGGTACCAGTGTCATTCCGGCGTGGTAGTTCGTCACCTTCGTGACTATCTACTACTATGCAACAAAAGGTAATTACTTTACCTTTGCCACAACCATATCACAAAGCAACGCCCACCTGCAAAACAAAGATAGACGCTTCTACTTTATCTTTGCATGTTTTACGCGACTGAATGGGCTTTCGTACGAGAACCGTTCTTACCTACGAACTTTCAGCACAACGTTAATCAAGTAGTTGTCTATACTACACCCCTTTCGGGGCCCTCTGTTGCAAATGGTATACCAACTAACGCGAGAGAGACAGACACCCCCTAAGCCACTTTATACGGTACAAGCCGTATGTCAAGCGTGGACCAGTCTCGCGAATGAACGCGTAAAGTCAGTTGGGGGCCGCTTCATCAAGCATTACTGCGGTATACACAAGTACACGTGGGAGGGTAACAGCTAAAAGATCAACGCCCACACGCTACATCTCGTGTGTTCTACCTGTACTAGCATTACTACGCATAGATCTAGCTCTGATACTACTGTAGGGGTTCTGCGCATAAAAACAATAAATTTTACTCTACGCCCCTGAACCCCTGAAGCTGCCAGGACCTATCTATTAGTAATACAGTAACGGGAGGGGCTTTTTGCGAACTTAGCCTTGAAGACCGAAAAGCGTTGTCAACGCTCAGGAGAGCGTGGTTGATGTAGACGAGCCGAAGCCGACCTCAAGTCGTGATGAAGTCCTTGCGCTCCTTCTGGCTCCAACGACTTTAGTCCCTCAAGTGTGACACCTCGTGTGAGTTACACACGTCCGGTGCCTGACGATGACTCCCGCTTCCCCGATCCAGCAGCAGTTGTGGAAGTAGAGCTCCCGGATCCGAATCTCGCAGCGCGACGGCGCTCCGCGGTGAAGATGTCTCTCGCTCACATAGTCCAGACTTGGGACCACGATCACGAGTGAGAGAGAGGGGGGGAGAAAATATCAATTATAGGTCCTCCCAAATGTGGGGAGACCTTTATTGATTATTGGGTGTATTTTCTAGGCCAATATACCCAACTATATATAGGGGAGGGGAGGTACTACCTCCCCTCAAGTCCCGGGGTGGGACTAAAGGAGAGGAGGGGGTGGGGAGGCCGCCGGCCACCCCTAGTGGGCCCCGCGGGGGGCAAGGCCCAGCCGGCCACCCGCCTTTGGTCCCTCTCCCTCTCTCCTTTCCCTAATGGGCCCTTTCCCTCCGGAAATTGGCCCATTAAGCCTTTGACCTTTTTAATTGATTTTCTCTTTATTAAATAATTATGAATAAATGATTAAATCAATATTTAACATTCATTAACACATTATCTAATCTCCGTGTCCATGGAACACCTTCCACCTCCACTCCAGACATCCTCCGAACTTACCGAAACCCTTCCGGTTTTCTCCCTTCTTTTCTTCGGTGATTCTACCGATCCTATAAATGCTCTCTAAGCATCATCAAGCCCTTAAGAGTGATACCCTACGGTTCGAGAACACTCCAGACATGGTCGGGACACTCCCGTACCAATGATACACAGAGGGACCTGGATGGCCATGTGATCCCTGTGCATTCCACGCAGATCTTTCGTCGTTTGAACCGGTGACAGTCGTGTCTTATTCCCTTTGTCATTCGATACTTGCATTGCCCGAGACCTGATCAATGACATCTTCATGTCTAGTTCAATCTCGTTACTGAACAATGCTATTTGACTCGTTCCGACAAGTGATATCCCCGTGATCTAATCACACGCTGCGCAACTATTGGATATAACTTCTCTGAGTGGGCCCTTGACTATCTTCCCGTCACATGGACGGACAAATCCCGCTCTTGACATATATTGCCTCTACGATTTCCTCCGAATACCTGAACACACCTTTATAACCACCGTTTTACCAGATGGCGTTTGATGCTATCTAAGCACTCTCGGGAGACAGTGATTGATATAGCCTCACGGTCTAAGGAATAGTCTACGAGGATCCATTTCTAATCATCATAACTTGAACTTCGTGATATGATCGGGTCACGATGTTTAGGTTGGGTATTGGTTCATCATCTCATTCTCAGAATGAGATGACCTGATTTCCAACTGGCATAAATGCCACATGATCAGGAAACTTGATCTTCTGTTGACCAATGAACCAGTGACTAGAGTTTCACTAGGAACCCCTGGTTGTTTGTATATCACACGTGTATTGATGTTTCCACCCAATACACTTATAGCATGATATAAAACTTAATCATAAACTATATGAAATATGATAATAGTCCTTACTACTATTTGTCTCTAGGGCATATTTCCAACAGTGAGTTACAAAAGATGTAAAATATTCCGAACATTTTTGGTTTGAGACATACTATGGTTTATGATATAACCCATGGAAAGGTATATCATTGGAAGAATGTTGGAAACCATGGCAAGACATGTGCGTTTTCTATTTGGATCAGATTCTGAATATTGGACTAATGGGGATTAGATATATGTCGATATTCTGTCATAAATATTCCTTCTCCCGCTCTCCACCACAAAATTGGTGAATGTGAGAATTCATCTATTATGTATCATGCTTAACTGTGTGCTAGCATCTATGTAGGGAGTACAATATAAACACCTATCTTATGTTGTCATATATACTAATAATTTCATATTTAATCATGTACTTCAGTGTTTTTCTTACGTGTATCTTAAAAAATCAAGGGAGGTCAATTATATTACCTTGTAAGTGAAGCATGGCATTACTTATTTTTTCCTAATTCCTTCTTCCCAAACAAATCATGTACTACTTTAGCGCCAATGTTACTGACCAAGTGCACACAACAACCGCCCTTTCCTGCATCCCCAATTGGCCTGATATTCTTAATAGAGTAACTTGTAGAAGAACCACAACCATGGCATCTTTGCATCCTCGTCTCCTGCACCTGTAGTAGAACCACAACTTGGTGTTCTTGAGTACACATCTCTCCTTCTCCTTCTCCTTCGCCTTCTCAGTGCTAATTTGCCTCCCACACATCCTAGCGTCGGCTAGGCCTACACAAGTCCCATATAGCTGGAATCATGACACTGCTCCTTGGTCCGCTCGTGATGCCAATGTCCATTGAAATCTGCCAAGCAATACACCACATGATTCTATAGAGGAAGAATACAAAGATTTGTAATAGCACATAGGGTTGTCCAGCTTGTGGGATGGTACCCCCTCATGGTAGACAAGACGACGGCGGGATGGGGCACCTCACCGGCAGTACAACGGAAGGAGTAGACGGAACACATCCAATCAATGTTAGCACACAGTTTTGGAGCTCCAACATGGTTGACAGTGACGACTATTGGAGATATACTTTCCGGGTATACCCACTATGACGCACTGACTAGGGTGGCCCACTTCGGGTTAGAGCTATGCTTCATGGGTGGCCTAGTCAGGGAGAGAAGTTGGAAGCCCATCCAGCTACAGGAAGGCCTAGAAGACTTACCGACTTAGGCATGTAGTGCTACTTGTAGTCCAAGATGTACTATGTAACTGACTCTATATCATTGCCGGATAGGACTCTCCTGTAACTCTGGGACTGGATGACTATATAAGCCGTCCTAGGGATAGGCCTTTAGGGCATCGACAAGCAAAACCTCCACTCGCAGAGGAGGAACCTCTCTTGTAATCTATACTTCTGACTCTACCATATTTCTGGATTGCTAGCAGGAGTAGGATCTGTCCACTATAGGCAGATTTGAACCTGGGTAAAGCATATGTGCTCACCGTCTTGGAACACCGTTGTCTCACACCCCATATTTCTCCACACCCCGAGGACCCCCTCATGGTTTACTTGTCACCAATCGGATAACATTTGGCACCCACCGTGGTGCGGGTGACTTTTGGAGCTACATTTCGGGCAGAATCTGTGTGAATCGGAGTCAGTGAGACAATCACCATCGACTGGGTCCTCTATGCTAGCGACGTCCCTCTTGTCCTTCTCGATGGGACTTGGATTCCGTCTAGCGATCCGTGACCAGCTACACAATCATGTCATTTGGTGAGATTGAGGTTTACCTCGGTTTCACTCAACCTGCAGAACCCACCCCAATGGTGATGATAGAGGTGGAAGAAACTTCTAGATTCACTTTGTCCACGGAGGCGGCAAAGTTCTGGGTCTCAGAAAACCCTAATCCCACCCAGCCCGAAACTGAAGCGAAGATAGTGGAGAAGATCTGATCTAAAGAAGTTCTCCCCAGGAGGTCAAATCTCAGGAAGATCAAAGCAGCAACAGTTTTGGATTTGGCTCTGCCGATGCTGGAGCAGGACAATCACTTCTGAGGCACACTATCAAGAGGATGATAGTGAGTGTCATAGTCAACATAGACGCAGTTCTTGAGACCATAAAGCATTTCGAGGAAGCTAAGGAAGAAGGCCTCAATTACCACGGAGCACATGGATCGCACTTCGTCGGATATGTTGGCTCTAGATCCTGCTCTGTCGATGCCGGAGACGACAATGACTCGGTGCTAGACACAATCGGAACAAATGTTCATACACTGGCTTCCCCTGAGGAGTGCATGACATCGGCAAAATTTTCGGGCATTCGAAGTAGAAAATTCAAGAGGAGATCAACTCCAAGGCTGCACAAGAGGGAGAAGGTCTAGATCTGATTCCCCACAAGTATGGATGAAAGCTATGATGATAACTCTCCTGACCCGCATGATGATATGGATCTCAGAGAAAATCCTAATGTCCAGATGTCCGAGAGTACTGATAGATGCTTTACTCCAGGAATTGGACCCAAAGCTGTTTGTGCTACGAGTGCCAATAAGGCTAACAAGGCAAAGAAGAAGAAAAAGAAGACCCTGACCAAGGATCTTCCAACTGAAGAAGTAATCGCCGTGGAATACGGGGAGGACTCAGATGGTGCTCTGATCCCCTCAGATCGAAAACAAATCTCCGGTCAATGGACACATGGTTACACCAGGTGCCCAAGAATTCTTTGGAGAAGCACTTACAATGCTAATCCCAACCGCGGTGGATCTCAATCCAAGCGAGTTGGAGAAAAGAGCTCTAGATCTAGAGGCGTATCGACAACGACTCTTAGACAAGGCTACTAACCTTGTCGAAGAGAAGAAGCGCATTGTAGAGGCAGGACAATACAACTCCCTTCAGCATCAAAAGACCCGGAACAGCCCTAAGCTGGAAAATTGGAATCTGGAAGTTCACCAGTCCCTTTTCGAGTGAAAAAATAAAGACATAACCGTGGGAAAGCCCGAGATCGACAACAAATGAAATTGGATGTATAACACACTGGTAGAAAACACTGCTCCGACCCGAGTGATCCAGGCGAATAATCCAAACCTAGAACAGGTCTAGCTAACTGTGAAACTACTCACCAAGGGCCTAGAGCAATAGAAGGTCACCATGTCTGGCAGTGGAAAGCTGATCTACAAATCCGACCAATGCTGCATAGACATTGGTCGATAGTAAGATACAAGGCCATGACAGGAACCGGATCGACACTACCATTCCGACCCTCGGGGCGACAATTATTGAAGAGCCAGCTCTTTAGGATAGTGGCATAGAACCGCATGTAGTTGGATCAACGTCGCCCTAGCCGCGAAGCGAGATGCCATAGCAGCAATGGTTCCACAGCAACCTCCCCAGCGATAGTCAAATAACCGAAGGGAAGAATAAGAAGCATGATGTTGGGAGCAGTAGCAGCAAAGAATGCCACCTCCCAGAAACACAAGTTGTCTGGCTAAGCCTCACCACAATAAAGGCAACGGCGGATGAAGGAACGACAAACACCGCGTCAGATCAAGTCGATGTGGTGGTCCATCGCCACGAAGCCCTAGGTGGAGGAAACAACACACCGGCACCACCAAGCAACACCCATAACGGCTCCCATGGAGGCCAGGGAGGGCACCGAGGCGGAGGCAGTGGTGGAGGAAACAAAAATCCTGATCCATAGAAACGTAGCCGCGGCAAACATCCGAGACGGTGCTCTCTGTCACCAAGTGATGCTAGGCACCGAATCAATTCAAACATTGAAGCGCGGCGCTACGAGTCTGATAATATATACATGGGCCCAAAATGCTTTAGGCCGTGCATACGACAAATAGATTTTCCTGAAGGATTTTCTATCTCAAGGCATATTTAACCCAACGACAGTGTTGCTTGGCCAGACATCTGGCTTCAGGATTTCATTCGGGCCTGCTGCATCGCCAAGGGAGGAAACAACTTGGTTGCAGTTCAATATCTCTCACTTTTGCTGAGGAAGACGGTTGGATCATGGCTCAGTGAACTCCCGGAAAACACAATTCACAACTGGTATGATATGCAAAGTGCGTTCTTCCAGAATTTCGAAGGTACATACGGGAAGCCCTGCACGGTCGGACACCTGCAACATTGCACCCAGAAACCCGGAGAAACTTGCCGAGACTACCTCGGATGATGGATCAACACAAAGAATTCCTGCGAGGGAGTAAACGACCAGAACAACGATTGAAGCTTTCATCATAGGGCTCCCAATCGGATTACTGCGTCACTAACTAGAATGTGACAAAGTCAATGATCTGGGAGAGCTGATAGAAACAACAAGCAAATATGCAAGGGACTGCTGAATGTACTGGCTGTACCACAGTCAGCTAAACAGCCAAAGCAGCAGCAGGCCTAGAAACGTAAGAACACCTTGGAAGAGAAACCCAATCCGGAAACCGCGACTATCAATGCAACTTTTGGGTCTGGAGGATGAGGAGGCCACGGAGGCAGGGGGACGATGTCACGGGTCTTCACGAGTCCAAGGTAGAGGACCCTAGCAACCTGGTAAAACCTATTCTTGGGCTGACATCACCAATAATCCATGCGTGCATCACCTGATGGCAACGGGGGCTTGTCCCACACAAATTCTGAGTGTCGTTTCAATGACAACATCAAGAAATACGAATCCACTGGCTACAAGGCCAAGCGACAAAAAGGAAAGAAAAATTTCGACAAAGAGGAGTCCAAGGAAGATTCCGACATGGAGGAGAAAGATGCCTCAAATCCCAAGTAGGATGGAAAGAAGACCTTCCTAACCAAGAAAGACACTTATGTCTGCTTCCTTGGATCCCAATCAGCTAAGGTAAAAAAGGCAGTAATGCACGAACTCAACGCAATTGTTCCGGTTGTCCCCCAGTTTCTGGACTGGTCAGAAGTATTACCTTTGACCGACGCGATCATCCTCTTAAACCACAAAGGTGGGGAAAGTATGCTCTGGTCGTCAATCCACTAATCAACGGATATGGGTTCTCCAAGACTCTCATGGATGGAGGCAATAGATCAACATACTCTACATCGAAACACTGCACCGTATGAGGATATCAGAAACATAGCTGAACCACAACACTGTGGTTTTCCATGAATTTGTCCCTAGAATACAAGCAAACTCTCTAGGAGAGATTACTCTGGATGTTACCTTTGGAACGCCCAGTAATTATTGGATGGAACCATTGCCTTTTGAAGTGGTGTCATTCAAGAGCGCGTACCATGCTATCTTCGGTCCCATGGCTTACTGGGCTTTCATGGCTTGCCCTTGCTATATTTACAACATGCTGAAAATTCCAAGTCCCAATGGTGTCATCACGATCCAGGGAAACCCGAAGGAAGCACGAGAATGCAAATACGGAGTTGTTGCCTTTGATGAAGCCATATTACATGTCGAGGAGTACTAGGAGATCAAGCAGAACACCGACCCATTCGAGATGCCCGCAACAAAGAAGGACGTGTTGAAACTGACTTCGGAGTTCAAGACATCGAAAAAGACGAATACAACACCGCTAAAGGATGACAACCCCTCCAAGGTGACATAGATAGGCGTAGGTTTAGATCGCAAATAGGAAAGCGTGTTCATCGAGTTCCTCGAAGCTAATAAAGATATCTTCGCATGAAAGCCTTCTAACATGACTGGAGTACCTAGCAAACTTGCCAAGCACTCTTTAAACATGTATCCTAATGCTAAACCCGTCAAATACTCCTTACAACGTTTCAGCGATGAAAAGCGCAAAGTGGTAGCTAAGGAACTAGCCCGGGTAGAGTTAGCCATATTTATTGAAGAGGTCATCCACTCTGAGTGGTCGACCAATCCTGTAATGGTCCCTAAAAAGGACACCACTGATTTAAGGATGCGTGTTGATTATACTTCTGTAGTCGTATTGAGGACAAGTACACCATGAGGGGGTCCTCGAAGCGTGCGGAAGAGAGGGTGTGAGACGTACGGTGTTCTGGGACGGTGAGCACACAAGTTTACCCAGGTTCGAATCAGCCGGCTTTGGACGGATCCTACTCCTGCTAGCAATCCAGTAATAGGGCAGAGCCAGAATATGGGTTACAATGGTTTCGCCTGTGCGAGTTGAGATTGTAGACTATTGAGGTGTGCCCTAAAGGCTCTCCCTAGGACGGCTTATATAGATATCCGGCCTAGGGTTTACAGGAGAGATCTATCCGGCTACGACTAAGAGTCGGTTACAGAGTACATCTTGAACTACAAGTAACATTATGGGCCTAAGTCGGTAAGTCTTCATAGCCAATTGGTCATTCTAGGAACATAATTTATGTAAGTCAGAATACCCAAAGTCAGAATACCCAATGTCGGGCAGAAGCCGAAGTCCGGCTCCAAGGCACCGCAGCCACAGCCGACATACGGGACGATCTGTATCCCCGAGCGACATAAGGGACAGGATCAATTCCAACATAGAGGCGCGACGCTATGAAAATGATGACATGTACATGGGCCCAAAGTGCTTCGGACCACGCATCAGAGCTACAAGATTCCCGGAAGGATTTGCTATCTCAAGGCACATCCAAGCCTACTACGGCATTGCTCGGCTAGATACTTGGCTACAGGATTTTTTCGAAACTTGCTGCATCGCTAAAGGCGGAAATAGCCTGGTCGCAACCCATATCTCCCGCTTATGTTGCGGAAGACGGCGCGATCATGGCTCAATGAACTTCCCGGCGGCCCTGTTCGGTCGGAGACTGGTATGACATGCAAAGTGTGTTCTTTTGGAATTTCGAAGGCACATATCGGAGGCCCTGTTCGGTCGGAGACCTACAGCGTTGCACCCAGAAAGCCGGAGAAACTTGTCGGGATTACCTCGGATGATGGATCGACACCAAGAAATCCTGTGAAGGAGTAAACGATCAAACCGCGATTGAAGCTTTCATCGCAGGGCTCCCAATTGGTCTACTACGTCACCGCTTGAAGTGTGATAAGGTCACTGATTTGTGAGAGATGATAGAAACAGCGAGCAAGTATGCAGATGCTGATGCCGATGTAGAAGGATTACTCAATGTCCTACTTGTGCCTCAGTCGGCAAGACAACCAAAGCAACAAGCTTAGAAGCGCAAAAATACCTCGAAAGAAAAACCCAACGCGGAAACAGCAGTGGTTACTACTGTTTCCGGGACTGGAGGACGAGGTGGATGCGGCAGAGGCATGAAAAACTAATAGTGCTGATGATGTCACCGGCAGTAATGGAGTTTCTACAGACATGAAAATAGTACCGGAAAAGATTCAAACTCGGCCTAATGCCGAGAAAGCCCTCACACAACAAAGCATATGCGCTCATCTCTAAGAGAGAGTTGGGAGGAAGGTTATGGAGCTGAACTCTGTAATGATCAATCACCTCAGAGAAGAACTCCGAGGGAGGAAACGACAAACCTCTATCAAGGTGGGTGCCGAAGTGGACCCGTTCGCCGTCGCGTGGATTGGGGATGGTTTCCTCGAAACCGCTCTGCCAGTTGCCGGCAGCGAGAAGCCCCTCATTCTCCACGTTCTTGAGGCCCTTCTCGTTGAGAGCGCAGGGGATCCAGATCCCTCGGAAGCTCTCTTTCTCTGCCACCACCTCCGCCGTTGCCGCCACCACCGCTGCCGCCAAGCCGGAGGAAGAAGATGAAGCCATTTCTCCGGCGAGAAGATGACCTAAAAGGGGCAGCGCTGGGAGTTCTGTGGGAGACGAACGGGGAGCTCTGTGCACGCAGGGAGATGGGAAGGAAAGGAAAAGGCAAAGGACTGGTTGAAGGAGAGGGAGCAAATCCTAACCCCTTATATCCACCTAACTGCGCCAAGATTCGTACAAATGCTACAGTGTACCCGCCACACGTCGTGGAAGGAACTGGGAAGGACCCACAGGATAATTGCGTCGCCTCGGTCTACACGCACACATTGAAATGGCGCCTCAGTTCCGCGAACCGTGGACCCACCAACGGTCATGCTGACGGCATGCCTGTCAGATGACGTGACTTGACCATGACTTGTGTCAGGTGGCGTTAGAAACCAAGTTCCGGCTTAGTTTGAAATCAAGCTGGAAAATCCAAGTACCTGTTGATAGGTCTGACTTATTTTTAAGACCCGGAACGTATTTTTTGTTGTGAAGTTTCAGGAACCCTTCAAGATTCTGCAAGCCAAAGATCAAGCTAGACGATGATAAATCCGACTTTGGATCTTGGAGGCCTCCGGGGGCTGCTGTTGGGGATATACTTTCCGGGTATCCTCACAGTTCCTCATTGACCAGGGTTGCCCACTTCGGGTTAGAGCTTTGCTTCACAGGCGTCCCAGTCAGGGAGAAAGACGGAGTCCAATCCGGCTATGGGAAGGCCCTGAAGACTTACCGACTTAGGCCCATAATGTTACTTGTAGTTCAAGATGTACTCTGTAACCGACTCTTAGTCGTAGCCGGATAGATCTCTCCTGTAAACCCTAGGCCGGATATCTATATAAGCCGTCCTAGGGAGAGCCTTTAAGGCACACCTCTATAGTCTACAATCTCAACTTGCACAAGCGAAACTATTGTAACCCATATTCCGGCTCTGCCGTATTATTGGATTGCTAGCAGGAGTAGGATCCATCCAAAGCCGTCGGATTCGAACCTGGGTAAACTTGTGTGATCACCGTCTCGGAACACCGTACGTCTCACACCCCTCTCTTCCGCACGCCTCGAGGACCCCCTCATGGCGTACTTGTCCTCAATCTGACGATAGTTGGCGCCCACCGTGGGGCAAGTGAGCTTCAGATCTGCGTTCCGAGTGGAATCTTCAAGAATTAGAATCGGCAAGACTATCACCGTCGGTCGCATCCTCTATGCCAGCGACGTCCCTCTCATCGTTCTCGACGAGACTTAGATTCCGGCTAGGGAGGCCGTGACTGCCTACACAATCATGTCTTTTGACGAGATCGATGTTTACATCGGTTTTGCTGAACCTTCCCAACCCACCCCAGCGGTGATGAAAGAGGCAGAAGAATTTTCTGGGTCCCCTTTGTGCGCAAAGGCATTAATCACACCTAACCCTACAACCGCAGAACTTACTGCGGATGAGCTGGATGAAAGGGCGCAAGCCCTAGAAGCACGTCGTCAACAACTCCTCGATGAAGCCAAAAACATCGAGGTGGAGAAGAAACGCATGTCAACTAAGGACTACATGTCTCGGTTGCATTTGAATACACGGAAGCGTCACACCAATGACCACCAATTCCCAGGTGTCCGTGCCGTCCTTTTTGGAGATGAGATGGGGAAGCCACGGAAAGATAGCAATAGAGATTGGGTTTACCCAACCCAGTACAGAATACCGTGGCGGCCCGAGAAATTCTATCGGCTAATCCAGGACCGGAGGAGATCCGTTTGGGTATCAAACTACTCAACAAGGGAATGGAGCAGCAAAAGGTCGCCCTGTCTAGAAGTCAAAAACTGGTCTCGGATTCTGACCAATGTCGCACAGATCCGGCATGGGCTGGTGTAAGATCCCATTACGTTCGGGCGCAATATCATAACCCCGAACGATGGGAAGACAACTATTCAAGAACCGGATCATCAGGACAGCATCACAAAACTACGCGTAACTGAAGCAACATCGCTCCAGAGGCCGAGAAAGATGCCATTGCTGCACTGAATCCAAAGAACCCTCCCCGACGAGAGTCTAACGGTCGAAGGGGAGAAGGTAAAGAGAAACGTCGGGAGGAGGATCGTCCAAAAATGACACCTCCTAGACATACAAGCCGTCCAGCTGAGCCACACCATGGTTGGAACGACGGACGAAGGAACGACGGAAACCATGCTGGTACAAGCCGGCAGGGGGCTCGTCGTAGTCAAGATCCTCCCTGGAACCGGAATAATGAAGCTCCAGACGGAGGCCAGCGATGAGCCGGAAACAATTCAGTTGCCCCACCCTCTCCACCAAGCAGTCATCCCAACGGCTCCCAGGGGGGACAAGGAGGACGACGTGGCGGAGGAGGTGGTGGCAGAAGCTAAAGTCCGGCTCCAAGGCACCGCAGCCACAACCAACATACGAGACGATCTCTATCCCCGAGTGATGCAAGGCACAGGATCAATTCCAACATAGTGGCGCGGCGCTATGAAAACGATGACATGTACGTGGGCCCAAAGTGCTTCGGACCATGCATCAGAGCTACAAGATTCCCGGAAGGATTTGCTATCTCAAGGAACATCCATGCCTACGACGGCATCGCTCGGCCAGATACTTGGTTACAGGATTTTTTCCAAGCTTGCTGCATCGCTAAACGCGGAAACAGCCTGGTCACGACCCGATATCTCCCGCTTATGTTGCGGAAGACGGCGTGATCATGGCTGAATGAACTTCCGGAGAACACCATCCATAACTGGTATGACATGCAAAGTGCGTCCTTTCAGAATTTCGAAGGCACATATCGGAGGCCCTGTTCGGTCAGAGACCTACAGCGTTGCACCCAATAAGCCGGAGAAACTTGCTGGGATTACCTCAGACGATGGATCGACAACAAGAACTCCTGTGAAGGAGTAAAGGATCAAACCACGATTGCAGCTTTCATCGCAGGGCTCCCAATTGGTCTACTACGTCACCGCTTGAAGTGTGATAAGGTCACTGATTTGGGAGAGATGATAGAAACAGCGAGCAAGTATGCAGATGCTGACGACGATGCAGAGGGATTTCTCAATGTCCTAGTTGTGCCTCAGTCGGCAAGAAAACCAAAGCAACAAGCTCAGAAGCGCAAAAATACCTCGGAAGAAAAACCCAACGCGGAAACAGCAGTGGTTACTACTGTTTCCGGGACTGGAGGACGAGGAGGAAGCGGCGGAGGCCGGGTGCGTGGCCGTGGGACTTCAAGGGTCCAAGGTAGAGGAGAACAGCAACCAGGCAAAACCTACTCTTGGGCCAACATTGCCAATAACCCATGTGTGCATCACTTAGACGCCAATGGGGGCTCATCCCACACTAACGCCGAATGTCGTTTCAATGAAGACATCAAAAGAGATGACACCGCGGGCTACCAAGCTAAGAGGAAGAAGGGAAAGAAGAATCCTGAAAAAGACAAAGAGAACAAGGAAGATTCCGACATGGAGGAAGCTGATGCTTCAAATCCCAAGCCGGAAGGGAAGAAAACTTTTCCCACCAAGAAGGACACTTACGTCACCTTCCTCGGATCTCAACCAACAAAGGTCAAGAAAGCAGTTCTCCACGAGCTCAATGCAACAGTTCCGGCTGTCCCTCAATATCTGGACTGGTCAGAAGTTGAAATCACATTTGACCGCGCTGATCACCCGCCTAAGTTGCACATGCGAGGAAAATACGCCTTAATCGGCAACCCACTTATTGACGGTTATGGTTTCTCCAAGACCCTTATGGACGGTGGTAGCAGCATCAATATTCTTTATGTCGAAACGCTACGCCAGATAAAGATCTCAGAAACCCAGTTGAACCATAGCTCTGTGATCTTTCACGGAGTTGTCCCAGGAAGACAAGCTAATTCCCTAGGAGCGATTATTTTGGATGTTACCTTTGGAACTCCAAAGAATTATCGGACGGAGGCACTTTCCTTCGAAGTGGTCCCGTTCAAGAGCGCATACCACGCTATATTCGGATGTCCGGCTTACTGGGCTTTTATGGCTCGTCCGTGTTACATTTACAATATGATGAAAATTCCAGGTCCCAACGGTGTGATCACCATTAGGGGAGACCCGAAGAGAGCGTGAGAGTGCGTGGATGGAAATGCCGCCTTTGCAGAAGCCGTGCTGCACGCCAGGAGTACCAGGAGAACAAGAAGAGCTTAGATCTGTCCGAGATGCCCACAACAAAGAAGGACGTGACAAAGCCAAATCCGGAGTTCAAGGCATCGGAAGAGACGAATAAAGCACCGTTGAAGGATGATGACCCCTCCAAGGTGACCCAGATAGGCGTAGGCCTAAGTAGCGCATAGGAAAGCACGCTCGTCAAGTTCTTCCAAGCAAATCAAGATATCTTCGCATCGCAGCCATCTGACATGACCGGAGTACCTAGGGAACTTGTCGAGCACTCTGTAAATGTAAACCCGAACGCTAAACCCGTCAAACAGTCCCTACGAAGGTTTGGCGATGAAAAGCGTAAGGCAATAGCTAAGGAACTAACGCGGCTCGAGTTAGCCGGATTCATAGAAGAGGTCATCCAGACTGAGTGGTCGGCCAATCCTGTAGTGGTCCCTAAAAAGGACACCACTGATTTAAGGATGTGTGTTGATTATACTGCCTTGAACAAGGCTTGTCCAAAAGATCCGTTCGCTCTGCCTAGAATTGATCAAATTATCGATTCTACAGTAGGCTCGGAACTCCTCTGTTTTCTCGACGCATATTCCAGTTATCACCAAATCCGGATGAAGGAATCTGACAAAGTAAAAACTTCATTCATAACCCCTTTCGGAACCTTCTGTTTTGTTACGATGCCCTTTGGGCCGAAGAACGCAGGAGCTACTTACCAGCGCAGGATACAGCGTTGCCTCCATGACCAACTCAGACACAATGTACATGCATACGTGGATGATATCGCGGTGATGTCCGAAAAGAAGGAAACACTGATTTCCGACTTGGAGGAGACATTTTCCAATCAACGAAAATACAACATTATGCTTAACCCGAATAAATGCTTCTTTGGAATACCAGCCGGAAAATATTTAGGTTTAATCGTGTCTCAAAGAGGCATAGAGGTAAACCGAGACAAAATCAAGGCTATACTCAATATTTCCAGGCCAACTCGCCTGAAGGACGTACAAAGATTAACTGGTTGCATTGCTGCGGTCAGTCGATTTGTAAGCCGGCTTGGTGAAAGAGCCGCACCATTATACAAACTCCTGAAAAAGACCAAGGATTTTGTTTGGACTGACGAAGCTAAAGCTGCACTACAAGATCTGAAGAGAGTACTCTCATCTGCTCCTATCCTTGCAGCGCCGGAACCTAAGGAACCGATGTTGCTCTACCTTGCTGCGACAAATAAGGTCGTTAGTATCGTCATGGTAGTGAAGAGACCAGAGGAAAATCAGGAACACCTGGTGCAGCGTCCGAGTAACTTTGTCAGCGAGGTCCTGACGGAATCAAAACAGCGGTATCCGCACTATCAAAAGTTGGCTTACGGTATTTTTCTAGCATCTCGTAAGTTACGACACTACTTTCAGGAGCATCCAATTACCGTGGTGAGTACAGCTCCCATGAGAGATATAATCAACAATAGTGACGCCACAGGACGCGTCGCCAAATGGGGCATAGAGCTTTCAGCTTTTGATATTGAGTATAAACCTCGGACAGCAATCAAATCCCAGATCCTTGCTGACTTTGTCACTGATTAGACAGAGACGAAGGAGAACATGACCCTCCCTGAGTCGGAATATTGGACCCTCTTTTTCGATGGGTCTAAGGCTCGAGGGGGCTCGGGAGCTGGCGTGGTGCTCAAATCACCCCAAGGAGATAAACTTTTATACGTGTTGCAGACCCACTTCGTAGCGACAAAAATATTGCCGAGGATGAAGCATTGTTGCATGGAATCCGGATTGCTAAGGATATTGGCATCCGACGTTTGATGTGTTACGGAGATTCGGACCTTGTTGCTCAACAAGTGTCTGATATTTGTAATGCAAATAAACACATGGCAGCATATAAAGCTGTCGTGGATGATCTATCTAAATCGTTCGAAGGGTTTGAAGTTCAACACATCCCTCGAGCAGAAAATGAGGAAGGAGACGCACCATCTCGGATAGGTTCTGCACGGAAAGAGGTCCCGGATGGCGCTTTTCTAGAGCACCTGAAAGTTCCCTTGAAAAAGGGAGTAGATGAGGAATATCCGACCAAATCCGACTCACCTTTGATAGCAGTTCTGGCTGTAATTCTCAGCGGGACTCAACCCTACCTCAATTATTTGGTAGATGGAAAATTACCCTAAGACACGGTGCTGAGCCAGCAGATTATCCGACGAGCAAAAGCCTATACTATTGTTAAAGGTGAGCTCCATAAGCGGAGTGTTTCTAGGGTTTTTTAGCGCTGCGTATCTCCAGAAGAAGGAGTGGAAATCTTAAGAGAAATCCACGAAGGTGAGTGTGGTTACCACGCTGCAGCCAAATCTTTAGTGGAAAATGCTTTTAGACATGGATTTTTCTAGTTTATAGCTCAGGCAGATGCCAAACGATTAGTCAAGACGTGCAAAGGCTGCCAAAAGTACGCCAAACAAGATCGTGTTCTGGCTGATCAGCTGCGAACAATATCTATAACATGTCCCTTTGCGGTCTGGGGGCTTGATATGGTAGGACCATTTAAACGAGCTCCAAGTGGATTTACTCACCTCCTAGTGATGGTGGATAAATTCACCAACTGGATTGAGGCTAAACCTGTAACTAGTTTCGATGGAGCAACATCCAAAAGATTTGTCGAGGATGTTATAATCCGGTATGGTTATCCGCATAGCATTATAACGGACAACGGGAGTAACTTCCCTACGGGAGAATTGGCTGAATTCTGCAATGAGCAAAATATCCGGCTTGACATTGCTTCAGTCGCACATCCACAAGCTAACGGACAAGTAGAAAGAGCAAATGGTTTAATCCTACAAGGCCTAAAACCGAGACTCGAAGCACCACTACGACGTGTTGCGGGGGATTGGGCAGAGGAATTACCGTCTGTAATTTGTAGTTTACGAACAACTCCAAACAGGTCAACAGGATATACACCTTTCTTCTTGGTCTATGGCGCAGAAGCAGTTCTTCCTAGTGATTTGATTCATACATCTCCTAGAGTGGCCGCGTATACTAAAGAGGATGTCGAGATTTCTCGACAAAATGATCTCGACTTAGTGGAAGAAGTTCGCGTCATTGCTGAAATGAGATATACAGCCTATCAGCAGAAGTTACCCAAGTATCATAGCCAGAGAGTCCGAGATAGATCTTTCAATAAAGGTGACTTGGTTCTCCGGCTTGTGCAACAAAGAAAGCAAAAACTTTCCCTAGTATGGGAAGGGCCCTTATTGGTTAGTCGAGTATTGCATAATGGATCGTACTACTTATCTGACATGAGGCCAGTCAAAGAAAGACCTGCTACTAAGAAGAGAAAGAGAGCTGGAGGCAGTACAAATCCGGATGAATTAGACAGACCATGGAATATTGCTCAGCTACGTCCCTTTTATTCTTAGTTTATCCTTCTTTGTAATCATACATATGTACATGTTCTGTGAGAAATAAAAGTTTTGGTTGCCTCAAGTTTTTCTGAGAAGTTTTTACCATCTTATTTCCAAATGATCTTGTCATAGTTGAAAATCCCAGAATGCTTGAAAGTACTTTATGCTCATGTTCGTTCTGGTTTAGATTTCCGATTCTAAAATTGCTACCTTCGGGTATAACTCTAAAATTTCTAGTATTTACTTTGGTTATTTATCTGATTGCTGGAAGCGGGCATTTTCCGAGTAGTGAATTGTTGGTACTGGAAGCCGGCTTTGTTTCCGAGTTTAAACTGGTTTAAATTGAGCTCCGTTGCTCGGCAAAGTTTCCGGCGGAAGGTTTAGCCGGCTCACAAAAGGGACGAGGCGGAAAGCCAGATAAACGATAAGTAGAGACGAAAAAATACAAGTGCTTATGTAAACATTTCAGGCACACAAAAAAAAACTTAAAGCCAAAAAGTGTTGAATAGATCAAAAGCTTAGCACTAGCAAAAGTTAAAGTATTGCATATTTAAAGACGCATCATGTTTTTCTAGAATAATACAAAAAATTCTGATCTATGATGTAGGAGGAGATGCAGGAGCTGCTGGCTCGCTGGATACGTCACCTTGATATCTTTCCGAGATGTCCACACCCGAGGTGGTGCGTTCATCGTCGGAAATTTCTGCTGTTTCTTCTAGAGGCGGAGGCGTAGTGTCCACGCGGTTGAAGAATGGAGTATCGTAGCTGGTCAAGTCAGCTACATGAGACCCATATCCGGCACAGGAGTCCATGATGGTCTTGATGTCCTGCTCCTGGCCATCTTCGTCCACTGTAGAATACACTTTGGTCACTTGCCATATCTCCATGTTTCCATGGTGGCTCATGACCATGGTGAGAGCGTTCTACGCTGCGGATCGCGCGTAGGACATGTTCCAATCCTGGACTAGCTGTGTCATTTCCTTTTCCTTGTCCCGCACCTAAAAATCCGACATGCGGTGCATGTCTGGAATCTTGAGGGCTTCGCCAATATCCTCTAGGGATTGGCGGATGTCATGAAGCAGGTCGCCGACTTAGGTAAGCCGATGGATGTGGGGCTCAGCAGAGGTGGAGTCCGTCAAGTTCAGAGGACATGTATACAAAACAAGTTAAGAAATATCCGACATTGAAGAAAAGGTAAGTCAGACAGATGGAACGTACCGAAAATGACGTCGTTGATTCTGGTCTTCTCCTCCCGGAGACTTTGGAGTTCATCCCGAACCGCCTGGCAAAGGTCCCTCTCTCTGCTTAGCTCATTCTTGAACTCCGAGATTATTTTGTCTTGAGCAGCGATCTTGCGATCACGCTCTTCTATAGCCACGGAGGAGGATTCAAGGACTTGAGCTATGCTCTTTTCATGATCTGCCTTGAGCTGGTTCAGTTCTTAGCGAAGCTCCTTGTTCCCCACCACCAAGGTCTTGAGGTTCTCGGCCTCTTCAATCATGGCGCAAGATTGTTTCACCAGCGCTGTAAGTCAAAAAGAACAAAAGTTCAGAAAAATTCGACATTGAAATACAAAGGCAAGGTTTGAATCTCGAAATGTTTTCCTTCGGCTTCATCCTTGGCTACTTTGAGTTCAGCATTTTTAAGTCGGAGAGCATTGATCTCTCTCCGCTTATCACAGACATTCTTCAATAAATCCTGGTTATAGGAACATACTTTTTGTAAGTCAGAATACCCAAAGTCAGAGAGCTACTTAAGACTCGGGCTAATATTTTGGCTAATATCAGCACGAGCCTTGGGGGCTACACATGTTCGTTCTTTGGCATCCTAATAAAGCATAAACCCGGATTATATATCCTACTTCATGCTTGGGGCCTAGAGGATATGATATAAAATAAAGGAAAAAAAACAGGAGTTGGAATTCCGACTCACATATTGCTCGCGGGTGAATTTATCCAAACCCGCGTTCACTTCAATAGCCACCTTCTCGGCGAGAGTTAGAGGAATCACTGGTACTGTTGGAAGGTCACCAGTCCTTATCCTCTCGTCGCAGAGGCGCACCAGGGCAAGAAGGTCAGAGAACTTGACGTCCTCTGCCTCTTGCGCTTCTTCTTCGGCAGATAAATTTCTCTTCTCCAGGCACTGCCTGGCTAGCCCCTGGATCTCTTCTGCAGATTTCCGGGATAGGCCAAATTTGGCAAGTCCCGGATTGCGGAGAAGGTTCTCGGCGAAGGTTTCTACCGAGGGATCATTACCCAAAGAGGGTTCACCCTTATCTAAATCTGACTCACCCATCATGACGTCAGTTTGCAAATCAAGGTTCGCAGGCTCCGATGAAGGAGCCGGATCTTCTGCGGCACCGGGGAGATCACCGGTGTTGTGGAAGGTTGAGGGGCAGGAGTCGGAGGAGCCTCGGGAGGAGAAGCTATGGTAAGCTTTGTCTGCCGCAACGGCTTCGAAGGAATCCCTTTCCCTTTGCCCTTGACAAGCGGCTTTGCTCTGAGAATGTAATAAAGTCGGAAACACTACATCTCGGAAAGAAATTCGAGTAAAGTACAAAGGCAGAAATTGTGATTGAAAGATACCTCTTCACTAAAAGGAACCTCCTTTGTGCCAATAGCCACTTTCGGAGCTTTGAGCTTCTTGAGCGCAAGGTCCGGCAATGGGACCACCTCTGTCTCCTGAGAGAACCCAGGAGGATATCCTTCGAGCGGAGCCAATTCCGACTCGGGGAGGTCAACAAGCTGAAAATAAGAAAACATATCAGCATTGCAATGTAATTCAAACATTGAAACACATAAAAGGTGTACTGTAGAAACTTACCGGCACCACGGGGTTTTCCTCCCTGTGCATATCCAGAGAAACCTTCAGGATTCTCCTCTCGATTCGCTCCTTGATCAGCCACTTGATCTGGCTTATATAGCCTTGTGTGGTGTAGGCTTCGGAGCTGATGCGGAGGGAATCTTTCTTGGATAACGTGATGGAGTGCATCAGTCGATCCCCGTGGTACTGAAGGGGCTGGATCCGACGTGAGACCCAGCATTGGACCAATTCGGATCCCTTCAGACCCTTGTGTTTGATCAAATATTCGATCCGCCTCTTAGGGAGGATCAGATCATCGAAAGAGCCGAAGCAGCCTCGTCCCAAGAAGGTTGGGCCGTGGCAGCTCCGTCAACAAAAGCCGGCAAAGCAGTAGCTTTGTCGGGAGCCGGAATATCCTAAAGATATAAAAATGTGGCTAGCCATTGTTTGACCGAGTCACTAGCTAGAATTTTGGGATATGCGCGCTCGCGTCTAAGTGAAAAACTAATAGTGCCGGTGATGTACGGATCACCGACAGTAATGGAGTTTCTCCGGACATGAAAATAGTACCGGAAAAGAGTCAAACTCGGCCTAATGCCGATAAAGCGCTCACACAACGAAGCATATGCGCTCATCTCTAAGAGAGAGTTGGGAGGAAGGTTATGGAGTTGAACTCCATAATGATCAATCACCTCGGAGAAGAACTCCGAGGGAGGAAACGACAAACCTCTATCGAGGTGGGTGCCGAAGTGGACCCGTTCTCCGTCGCATGGATTCGAGGATGGTTTCCTCGAAACCGCTCTGCCAGTTACCGGCAGCGAGAAGCCCCTACTTCTCCACGTTCTTGAGGCCCTCCTCATTGAGAGCACAAGGGATCCAAATCCCTCGGAAACTCTCTTTCTCTACCACCGCTTCCACCATCGCCGCCGCTGCCGCTGCCGCCAAGCCGCAGGAAGAAGATGAAGCCATTTCTCTGGCGAGAAGATGACCTAAAAGGGGCAGCGCTGGGAGTTCTGTGGGAGAGGAACGGGGAGCTCTGTGTGTACAGGGAGATGGGAAGGAAAGGAAAAGGCAAAGGACTGGTGGAAGAAGAGGGAGAAAATCCTAACCCCTTATATCAACCTAACTGCGCCAAGATTTGTGCAAATGCTATAGTGTAACCGCCACGCATCGTGGAAGGAACTGGGGAGGACCCACGCGATGATTGCGTCGCCTCGATCTCCACGCACGCATTGAAACAGCGCCACGGTTCCGCGAACCGTGGACCCACCAACGGTCGTGCTGATGGCATGCCTGTCAGATGACGTGACTTGACCATGACTTGTGTCAGGTGGCGTTAGAAACCAAGTTCTGGCTTAGTTTGAAATCAAGCTGGAAAATCCTAGTAACCTGTTGATAGGTCCGACTTACTTTTAAGACCCGGATCGTATTTTTTGTTGTGAAGTTTCAGGAACCCTTCCAGATTCTGAAAGTCGAAGATCAAGCTAGACGATGATAAATCCGACTTTGGATCTTGGAGGCCTCCGGGGGCTGCTGTTGGGGATATACTTTCCGGGTATCCTCACAGTTCCTCACTGACTAGGGTGGCCCACTTCGGGTTAGAGCTTTGCTTCACGGGCGGCCCAGTCAGGGAGAAAGACGGAGTCCAATCCGGCTACGGGAAGGCCCTGAAGACTTACCGACTTAGGCCCATAATGTTACTTGTAGTTCAAGATGTACTCTGTAACTAACTCTTAGTCGTAGCCGGATAGATCTCTCCTGTAAACCCTAGGCCAGATATCTATATAAGCCGTCTTAGGGAGAGCCTTTAGGGCACACCTCAATAGTATACAATCTCAACTCGCACAGGCGAAACCATTGTAACCCATATTCCGGCTCTGCCGTATTACTGGATTGCTAGCAGGAGTAGGATCCGTCCAAAGCCGGCAGATTCGAACCTGGGTAAAGTTGTGTGCTCACCGTCCCGGAACACCATACGTCTCACACCCCTCTCTTCGCGTTGTTGGAATATTGGACCCTCTTTTTCGATGGGTCTAAGGCTCGAGGGGGCTCGGGGGCTGGCGTGGTGCTCAAATCACCCCAAGGAGATAAACTTTTTTATGTGTTACAGATCCACTTCACAGTGACAAACTATATTACCTAGTATGAAGCACTGCTACATGGAATCCGGATTGCTAAGGATATTGGCATCCGATGTTTGATGTGTTACGGAGATTCGGATCTTGTTGCTCAACAAGTGCCGGATATTTGTAATGCAAATAAACACATGGCAGCATATAAAGCTATCGTGGATGATCTATCTAAATCGTTCGAAGGGTTTGGAGTTCAACACATGCCTCGAGCAGAAAATGAGGAAGCAGACGCACTATCTTGGATAGGTTCTGCACGGAAAGAGGTCCCGGATGGCGTTTTTCTAGAGCACCTCAATGTTCCCTCGATAAAGGAAGTAGATGAGGAATATCCGACCAAATATGACTCACCTTTGATAGCAGTTCTGGCTGTAATTCCTAGCTGGACTCAACCCTACCTCAATTATTGGTAGATGGCAAATTACCCGAAGACGAGGTGCTGAGCCGGCATATTATCCGACGAGCAAAAGCCTATACTTTTGTTAAAGGTGAGGTCCATAAGCAGAGTGTTTTTGGGGGTTTTTCAGCGCTGCGTATCTCCGGAAGAAGGAGTGGAAATCTTAAGAGAAATCCATGAAGGCGAGTGTGGTCACCACGCTGCAGCCAAATCCTTAGTGGCAAATGCTTTTAGACACGGATTTTTCTGGCTTACAGCTCAGGCAGATGCCGAACGATTAGTCAAGACGTGCAAAGGCTGCCAAAAGTATGCCAAGCAAGCTCATCTTCCGGCTGATCAGCTACAAACAATACGTATAACATGGCCCTTTGCGGTCTGGGGGCTTGATATGGTAGGACCATTTAAACGAGCTCCAAGTGGATTTACTGACCTCGTAGTGATGGTGGATAAATTCACCAAATGGATTGAGGCTAAACCTGTCACTAGTTGTGATGGAGCAACAGCCAAAAGATTTGTCGAGGATGTTATAATCCGGTATGGTTATCCACATAGCATTATCACGGACAACGGGAGTAACTTCTCTATGGCTGAATTGGTTGAATTCTGCAATGAGCAAAATATCCGGCTTGACATTGCGTCAGTTGCACATCCAAAAGCTAACGGACAAGTCAAAAGAGCAAATGGTTTAATCCTACAAGGCCGAAAACCAAGACTCGAAGCACCACTACGACGTGCTGCGGCGGCTTGGGCAGAGGAATTACCCTCTGTAATTTGGAGTTTACGAACAACTTCAAACAGGTCAACAGGATATACACCTTTCTTCTTGGTCTATGGCGCAGAAGAAGCTCTTCCTAGTGATTTGATTCATACTTCACCTAAAGTGGACGCGTATACTGAAGAGCATGCCGAGATTTCTCGACAAAATGATCTCGACTTAGTCGAAGAAGTTCGCGTCGTTGCTGAAATGTGATCTACAGCCTATCAGCAGAAGTTACGCAAGTATCATAGCCAGAGAGTCCGAGATAGATCTTTCAATGAAGGTGACTTGGTTCTCTGGCTTGTGCAAAAAAGAAAGCACAAACTTCCCCAGTATGGGAAGGGCCCTTCTTGGTTAGTCGAGTATTGCACAATGGATCGCACTACTTAACTGACATGAGGCCAGTCAAAGAAAGACCTGCTACTAAGAAGAGAAAAAGAGCTGGAGGTAGTACAAATCCGAATGAATTAGATAGACT
Source organism: Avena eriantha (assembly GCA_910589775.1). NCBI lineage: Eukaryota > Viridiplantae > Streptophyta > Magnoliopsida > Poales > Poaceae > Avena > Avena eriantha. Next base: position 140,276,519 of record OU342740.1, on the reverse strand, counting down.
ATGGAATATTGCTCAGCTACGTCCCTTTTATTCTTAGTTTATCCTTCTTTGTAATCATACATATGTACATGTTCTGTGAGAAATAAAAGTTTTGGTTGCCTCAAGTTTTTCTGAGAAGTTTTTACCATCTTATTTTCAAATGATCATGTCATAGTCGAAAATCCCAGAATGCTTGAAAGTACTCTATGCTCATGTTTGTTCTGGTTTAGATTTCCGATTCTAAAATTGCTACCTTCGGGTATAACTCTAAAATTTCTAGTCTTTACTTCGGTTATCTATCTGATTGCTGGATGCGGGCATTTTCCGAGTAGTGAATTGTTGGTACTGGAAGACGGCTTTGTTTCCGAGTTTAAACTGGTTTAGCAATTGAGCTCCGTTGCTGGGCAAAGTTTTCGGCGGAAGGTTTAGCCGACTCACGAAAGGGACGAGGTGGAAAGCCAGATAAACGATAAGTAGAGACGAAAAAATACAAGTACATATGGAAACATTTTAGGCACACAAAAAAAACTTAAAGCCAAAAAGTGCTGAATAGATCAAAAGCTTAGCACTAGCAAAAGTTAAAGTATTGCATATTTACAGACCCATCATGTTTTTCCGAAATAATACAAAAAATTTTGATCTATGATGCAGGAGCTGTCGGCTCGCTGGATACGTCGCCTTGATATCTTTCCGAGATGTCCACATCCGAGGTGGCGCGTTCATCGTCGGAAATATCTGATGTTTCTTCTGGGGGCGGAGGCAGAGTGTCCACGCGGTTGAAGAATGGATTATCGTAGCTGGTCAAGTCAGCTACATGACACCCATATCTGGCACAGGAGTCCATAATGGCCTTGATGTCCTGCTCCTGGCCATCTTTGTCCACTGTAGAATACCCTCTAGTAACTTGCCATATCTCCATGTTTCCATGGTGGCTCATGACCATGGTGAGAGCATTCTGCACTGCGGATCACGCGTAGGACATGTTCCAATTCTGGACCAGCTGCGGAAATTCCTTTGCCTTGTCCCGCACCTGAAAAACCGACATGCGGTGCATGTCTGGAATCTTGAGGGCTTCGCCAATATCCTCTAGGGATTGGCAGAAGTCATGAAGCAGGTCGCCGACTTGGGTAAGCCGGTAGGTGCGAGGCTCAGTAGAGGTGGAGTCCGTCAAGTTTAGAGGACCTGTATACAAAACAAGTTAAGAAATATCCGACATTGAAGAAAGTCGAACAAAAGGTAAGTCAAACAGATGGAACGTACTGAAAATGACGTCGTCGATTTTGGTGTTCTCCTCTCGGAGACTTTGGAGTTCATCCCGAAGCACCTGGGAAAGGTCCCTCTCTCTTCTTAGCTCATTCTTGAAGTCCGAGATTATTTTGTCTTGAGCAGTGATCTTGCGATCACGCTCTTCAGTAGCCATGGAGGAGGCTTCAAGGACTTGAGCTATGCTCTTTTCAAGATCTGCCTTGAGTTGGTTCAGTTCTTGGCGAAGCTCCTTGTTCTCCACCACCAAGGTCTTGAGGTTCTCGGCCTCTTCAATCATGGCGCAGGATTGTTTCAACAGCGCTGTAAGTCAAAAAGAACACCAGTTCAGAAAAATTCGACATTGAAATACAAAGGCAAGGTTTGAATCTCGGAATGTTTACCTTCGGCTTCATCCTTGGCTACTTTGAGTGTAGCATTTTTAAGTCGGAGAGCTTTGATCTCTCTCCGCTTATCACATACATTCTTCAATAAATCCTGGTTATAGGAACATACTTTCTATAAGTCAGAATACCTAGAGTCAGAAAGTTACTTAAGACTCAGGCTAATATTTTGGCTAATATCAGCACGAGCCTTGGGGGCTACACATGTTCGTTCTTTGGCATCCTAATAAAGCATAAACCCGGATTATATATCCTACTTCATGCTTGGGGGCTAGAGGATATGATATAAAATAAAGGAAAAAAACAGGAGTTGGAATTCCGACTTACATATTGCTCACGAGTGAGTTTATCCAAACCCGCGTTCACTTCAGCAGCCACCTTCTCGGCGAGAGTTAGAGGAATCACTGGTACTATTGGAAGCTCGCCAGTCCTTATCCTCTTGTCGCGGAGGCGCACCTGGGCAAGAAGGTCGGAGAACTTGACGTCCACTGCCTCTTGTGCTTCTTCTTCGGCACATAAATTTCTCTTCTCCAGGCACTGCCTGGCTAGCCGCTGGACCTCTTCTGCAGATTTCCGGGATAGGCCAAATTTGGCAAGTCCCGGATTGCTGAGAAGGTTCTCGGCGAAGGTTTCTGCCAAGGGATCATTACCCAAAGAGGGTTCACCCTTTTCTAAATCTAACTCACCCATGGTGACGTCAGTTTGCGAATCAAGGTTCGCAGGCTCCGATGAAGGAGTCGGATCTTCTGTGGTGACCACGGAGATCACCGGCATTGTGGACGGTTGAGGGGTATGAGTCGGAGGAGCCACGACAGGAGCAGCTATGGTAAGCTTCATCTGCCGCAGCGGATTCGAAGGAATCCCTTTCCCTTTGCCTTTGACAAGCGGCTTTGCTCTGAGAATGTAATAAAGTCGGAAACATTACATCTCGGAAAGAAATTCGAGTAAAGTACAAAGGCGGAAATTGTGATTGAAAGTTACCTCTTCACAACAGGCACCTCCTTTGTGCCAACAGGCACTATCGGAGCTTTGCGCTTCTTGAGCGCAAGGTCCGGCAATGGGACCACCTCTGTCTCCTGAGATAACTTATGAGGATATCCTTCCAGCCGAGCCAATTCCGGCTCGAGGAGGATAGCGAGCTGAAAATAAGAAAACATATCAACATTGCAATGTAATTCAAAGATTGAAACACATAAAAGGTGTACTATAGAAACTTACCGGCACCACGGGGTTTTCCACCGTGTGCATATCCAGAAAAACCTCCGGGATTCTCCTCTCGATTCGCTCCTTGATCAGCCACTTGATCTGGCTTATATAGCCTTGTGTGGTGTAGGCTTTGGAGCTGATGCGAAGGGAATCTTTCTTGGATGACGTGATGGAGTGCATGAGTCGATCCCCGTGGTACTGAAGGGGCTGGATCCAATGTGAGACCCAGCATTGGACCAAGTCGGATCCCTTCAGACCCTTGTGTTTGATCAAATATTCGATCCACCTCTTAGTGAGGATCAGATCGTCGGAAAGAGCCGGAGCAGCCTCGTCCCAAGAAGGTTGGGCCATGGCAGCTCCGTCAACAAAAGCTGGCAAAGCAGTAGCTTATCCGGGAGCCGGAATATCCTTATGATAGAAAACTGTGGCTGGCCATTGTTTGACCAAGTCACTAGCTAGAATTTTGGGATATGCGCGCTCGCATCTAAGCGAAAAACTAATAGTGCCGGTGATGTACGAAACACCAGCAGTAATGGAGTTTCTCCGGACATGAAAATAGTACCAGAAAAGAGTCAAAGACGGCCTAATGCCGAGAAAGCCCTCACACAATGAAGCATAAGCGCTCATCTCCGTAATGATCAATCACCTCGGAGAAGAACTCCGAGGGAGGAAACGACAAAACTCTATTGAGGTGGGTGCCAAAGTGGACCTGTTCGCCGTCGCGTGGATTGTGGACGGTTTCCTCGAAACCGCTCCGCCAGTTGCCGGAGGCGAGACGCCCCTCCTTCTCCACATTCTTGACGCCCTCCTCATTGAGAGCGCAGGGGATCCAGATCCCTCGGATGCTCACTTTCTCCACCACCGCTTCTGCCGTCGCCGCCTCCGCCGCTGCCGCCAAGCCGGAAGAAGACAATGAAGCCATTTCTCCGGCGAGAAGATGACCTAAAAGGGGCAGCGCTAGGAGTTCTGTGGGAGAGGAACGGGGAGCTCTGTGCGCTCATGGAGATGGGAAGGAAAGGAGAAGGCAAAGGACTGGTGGAAGGAGAGGGAGAAAATCCTAACCCCTCATATCCACCTAACTGCGCCATGATTCGTGCAAATGCTACAGTGTAACCGCCACGCATCGTGGAAGGAACTGGGAAGGACCCACGCGATGATTGCGTCACCTCGATCTCCACGCACGCATTGAAACGATGCCTCGGTTCCTCAAACTGTGGACCCACTAACGGTCGTGCTAACGGCATGGCTATCAGATGATGTGACTTGACCATGACTTGTGTCAGGTGGCGTTAGAAACCAAGTTCCTGCTTAGTTTGAAATCATGCTGGAAAATCCGAGTAACCTGTTGATAGGTCCGACTTATTTTTAAGACCCGGATCATATTTTTTGTTGTGAATTTTCAGGAACCCTTCAAGATTCTACAAGCCAAAGATCAAGCTAGACGATGATAAATCCAACTTTGGATCTTGGAGGCCTCTAGGGGATGCTTTTGGGGATATACTTTCCGGGTATCCTCATAGTTCCTCACTGACCAGGGTGGCCCAGTCAGGGAGAAATACGGAGTCCAATCCGGCTACGGGAACGCCCTGAAGACTTACCGAATTAAGCCCATAATGTTACTTGTAGTTCAAGATGTATTCTGTAACCGACTCTTAGTCGTAGCCGGATAGATCTCTCCTATAAAACCCTAGGCCGGATATCTATATAAGCCGTCCTAGGGAGAGCCTTTAGGGCACACCTCAATAGTCTACAATCTCAACTCGCACAGGCGAAACCATTGTAACCCATATTCCGGCTCTGCCGTATTACTGGATTGCTAGCAGGAGTAGGATCCGTCCAAAGCCGGCGGATTCGAACCTGGGTAAACTTGTGTGCTCACCATCCCGGAACACCGTACGTCTCACACGTCTCGGTTTTTGGCCTTGTAGGATTAAACCATTTGCTCTTTCGACTTGTCTGTTAGCTTGTGGATGTGCGACTGACGCAATGTCAAGCTGGATATTTTGCTCATTGCAAAATTCAGCCAATTATCCCATAGAGAAGTTACTCCCATTGTCCGTGATAATTCTATGCGGATAACCATACCAGATTATAACATCCTCGACAAATCTTTTGGCTGTTGCTCCATCACAACTAGTGACAGGTTTAGTCTCAATCCATTTGGTGAATTTATCCACCATCACTAGGAGGTGAGTAAATCCAGTTGGAGCTCATTTAAATGGTCCTACCATATCAAGCCCCCAGACCGCAAAGGGACATGTTATAGGTATTGTTCGCATCTGATCAGCCGGAACATGAGCTTGCTTGCCGTACTTTTTGCAGCCTTTGCACGTCTTGACTAATCGTTCGGCATCTACCTGAGCTGTAAGCGAGAAAAATCCGTGTCTAAAAGCTTTTGCCACTAAAGATTTGGCTGCAGCGTGGTGACCACACTCGCCTTCGTCGATTTCTCTTAAGATTTCCACTCCTTCTTCCAGAGATACGCAACGCAGAAAAACCCTAGAAACACTCCGCTTATGGAGCTCACCTTTAACAATAGTATAGGCTTTTGCTCGTCGGATAATCTGCTGGCTCAGCACCTCGTCTTCGGGTAATTTGCCATCTACCAAAAAATTGAGGTAGGATTGATTCCAGCTGGGAATTACAGCTAGAATTGCTATCAAAGGTGAGTCGGATTTGGTCGGATATTCATCATCTACTCCCTTTATCGAGGGAACTTTGAGGTGCTCTAGAAAAACACCATCCGGGACCTCTTTCCGTGCAGAACCTATCCGAGATAGTGCGTCTGCTTCCTCATTTTCTGCTCGAGGCATGTGTTGAACTCCAAACCCTTCAAAGGATTTAGATAGATCATCCACGATAGCTTTATATGCTGCCATGTGTTTATTTGCATTACAAATATCCGACACTTGTTGAGCAACAAGATCCGAATCTCCGTAACACATCAAACATCGGATGCCAATATCCTTAGCAATCTGGATTCCATGCAGCAGTGCTTCATACTCGGTAATATAGTTTGTTGCTGTGAAGTGGATCTGCAACACATAAAAAAGTTTATCTCCTTGGGGTGATTTGAGCACCACGCCATCCCCCGAGCCCCCTCGAGCTTAGACCCATCGAAAAATAGGGTCCAATATTCTGACTCGGGGAGGGTCAAGTTCTCCTTCGTCTCTGTCCAATCAGTGACAAAGTCAGCAAGGATCTGGGATTTGATTGCTGTCCGAGGTTTATACTCAATATCAAAAGTTGAAAGCTCTATGCCCCATTTGGCGACGCGTCCTTTGGCGTCACTATTGTTGATTATATCTCTCATGGGATCTGTACTCACCACGGTAATTGGATGCACCTGAAAGTAGTTTCGTAACTTACGAGATGCTAGAAAAATACCGTAAGCCAACTTTTGATAGTGCGGATACTGCTGTTTTGATTCCGTCAGGACCTCGCTAACAAAGTAAGTCGGACGCTGCACCAGGTGTTCCTCATTTTCCTCTGGTCTCTCCACTACCATGACGATACTAACGACCTTATTTGTCGCAGCAAGGTAGAGCAACATCGGTTCCTTAGGTTCCGGTGCTGCAAGGATAGGAGCAGATGAGAGTACTCTCTTCAGATCTTGTAGTGCAACTTCAGCTTTGTCAGTCCAAACAAAATCCTTGGTCTTTTTCAGGAGTTTGTATAATGGTGCGGGTCTTTCACCAAGCCGGCTTACAAATCGACTGACCGCAGCAATGCACCCAGTTAATCTTTGTACGTCCTTCAGGCGAGTTGGCCTGGAAATATTCAGTATATGCTTGATTTTGTCTCGGTTCACCTCTATGCCTCTTTGAGACACGATGAAACCTAACAATTTTCCTGCTGGTATTCCAAAGAAGCATTTCTTCGGGTTAAGCATGATGTTGTATTTTTGTAGATTGGCAAATGTCTCCTCCAAATCGAAATCAGTGTTTCCTTCTTTTTGGACATCACAGCGATATCATCCACGTATGCATGTACATTGCGTCCGAGTTGGTCATGGAGGCAACACTGCATCATGCGCTGGTACGTAGCTCCTGCGTTCTTCAGCCCAAAGGGCATCGTAACAAAACAGAAGGTTCCGAAAGGGGTTATCAATGAAGTTTTGACTTTGTCAGATTCCTTCATCCAGATTTGGTGATAACCGGAATATGTGTCGAGAAAACAGAGGAGTTCCGAGCCTGCCGTAGAATCAATAACTTGATCAATTCTAGGCAGAGCGAACAGATCTTTTCGACAAGCCTTGTTCAAGGTAGTATAATCAACACACATCCTTAAATCAGTGGTGTCCTTTTTAGGGACCATTACAGGATTGGTCGACCACTCAGTGTGGATGACCTCTTCTATGAATCCGGCTAACTCGAGCCGCGCTAGTTCCTTAGCTATTGCCTTATGCTTTTCGTCGCCAAACCGTCGTAGGGACTGTTTTACGGGTTTAGCATTCGGGTTTACATTTAGAGAGTGCTCGGCAAGTTCCCTAGGTACTCCGATCATGTCAGATGGAGGAACTTGACGAGCGCGCTTTCCTATGCGCTAGTTAGGCCTACGCCTATCTGGGTCACCTTGGAGGGGTCATCATCCTTCAACGGCACTTTCTTCGTCTCTTCAGACGCCTTGAACTCCGGATTTGGCTTTGTCACCTCCTTCTTTGTTGCGGGCATCTCGGACGGATCTATGCTCTTCTTGATCTCCTGGTACTCCTAGGCGTGCAACACGGCTTCTGCAAAGGCGACATTTCCATCCTCGCACTCTCGCGCTTTCTTCGGGTCTCCCTGATGGTGATCCAGCCGTTGGGACCTAGAATTTTCATCATATTGTAAATGTAACACGGACGAGCCATAAAATCCCAGTAAGCCGGACGTCCGAATATAGCATGGTATGCGCTCTTGAAAGGGACCACTTCGAAGGAAAGTTCCTCCATCCGATATTTCTTTGGAGTTCCAAAGGTAACATCCAAAGTAATCTCTCCCAGGGAATTAGCTTGTCTTCCTGGGACAACTCCGTGAAAGATCACAGAGCTATGGTTCAACTGGGTTTCCGAGATCTTTATCCGGCGTAGCGTTTCGACATAAAGAATATTGATGCTGCTACCACTGTCCATAAGGGTGATCAGCGCGGTCAAATGTGATTGCCACTTCCGACCAGTCCAGATATTGAGGGACAGCCAGAACTATTGCATTGAGCTCGTGGAGAACTGCTTTCTTGACCTTTGCTGGTTGAGATCCGAGGAAGGTGACGTAAGTGTCCTTGGTGGGATTTGAAGCATCAGCTTCCTCCATGTCGGAATCTTCTTTGGTCTCTTTGTCTTTTTCAGGATTCTTCTTTCCCTTCTTCCGCTTAGCTTTGTAGCCCGTGGTGTCATCTCTTTTGCTGTCGTCATTGAAACGACATTCGGCGTTGGTGTGGGATGAGCCCCCATTGGCGTCTAAGTGATGCACACATGGGTTATTGGCAATGTCGGCCCAAGAGTAGGTTTTTCCTGGTTGCTGTTCTCCTCTATCTTGGACCCTTGAAGTTCCACGGCCACGCCCGCGGCCTCCGCCGCGTCCTCCTCGTCCTCCAGACCCGGAAATAGTAGTAACCACTGCTGTTTCTGTGTTGGGTTTTTCTTCTGAAGTATTTTTGTGCTTCTGAGCTTGTTGCTTTGGTTGTTGCTGACTGAGGCACAGCTAGAACATTGATTAGTCCCTCTGCATCGTCGTCAGCATATGCATACTTGCTCGCTGTTTCTATCATCTCTCCCAAATAAGTGACCTTATCACACTTCAAGCGGTGACGTAGTACACTAATTGGGAGCCCTACGATGAAAGCTTCAATCGCGGTTTGATTGTTTACTCCTTCATAGGAGTTCTTGGTGTCGATCCATCGTCCGAGGTAATACCGGCAAGTTTCTCCAGCTTTCTGGGTGCAACGCTGTAGGTCCCCGACCGAACAGGGCCTCCGATATGTGCCTTCGAAATTCCGAAAGAACGCACTTTGAATGTCATACTAGTTATGGATGGTGTTCTCTGGAAGTTCATTGAGCCATGATCGCGCCGTCTTCTGCAACATAAGCGGGAGATATCGGGTTGCGACTAGGCTGTTACCGTCTTTAGCGATGCAGCAAGCTTGGAAAAAATCCCGTAGCCAAGTATCTGACCGAGCAATGCCGTCGTAGGATTGGATGTGCCTTGAGATAGCAAATCCTTATGGGAATGTAGCTCTGATGCATGGTCCGAAGCACTTTGGGCCCACGTACATGTCAACGTTTTCATAGCGCCGCGCCTCTATGTTGGAATTGATCATGTGCCTTGCGTCGCTCGGAGATAGAGATCGTCCCATATGTCGGTTGTGGCTACGGTGCCTTGGAGACGGACTTCGGCTTCTGCCACCACCTCCTCCGCCACTTCGTCCTCCTTGTCCCCCCTGGGAGCCGTTGTGATGACTGCTTGGTGGAGAGGGTGGGGCAGCTGAATTGTTTCCGGCTGATCACTGGCCTCCATCCGGAGCTTCATTATTCCGGTTCCGGGGAGGATCTTGACTATGATGAGCCCCCTGCCAGCTTGTACCAGCATGGTTTCCGTCGTTCCTTCGTCCGTCATTCCCACCATGGTGTGGCTCAGCCAGACGGCTTGTATGTCTAGGAGGTGGCATTTTTTGACGATCCTCCTCCCGACGTTTCTCTTTATCTTCTCCCCTTCGATTGTTAGACTCTCGTGGGAGGGTTCTTCGGATTCCGTGCAGCAATGGCATCTTTCTCGGCCTCTAGAGCGACGTTGCTCCAGTTACGTGTAGTTTTGTGATGCTGTCCTGATGATCCGGTTCTTGAATAGTTGTTTTCCCGTCGTTCGGGGTTATGATATTGCGCCTAAACGCAATGGGATCTTACGCCAGCCCATGCCGGATCTGTGTGACATTGGTCAGAATCTGAGACCAGTTTTTGACTTCCAGACAGGGCGACTTTTTGCTGCTCCAGTCCCTTGTTGAGTAGTTTGATACCCAAACGGATCTCCTCCGGTCCTAGATTAGCCGATAGAATTTCTCGGGCCACCACGGTATTCTGTACTGGGGTTGGGTAAACCCAATCTCCATTGCTATCTTTCCGTGGCTTCCCCATCTCATCTCCAAAAAGGACGTCACAGACACGTGGGAATTGGTCGTCATTGATGTGACGCTTCCGTGTCTTCTAATGCAACCGAGACATGTAGTCCTTAGTTGACATGTGTTTCTTCTCCACCTCGATGTTTTTGGCTTCATCGAGGAGTTGTTGACGATGTGCTTCTAGGGCTTGCGCCCTTTCGTCCAGCTCATCCGGAGTAAGTTCTGCGGTTGTAGGGATAGGTGTGGTTAATGCGGCATCGATGAGTTTACGCGCACCTTTGGTGATCACATGTCCATCCACCCATGCTTCTTTTTTCGGCTCTTCTAGGATAAGTGCTCCATCCGAGTCTTCCTCGTATTCCTCGGTAATCACCGCCTCTGTCAGAGGGTCTTTTACCGGGGTCTTGTTCTTCTTGTTCCTCTTCTTTGCCTTCTTGGTAGCGCCGGTCGCAAAGATGACTTTGGGTTCGTTTCCCGGAGTCATGTTCTGATCGGTACTATCGGACATCTGGACTTCGGGATTATCTCCGACGTCGATATCATCCTGCGCTTTGGGAGAGTGTTCCCCAGATCCTTCATCCATGGCTTCTCCTTCTTCTACAGCTTTGGAGTTGTACTCCCCTTCATATTCCGCGGAGAACTTTCAGAAATCTACCGACGTCATAGATTCATCCGAGGATGCGGGAACGTCGGCGTTTGTTCCAATTGCCTCCAGCACAGAGTCGGTGTTTTCTCTAGCATCGGCAGAGCCAGATCTGGATCCCACGTATCCGACGAAGTGCGACGCGTGCCTCCTGAGATACCTACGGCTTTCGCGATCAGCCATGTCGAAACTTTTGATGGCCTCGAGGATTGCGTCTGCGCTTTCGCCTTGCAGTATCATACGTTTTAGTGTGTACCTCAGAAAAGGCCTGTCTATCCTGGCATCATCAGAGCCTGAATCAGTGTCGTTGTTATGCTCCTCTTGAATTTCGACTTCCACGGGTGGGTCGATCTGGGATCCGGCTTCTCCAGGGAGATCCACTCCAGATTCGACTTGGACCACTAGGTCTTCTCTAGGCTTGGATTTCTCCACTATCTCCGCAATTGGTGCGGGCTAGGTGGGATTAGGGTTATCTGAGATCCGGAACTCCGCCGCCTCTGCGGACAATGGGGACCTAGAAAATTCTTCTGCCTCTTTCATCACCGTTGGGGTGGGTTGGGCAGGTTCAGCGAAACCGATGTAAACATCGATCTCGCCAAAAAGACATGATTGTGTAGGCAGTCATAGCCTCCCTAGCCGCAATCCAAGTCTCGTGGAGAACGATGAGAGGGACATCGCTGGCGTAGAGGATGCGACCGACGGTGATAGTCTCGCCGACTCTGATTCTTGCAGATTCCGCTCGAAACGCAGGTCTGAAGCTCACTTGCCCCACAGTGGGCCCCAACTCTAGAGGCACTGCTACATGGAATCCGTGACGGTGGGCGCCAACCATCTCATCTCCACGGGAAGGCAAAACCTACTCTTGGGCCGACATTGCCAATAACCCATGTGTGCATCACTTGGATGCCAATGGGGGCTCATCCCACACCAACGCCGAATGTCGTTTCAATGACGACATCAAAAGATATGACACCGCGGGCTACAAAGCTAAGCGGAAGAAGGGAAAGAAGAATCCCGAAAAAGAGAAAGAGACCAAGGAAGATTCCGACATGGAGGAAGCTGATGCTTCAAATCCCGAGCCAGAATGGAAGAAAACTTTTCCCACTAAGAAGGACACTTACGTCACCTTCCTCGGATCTCAACTAGCAAAGGTCAAGAAAGCAATTCTCCACGAGCTCAATGCAACAGTTCCGGCTGTCCCTCAATATCTAGACTGGTCGGAAGTGGCAATCACATTTGACTGCGCTAATCACCCGCCTAAGTTGCACAGGCGAGGAAAATACGCCTTAATCATCAACTCACTTATTGACGGTTATGGTTTCTCCAAGACCCTTATGGACGGTGGTAGCAGCGTCAATATTCTTTATGTCGAAGCGTTACGCCGGATGAAGATCTCGGAAACCCAGTTGAACCATAGGTATGTGATCTTTCACGGATTTGTCCCAGGAAGACAAGCTAATTCCCTGGGAGAGATTACTTTGGATGTTACCTTTGGAACTCCAAAGAATTATCGAACGGAGGCACTTTCCTTCGAAGTGGTCCCGTTCAAGAGCGCATACCACGCTATATTCGGACGTCTGGCTTACTAGGCTTTTATGGCTCCTCCGTGTTACATTTACAATATGATGAAAATTCCAGGTCCCAACGGCGTGATCACCATCAGGGGAGACCCGAAGAAAGCACACGAGTGCGAGGATGGAAATGCCGCCTTTGTAGAAGCCGTGCTGCATGCCCAGGAGTACCAGGAGATCAAGAAGAGAAAAGATCCGTCCGAGATGCCCGCAACAAAGAAGGAGGTGACAAAGCCAAATCCGGAGTTCAAGGCATCGGAAGAGACGAAGCAAGCATCGTTGAAGGATGATGACCCCTCCAAGGTGACCCAAATAGGCATGGGCCTAAGTAGCGCATAGGAAAGCGCGCTCGTCAAGTTCCTCCAAGCAAATCAAGATATCTTCGCATGGCAGCCATCTGACATGACCGGAGTACCTAGGGAACTTGCCGAGCACTCTCTAAATGTAAACCCAAACGCTAAACCTGTCAAATAGTCCCTACGATGGTTTGGTGATGAAAAGCGCAAGGCAATAGCTAAGGAACTAGCGCGGCTCGAGTTAGCCGGATTCATAGAAGAGGTCATCCACACTGAGTGGTCGGCCAATCCTGTAATGGTCCCTAAAAAGGACACTACTGATTTAAGGATGTGTGTTGATTATACTGCCTTGAACAAGGCTTGTCCAAAAGATCCGTTTGCTCTGCCTAGAGTTGATCAAGTTATCGATTCCACGGCAGGCTCGGAACTCCTCTGTTTTCTCGACGCATATTCCGGTTATCACCAAATCCAGATGAAGGAATCTCACAAAGTCAAAACATCATTCATAACCCCTTTCGGAACCTTCTGTTTTGTTACGATGCCCTTTGGGCTGAAGAACGCATGAGGTACGTACCAGCGCATGATGCAGCGTTGCCTCCATGACCAACTCAGATGCAATGTACATGCATACGTGGATGATATCACGGTGATGTCCAAAAAGAAGGAAACACTAATTTTCGACTTGGAGGAGACATTTGCCAATCTACGAAAATACAACATCATGCTTAACCCTAAGAAATGCTTCTTTGGAATACCAGCTGGAAAATTGTTAGGTTTCATCGTGTCTCAAAGAGGCATAGAGGTGAACCGAGACAAAATCAAGGCTATACTCAATATTTCCAGGCAAACTCGCCTGAAGGACGTACAAAGATTAACTGGTTGCATTGCTGCGATCAGTCGATTTCTAAGCCGGCTTGGTGAAAGAGCCGCACCATTATACAAACTCCTGAAAAAGACCAATGATTTTGTTTGGACTGACGAAGCTGAAGCTGCGCTACAAGATCTGAAGAGAGTACTCTCATCTGCTCCTATCCTTGTAGTGCCAGAACCTAAGGAACCGATGTTGCTGTACCTTGATGCAAAAAATAAGGTCGTTAGTTTCGTCATGGTAGTGGAGAGACCAGAGGAAAATCAGGAACACCTGGTGCAGCGTCCGACTTACTTTGTCAGTGAGGTCCTGACGGAATCAAAACAGCGGTATCCGCACTATCAAAAGTTGGCTTACGGTATTTTTCTAGCATCTCATAAGTTATGACACTACTTTAAGGAGCATCCAATTACCGTGGTGAGTACAGCTCCCATGAGAGATATAATCAACAATAGTGCCGCCACAGGACACGTGGCCAAATGGGGCATAGAGCTTTCAGCTTTCGATATTGAGTATAAACCTCGGACAACAATCAAATCCCAGATCCTTGCTGACTTTGTCGCTGATTGGACAGAGACAAAGGAGAACATGACCCTCCCTGAGTCGGAACATTGGACCCTCTTTTTCGATCGGTCTAAGGCTCGAGGGGGTTCGGGGGCTGGCGTGGTGCTCAAATCACCCCAAGGAGATAAACTTTTATACGTGTTGTAGATCCACTTCACAACAACAAACAATATTGCCGAGTATGAAGCACTGCTGCATGGAATCCAGATTGCTATGGATATTGGCATCCGATGTTTGATGTGTTACGGAGATTCGGATCTTGTTGCTCAACAAGTGTCGGATATTTGTAAAGCAAATAAACACATGGCAGCATATAAAGCTGTTGTGGATGATCTATCTAAATCGTTCGAAGGGATTGAAGTTCAACACATCCCTCGAGCAGAAAATGAGGAAGCAGACGCACTATCTCGGATAGGTTCTGCGCGGAAAGAGGTCCCGAATGGCTCTTTTCTAGAGCACCTCAAAGTTCCCTCGATAAAGGGAGTAGATGAGGAATATCCGACCAAATCCGACTCACCTTTGATAGCAGTTCTGGCTGTAATTCCTAGCTGGACTCAACCCTACCTCAACTATTTGGTAGATGGCAAATTTCCCGAAGACGAGGTGCTGAGCCGGCAGATTATCCGACGAGCAAAAGCCTATACTATTGTTAAAGGTGAGCTCCATAAGCGGTTTGTTTCTGGGGTTTTTTAGCGCTGCGTATCTCCGGAAGGAGTGGAAATCTTAAGAGAAATCCATGAAGGCGAGTGTGGTCACCATGCTGCAACCAAATCTTTAGTGGCAAAAGCTTTTAGACACGGATTTTTCTGGCTTACAGCTCAGGCAGATGCCGAATGATTAGTCAAGACGTGCAAAGGCTGCCAAAAGTACGCCAGGCAAGCTCATGTTCCGGCTGATCAGCTGCGAACAATACCTATAACATGGCCCTTTGTGGTCTGGGGGCTTGATATGGTAGGACCATTTAAACGAGATCCAAGTGAATTTACTCACCTCCTAGTGATGGTGGATAAATTCACCAAATGGATTGAGGCTAAACCTGTCACTAGTTGTGATGGAGCAACAACCAAAAGATTTGTCGAGGATGCTATAATCCGGTATGGTTATCCGCATAGCATTATCACGGACAATGGGAGTAACTTCTCTATGGGAGAATTGGATGAATTCTGCAATGAGGAAAATATCCGGCTTGACATTGCGTCAGTCGCACATCCACAAGCTAACGGACAAGTCGAAAGAGCAAATGGTTTAATCCTACAAGGCCTAAATCCGAGACTCGAAGCACCACTACGACGTGATGCGGGGGCTTGGGCAGAGGAATTACCCACTTTAATTTGGAGTTTACGAACAACTCCAAACAGGTCAACAGGATATACACCTTTCTTCTTTGTCTATGGCGCAGAAGCAGTTCTTCCTAGTTATTTGATTCATACTTCTCCAAGAGTGGCCGCGTATATTGAAGAGGATGCTGAGATTTCTCGAAAAACTGATCTCGACTTAGTCGAAGAAGTTCGCGTCGTTGCTAAAATGAGATCTACAGCCTATCAGCAGAAGTTACGCAAGTATCATAGCCAGAGAGTCCAAGATAGATCTTTCAATAAAGGTGACTTGGTTCTCCAGCCTGTACAACAAAGAAAGCAAAAACTTTCCCCAGTATGGGAAGGGCCCTTCTTGGTTAGTCGAGTATTTCACAATGGATCGTACTACTTAACTGACATGAGGCCAGTCAAAGAAAGACCTGCTACTAAGAAGAGAAAGAGAGCTGGAGCAGTACAAATCCGGATGAATTAGACAGACCATGGAATATTGCTCAGCTACGTCCCTTTTATTCTTAGTTTATCATTCTTTGTAATCATACATATGTACATGTTCTGTGAGAAATAAAATTTTTGGTTGCCTCAAGTTTTTCTGAGAAGTTTTTTCCATCTTATTTCCAAATGATCATGTCATAGTCGAAAATCCTAGAATGCTTGAAAGTACTTTACGCTCATGTTTGTTCTGGTTTAGATTTTCGATTCTAAAATTGCTACCTTCTGGTATAACTCTAAAATTTCTAGTCTTTACTTTGGTTATTTATCTGATTGCTGGATGCGGGCATTTTCCGAGTAGTGAATTGTTGGTACTAGAAGCCGGCTTTGTTTCTTAGTTTAAATTGGTTTAGCAATTGAGCTCCGTTGCTTGGCAAAGTTTCCGGCGGAAGGTTTAGCTGGCTCACGAAAGGGACGAGGCGGAAAGCCAGATAAACTATAAGTAGAGACGAAAAAATACAAGTGCTTATGTAAACATTTCAGGCACACAAAAAAAACTTAAAGCCAAAAAGTGCTGAATAGATCAAAAGCTTAGCACTAGCAAAAGTTAAAGTATTGCATATTTACAGACGCATCATGGTTTTCTGGAATACTACAAAAATTTCTGATCTATGATGCAGGAGGAGATGTAGGAGTTGCCGGCTCGCTGGATACGTCGCTTTGATATCTTTCCGAGATGTCCACATCCGAGGTGGTGCATTCATCGTCCGAATTTTCTGCTGTTTCTTGTGGTGGCGGAGTGTCCACACGGATCGCGCCTAGGACATGTTCCAATCTTGGACCAGCTGCGGCATTTCCTTGTCCCGCACCTAAAATCCCGACATGCGGTGCAGGTCCGGAATCTTGAGGGCTTCGCCAATATCCTCTAGGGATTGGCGGAAGTCATGAAGCAGGTCGCCGACTTGGGTAAGCCGGTGTGTGCGGGGCTCAGCAGAGGTGGAGTCCGTCAAGTTTAGAGGACCTGTATACAAAACAAGTTAAGAAATATCCGACATTGAAGAAAGTCGAAGAAAAGGTAAGTCAGACAGATGGAACGTACCGAAAATGACGTCGTCGATTTTGGTCTTCTCCCCCAGAGAATTTGGAGTTCATCCCGAAGGGCCTGGGAAAGTTCCCTCTCTCTGCTTAGCTCATTCTTGAAGTCCGAGATTATTTTGTCTTGAGCAGCGATCTTGCGATCACGCTCTTCAGTAGCCATGGAGGAGGATTCAAGGACTTGAGCTATGCTCTTTTCATGATCTGCCTTGAGCTGGTTCAGTTCTTGGCGAAGCTCCTTGTTCTCCACCACCAAGGTCTTGAGGTTCTCGGCCTCTTCAATCATGGCGCAGGATTGTTTCACCAGCGCTGTAAGTCAAAAAGAACAACAGTTCAGAAAAATTCGACATTGAAATACAAAGGCAAGGTTTGAATCTCTGAATGTTTACCTTCGGCTTCATGCTTGGCTACTTTGAGTTCAGCATTTTTAAGTCGGAGAGCTTTGATCTCTGTCTGCTTATCACAGACATTCTTCAATAAATCCTGGTTATAGGAACATACTTTCTGTAAGTCAGAATACCCAAAGTAAGAAAGCTACTTAAGACTCAGGCTAATATTTTGGCTAATATCAGCACGAGCCTTGGGGGCTACACATGTTCCGTCTTTGGTATCCTAATAAAGCATAAACCCAGATTATATATCCTACTTCATGCTTGGGGGCTAGAGGATTTGAGGAATCCGCTCGGAACGCAGATCCGAAGCTCCCTTGCTCCACGGTGGGCGCCAACTCCAGAAGCACTGCTGGCATAGAGGATGCGACCTTTTTCTGCTCCAGTCCCTTGTTGAGTAGTTTGGTACCCAAACGGATCTCCTCTGGTCTTGGATTAGCCGGTAGAATTTCTCGGGTCGCCACGGTATTCTGTACTGGGGTTGGGTAAACCCAATCTCCATTGCTATCTTTCCGTGGCTTCCCCATCTCATCTCCAAAAAGGACGACACAGACACGTGGGAATTGGTCGTCATTGGTGTGACGCTTCCGTGTCTTCTGATGCAACCGAGACATGTAGTCCTTAGTTGACATGCGTTTCTTCTCCACCTCAATATTTTTGGCTTCACCGAGGAGTTGTTGACGACGTGCTTCTAGGGCTTGCGCCCTTTCGTCCAGCTCATCCACAGTAAGTTCTGCGGTTGTAGGGATAGGTGTGGTTAATGCGGCATCGATGAGTTTACGCGCACCTTCGGTGATCACGTCTTCATCCACCGATTCTTCTTTTTTCGGCTCTTCTGGGATAAGTGCTCCATCCGAGCCTTCCACATATTCCTCGGCAATCACCTCCTTTGTCAGAGGGTCTTTTGCCAGGGTCTTCTTCTTCTTGTTCCTCTTCTTTGCCTTCTTGGTAGCGCTGGTAGCAAAGACGGCTTTGGGTTCGTTTCCCGGAGTCAAGCTCTGATCGGTACTTTCGGACATCTGGACTTCGGGATTATCTCTGACGTCCATGTCATCCTGCGCTTTGGGAGAGTGTTCCCCGGATCATTCGTCCATGGCTTCTCCTTCTTCTGCAGCTTTGGAGTTGTACTCCTCTTCATATTCCACGGAGAACTTTCAGAAATCTGCCGACATCATAGATTCATCCGAGGATGCGGGAACGTCGGCGTTTGTTCCAATTGCCTCCAGCACAGAGTCGGTGTTTTCTCCAGCATCGGCAGAGCCGGATTCGGATCCCACGTATCCGACAAAGTGCGACGCGTGCCTCCTGAGGTACCTACGGCTTTCGCGATCAGCCATGTCGAAACTTTTGATGGTCTCGAGGATTGCGTCTGCGCTTTCGCCTTGCAGTATCATACATTTTAGTGTGTACCTCAGAAAAGGCATGTCTGTCCCGGCATCATCAAAGCCGGAATTAGTGTCGTTGTTATGCTCCTCCTGAATTTCGAATTCCACGGGTGGGTCAATCTGGGATCCGGCTTCTCCAGGGAGATCAACTCCAGATTCGACTTGGACCGCTAGGTCTTCTTCAGGCTCGGATTTCTCCACTATCTCTGCAATTGGTGCGGGCTAGGCGGTATTAGGGTTTTCTGAGATCCGGAACTCTGCCGCCTCCGTGGACAAAGGGGACCCAGAAAATTCTTGTGCCTCTTTCATCACCGTTGGGGTGGGTTGGATAGGTTCAGCGAAACCGATGTAAACATCGATCTCTCCAAAAGATATGATTGTGGAGGAAGTCATGACCTCCCTAGCCGGAATCCAAGTCTCGTCGAGAACGATGAGAAGGACGTCGCTGGTGTAAAGGATGCGACCGATGGCGATAGACTCGCCAATTCCGATTCTTGCAGATTCTGCTGGGAACGCAGATCCGAAGCTCACTTGCCCCACGGTGGCGCCAACTATCGTCGGATTGAGGACAAGTACTCCATGAGCGGGTCCTCGAGGCGTGCGGAAGAGAGGGGTGTGAGACGTACGGTGTTCCGGGACGGTGAGCACACAAGTTTACCCAGGTTCGAATTCGCCAGCTTTGGACGGATCCTACTCCTGCTAGCAATCCAGTAATACGGTAGAGCCGGAATATGGGTTACAATGGTTTCGCAAGGGTGAGTTGAGATTGTAGACTATTGAGGTGTGCCCTAAAGGATCTCCCTAGGACGGCTTATATAGATATCCAGCCTAGGGTTTACAGAGAGATCTATCCGGCTACGACTAAGAGTCGGTTATAGAGTACATCTTGAACTACAAGTAACATTATGGGCCTAAGTCGGTAAGTCTTCAGGGCCTTCCCGTAGCCGGATTGGACTCCGTCTTTCTCCCTGACTGGGCCGCCCGTGAAGCAAAGCTCTAACCTGAAGTGGGCCACCCTGGTCAGTGAGGAACTGTGAGGATACCCAGAAAGTATATCCCCAACAACTTCCTTGAACAAGGCTAGTCCCAAAGATCCATTTGCTCTGCCTAGAATCGACCAAGTTATCGACTCGACAGCAAGCTCAGAACTCCTATGCTTTCTCGACGTATATTCTAGTTACCACCAAATACATATGGAGTCAGACAAGTTAAAGTCTTCGTTCATCACCCCCTTCCGAACCTTTTGCTACGTAACGATGCCTTTCGGGCTAAAAAATACACGAGCTACGTACCAGCGCACTATGCATTGTTGCCTCCACGATCAAATCAGACGCAATGTACATGCATATGTGGTGATGTCCATAAAGAAGGAAACACTCATTTCCGACTTGGAGGATACATTAACAAATATACGAAAATACAATATAATGCTTAACCCCAAGAAGTGTTTCTTTGGAATACCAGCTGGAAAATTATTAGGTTGCATCATGTCTTAGAGAGGCATAGAGGTGAATTGAGACAAAGTAAAGGCTATACACAACATTACCAGGCTGGCTCGCCTGAAGGATGTACAACGGCTCACTAGTTGCATTGTTGCGGTCAGTCGGTTCATAAGCCGGCTCGGTGAAAGAGCCGCACCATTATACAAGCTCTTGAAAAACACCAAGAAATTTTTCTGGACCGACAAAGCTGAAGTTGAACTTTGGGACCTAAAACTCGTACTTTTGGCCGCCCCTATTCTTGCAGTACCAGAACCTTAAGAACCTATGTTGCTCTACATGCATGTGACAAACAGAGTCGTCAGCGTCTTCATGGTGGTAGAATGGCCAGAGAAAAATAGGAATAGATCGTGCAGCATCCGACTTATTACCTCAACGAGGTCCTGATTGAATCAAAACAACGGTATCCTCATTTCCAAAAGTTAGCCTATGGTGTGTTCTTCGCATCCAGAAAGCTATGACATTATTTTCAAGAGCACAAGATTATGGTGGTGAGAATAGGTCCCATGAGAGACATAATCAACAACAGCGATGTGATGGCTCTAAAATATATCCATCTACGTCCACATTTAAATTGGATAGAATTCATATTTTTGATCAAATATCTCGCTAAATCCTTCCACTAATGCCTAATATTCAAAGGGGTATGCAATCCTTTCTTTCTATTTTTTCCTTTGTAGATAATGATGTTTTATCACTACATTAAAGTAAAAGATACGAGATTTCCAACAACCAGAAGAAACCAGGAGTCGTGGGTGAGAGGCAGATGCTTTAACGACCAACTATACGACCGGAATAAAATTCTGGTCGTATAGTTGCCATCAACGCTGCTAGGTTAAACAGAACAACTTTCGTGAAGGGACCCCTATATAAAGAGGGCTTGTGCGACGAGAAACGAGCACTCCCGAAAACCATAAGCCACCCCCAGATCTCCATCCACAACACCGACGAGCCGCCGGAGGAATAGACTTAGATCTAATCTCTCCACCACCATAGCCATATTCCACCACTTGTAATAGTAGATCTCTTCTTTGATTGGCGACATTGTAAGACTATTTTCTATCAATCTCATGATTTCCACTACAATCTTTATGATCTTTGATCACATCTCTATGTGTGAGTAATTCTCCTTGGGCTAAGGGCTTCAGCCTAGCCATGTAGCTTTTTGTGCATGTTATTTATCATAGATGGGATCATGTATTAGTTTGTATGACATGATGGTTATTGTATCTTCTCTTGCCTAAATCTAAGGACTTGTCAGGTACCCAAGACCCTGAGGATTGAGCCAGGTATAGGGAGTATGAGTAATGACTAATCTACAGGTTGCGAACCCTAGTGACAGAAGGGGTAGTACGGCTGTATGTGAGGGATTTAATAGGGATTAGAGGTGATGTCACTATGCATATCATTAGTTCTCTTTCTTCTATGGATGAGACTAGTAGGTTATTGCTATAAGCGGTTGTGGAGGCAATAGCAATTATGTATGCACTACGCACATATAATTTATCTTGCTCTAACAATTACATGCATAATTTATTATTATATTTTATTTCCATCAGATGTTTTGCACAGATATAGGTGAAACCGAACGCCCTAGGCCCTCTCTCTCCATCATCGACAACAAAAAAAAGACGCAAACTCTAGGTTCGGTAAAAACACAAAAGGAATTCCAAAACTCCCCAAGGTCCATTAAAGTAACTTCACTACACATCTGCTTCCCGAGGGTTCGTTAAACCTAGGTCTAGATCAAAGGTATGAATCCTTTTTCTAGCGCCATTGTCGGGGACAGAATAGCTACCCTGGTGAGGTTAGTATGAACCTTTCTAGTTTTAATTCTTGTTTTTAATTTTTAGTTTCCTTTTAGTCTTTATTTGAAAAATCAAAAAAATAGTTAGTCTTTAAATTCTTCTCTTTACTAATATAAGTATTTGTTTAAGAAAACCCAAAAGCATAGGAACTATGGCTGAAAAGAAGCCTGGGGATTTTGCTACTCCCAACAATGATTATTTGCATACTCCTATTACTCAGCCAGCAATTGCTGCTGATGACTATGAAATAAAGGCCCCATTATTTAAGTTTGGTTCAACATAATCAATTTGGAGGCTCTGCTATCGAGGAGGCAGGTATGCACTTGAATACTTTTATTGAAATATGTGATATGATGCACATAAAAGATGCTGACCCTGATGCGGTCAAATTGCATTTATTTCCTTTCTCTCTTAGAGCAAGAGCAAAAGAATGGTTGGTAGCTTTGCCTAAAAATACTATTACATCATGGGTGGGATGTACTTCTTTATTTATGACTAAATTTTTCCCACATGTAAAGACTATTCAACTAAAGATCTAAAATTAATGGTTTTAGATAGGAAGAGCATGAGCCACTAGCGCTTGCATGGGAGAGGATGAAAGAATGCTTAAGAAACTGTCGTAGCCATGGGATGGAAGATTGGTTAATCCTCCATTTATTTTATAATGCTATTAATCTTTTATCTAAGTCTATTCTTGATACTGTAGATGGAGGAACATTTATGGGTAAACATATTACTAAAGCAAAGCAGCTGCTAGAGAATATGCAAGACAACCATGCCTAATGGCATGTGGAAAGATCAAACACGAAGAAGTTGAACTCTGTTTCACCACAAGAAAATGAAGAACTCAATGCTAAGTTAGATGAGCTCATATTAGCCGTGAAAGGTAAGGAAACGTAGGTAAGAGCTATCCCAAAATCAAATATTGAATAAATAGACTACATCGCTCGTAATGATTATAACCCTGCTTGGAAGAAGAATTATAATCCTAATTTTCAGAAACATTATTCTAATCATGCAGGTAATTCTAATAATAATATGGGAACTAGTAATGGTAGTCTCCAAGAAACACTTAAGTCTTTTATAGACTCACAAAATGAACAAAACAATATTCTTGTTAAAATAACGAAGAACCATGATGCTATGCTTGGTAAATTATCTAAGCAAGTTGTAAGTTTGAGGAATGATTTGTAGGGCCTCCAATAGAGAACGGGTATCGTTGAGGAAAAACTAGGTATGATAACCGAGAGTCAAACTCTTATTTTAGATAATTTTGCATGTAAAGCTGAGCCCAATCCTGTTGAAGACCTCAAGATGATGAGGATCCAAAGAGAGGAGCCTGAAGAACTTGATTATAGTAATGCCCCATCACCAAGCTACACCATTGAAGATCTCGTAAAAAGGATCAATGTTAAGATTCTGGTAAGTGAAGGTATGGGGAAGCCATATACCAACACTTTGTTAATCAGGTAGCAATAAAGGTACGTGAGCTTGAGAAAGAATATAAGAAAATTGCTAAAAAATTACATGTGAAGCTTGATGACATATTTGAGCCAACTATTAAGATTAAGATTGGGACAGATATCTCCACTTTGTGATCTAGGTGAAAGCATCTCAACAATTCCAAAAAGTCTTATTAACAAGTTAAATCTTGGCTCTTTTGAGATCGCCGAGTTAAAACTACATCTTGCAGATTCTACCTATAAACAAGTTGTAGGAATTAAGGAGAATACTTTTTTTTATATTAAAGGCTGCCCTTCTCTTATCGATTTCGTTATTATTGACATGCCTGAAGATGCTACTGCTCCTATTATATTAGGTCGTCCTTTCTTCAGAACTATTAAGGATTTAATTAATCTCCATGAAGGGAATGTGAAGCTTGAATTGCCTTCACGGGATCCTTTTGTTATTCGTTTCCCCAGGAAGAAGAAAGCCAAGCACGATGAAAAGGAGGCCATTAGTTTGAAGGCCAACTACTTTGGAGAGGGTGTTCCACTCATCTGGCCTAAGTGAGAAACACTATGGTCAATCTATTGACCATAAAATAGCGCTCCATGGGAGGCAACCCATGTGAAATAAATGTTTGAGTTAAGTTTTAAGTTTTAGTTTAAGTTTATGTTTAATAAAGAGTGCTAGGAAACTACATTTGAGGAGAAGAAGTTCGGTAGTATTTAAAATCCTTCTTTATACATGTTGTTGTTGGTTGACAATATTTACTGTCATTTTTCTATCAAAACAAGGTATATCACTAAGTTACAGGATAAGAAATAATTTTCGAAGAAACAAAAAAATTGATGCATACAGAGAGTTTAACGACCAACTATACGGCGGGAATAAAAATTTTGGCCGTATAGTTTCAATCGTATAGATATTTTTGCCATCAATAATTTTTATTTCATATGTACAGACGGTTTAACGACCATCTATACGGCGGGAATAAAGATTCCATCAATATAGCTCCGGTCATATAGATATCAGTGCTTTCGTACAAATTCTTTTCCACGTACTAACGGTTTTATGACCAACTATATGGCGGTAATAAAAAATTCCGGCCGTATAGCTCCGGTCGTATAGATATCGAGGCCTTTATACAGTTTATTTCCTAGGTATAGACAGTTTGGCGACCAACTATACGGCGGGAATATATTTTTCTGGCCGTATACTTCTGGCCGTATAGCTGTGTCCGACCACAAATTCGCATGGGAAAGTACCTCCAACTCCAAAACTTCCATCCTTTTTATCTCTTCTACCTCCAAACTCTCTCAATACCTCAAGAGATCTTAACCTCTACTCAATTTCATTCGATTTCCTCACACACAAGTTATCTACGGTATGTTTCTCCTCCGATCCTCCAATTACTTTTTGAAAATTCATTTTAGATCTATTGTCATTATCAATCTAGGGTGAGACCTACTATGAACTAATTGCCATGATTCTCTTGCCTAGATTATTATTTAGAGAGGATTGTTTAGTGTGCTATGATGAGGAATATGTTATACTTACTGTTGTTGGATCAAAAGGTTTTATCTTGTCTTCCTTTATTGTTTTAGATGATGAACACAAGGAGCCAAACTCGTGCTCGTGCTTCCGCTAGTGTTTCTCAGGCTATCACTCAAGAACGCATGGGGATACGATTCAGGAATGAGCTCCAATGCGATCGCTTCAACAAGATCAATAACTGCAAAGTGAATTCCACCAAGTGGGTTTGCCCCATTATATTGAACCAACTCGGTATTTTTGATGAATTTAATTTACTTTGCAATAGAGCTAGCCTGCAAAACTTTGTGTACAATGATTTGCCTACTTATCACCGGTTAACAATTGAATTCCTAAGTTCGTTGCAAAGAACTGTTAAACTATGGCAAGGAGAGGACACGATTTCATTCCGACTTATGAACAACAATGTAACACCCTCGCCTGATAAGGCTGAGTTCCTGTGTATAGTGCCAATCCCTGGATCGGTTCACTGGCACACACACAGTACAAATGAATACCAAAGAATGTAACAGTGCATCATACATTGAATGATCCAGAATTTGCAATTATTACATAACACTTAGCTCAAAACATCAAGTAGCATACGGAAGCATAAATAGATAATAGGATCCATCTTCAATTGTGCCACAGGTGAACAACTGTTGAGTGGAGGTTCACAACCTATAAGATCACTCAGAACAATCGGAACAATAACCTGCAGCATGAAAGTTTGCAGCCAACGAGTGGTCAATACTTTGAATGTATTGGCAAGTGGAACAATGGGAGAAACAACAAGACTAATATCTACATGCATATCTGGCTTGTGGGGTTTAGGCTTAGTTGCAGAATCAAAATACATTATCCTATCATTTGTAAAATCATTTGTAAAGCATTTGGTCTTCATCACACAACCCAATTATGTTTCAACCACAAGTTTTAGCAATTACAAGTTAGAATGAATGAGAACATTGAAGGGAATATGCCCGAGAGGCAATAATAAAGTGGTTATTATCTTATTCCATGTTTATGATAAATGTTTATTTTGCATGCTATAATTGTATTGATCGGAAACATCAATACATGTGTGTTTAATAAACAAAAAGGGTTCCTAGTTATGCCTCTCTTATAGACTAGCTTGTTTATTAACAAGATGATCAAGGTTTCCTGATCATGGACATTGAATGTTATTAATAACGAGGTCACAACATTGGTGGAATGATGTGATGAACATTCATCCTAAGTATAGCATTATGATCAAAGTCATTATGCTTATATTGCTATAACACTATATGAAGTAACCTTTATCCTTAGACCATGAGATCATGATTATTGCTAACACCGGAAGAGTATCTTGATAACATCAAACGTTACACCATAACAGGGTGACTATAAAGATGGGTTCAGTGCTACGAAGGTGTTATGTTGAGGCTCAAGTATCAAGAGTGGAATTTGTCAATCCCGATGACGGATAGATATACTCTGGGCCCTCTCAGTGATATCA
The DNA here is from genome assembly GCA_910589775.1 of Avena eriantha. Lineage (NCBI taxonomy): Eukaryota > Viridiplantae > Streptophyta > Magnoliopsida > Poales > Poaceae > Avena > Avena eriantha. The sequence continues at coordinate 140,250,256 of OU342740.1, read as the reverse complement.
CATTAAGATAGCTTGCAAGCAAGTGATGTGATCACTAGAATGTTATATCACGGGAACGAGAAAAGAGTGCATGTTGGTAACGAGATCAAACTAGGTATGGAGATATCGATGATCGAATCTCGGACATGTAATATATCGCGAGACAAAGGGATTTAGTTACAAGCGTTAAAGGTTCTCACGATCACAAAAGTCATCGTTGAATGTGTAGGAGTCAGTACGGATCTCCAGGTCTCGCTGTTGATTATTGATCGGAGAGGGGTCTCGATCATGTCTGCATTATTCGCGAACTGTAGGGTGACACACTTAAGGGATACCGACACCATTTGGAGCAAATATGTTTCAGATAAAGATTTAAGAAAGCGCTGGAATTATTTCAATAGACACCGAAACTGTTTCGGGTGAAATTGTTGAAATTGGTTCTGCATGTAATATTGAAATGTTGTAGGGGTTTTATGTGAATGTTTGTTAATTAAAGTAATTAACAAAATTCTGAATAAAAATAATAAAAAGAGTTTTATTAAATGAGAGAGCATTAAATTTGGAGAAATTTAATGCATTTAAAGTGGATACTTTAAAAGGGAATGTGAAGAGGCATTTTAATATGGAGGGGTTACCACCACATGAATGGAGGATGTGAAGAGACACCTCGTCCATGTGCCGGCCATGAAGGAGGGGCACCACCTCCTCCTTAAAAGTCCACCCTCTCCTCACTTCTCACACACACCTCCTTGTGAAGGATCTCTCTCCCCCTCTAGTATTATTCCCCATGGTCTCGGATTAGCGAGATACATGTTCCCGGTTTCTTTATCTAGAAAGTATTTGTTGCTTCCGCTGCTTTGCTAGAGCGAGGGACGGAGGTTGTCGGGTACCAGACGTGTGTGCGATCACGGATGCATCGCTGCTTTGCGGTGCTGGACTTGGTGGTGCTGGAGCTGGATCTGAAGGACGTGCTGGAGCCAGACCTGCTCGGACTTCCTCACGATCTTGAGATCGGCAAGTGTACAACTACATCAACCACGAGTTCCTACTCGTTAACAAAACTCGTTGTCTTTGAGGGTAAGTTCTCGTTGGATGTATGTCCACCCGTTGCTTTGTACCTAGTAGATATATCTTGGTGTGTAGTTCAGACCGTAGGAAATTTTTTGTTTTCTATGCTGCGGACCCAACAGTGGTATCAGATCCTGATCTATGCGTAGGTGCTTTGCACGGGTAGTACACATATGTTTATATGTGGGCGATGATGATCATGTTATTACATCTTCTATGTATTTTGGATATTGGTGGCATAGTGGGATGAAGCGGCCCGGACCAACCTTACATGTCATCGTACATGAGACCGGTTCCACGACTGACATGCAACTAGTTTTGCATAAGGGGTTGGCAGGTGTCTGTCTCTCCTACTATAGTCAATATCTGATTTACAACGAGTTGCTAATAACTTGGTTGTCCTCGTTGTGGTTCATGTTCGTAGGTAAGAACGGTTCTATCTCTGAAAGCCCTAAGCCACGTAAAACTTGCAATTGATAAATTAGAGGCGTCTAGTTTAGATCGTTGATGGGCTAGTGTCTTGATATGGTATTGTTGTAAGTACATGTATGATAGATACTCTTACAACACACTCAACGTGTAAGTTCCATAGACCTTGGCCTTACACACAAAGGAATGATAGAGATCGTACCACGATGCAAGTGATAGAGATCAAATGCATGGACCATATCATCTCACTTTACACATTAGATGTTAGCACCTTATACTGCTAGTTTGGCGCTTTCTGTAGCATTGTAAGATGATCCCTCATTTAGATATCAAGATAAAAATGTGTTCTTCCTTAAGTATGCACCATTTTATGGATCGTATTTCGAGACATCACGTGATGATCGGGTGTACTCGACTCTACGCTTTCATACAAATGGGTGTAAGACAGTTTTACACATGCGAGTACTAACGTTCTTACTTGGCGAGCCTAGCATGTACAGACATTGCCTCGGAACACAGACCGGAAGGTTAAGCATGAGTCATATAGTTGATATGATGCCCATATACATGCTCGTCTTTGAAGCTACATCAACTCATGTGATGATCGGACTTGGTGTAGTGGATTTGGTTCATGTAATCACCAAAAAGACACAAGGGATGTCGTTTTTGAGTGGGAGTTCATTTCTAATTTGAATTAGTCAAACCAAATTTGTCATAAATTAAATCAAAGTGAATTTGCATAGTTTGTTGTAGTCATTGGCATTCGTTTTCTACCTTATGCTTAGTTTTTATTTGAGATAACAGAACTATAGAATTCTGGATATTTACTTTATGAACTGGTATCGTATTGCTTTGAATGTCAATTTAAAGTTTATAAGTCCTATTGCAAACTTTCAACAAACTCTATTTACTCCATGAAGTTTAATAAGTAGTATTAAATCAAGAGTAAGAATTCCAATGTAAGTATCTAAAGTATCATGTTTGCCTCCATTATTATTGATATCCAAAAGTTGTTTTAATATCAAGATTATATTGGAGCTGAAAATTGTTTCAGAAACCATCATGTGTGAAAGATATTGTGATATCTGAAACAATGTTTTTGGTTGCATTATGATAGAGTATAATTTATCAAAATACATGTTCTCATATTGTATGAGAATTTGTGAAGGTTGGAGACGCTAGGCGTCCTAATCTACCAAAAAGGTTTTGGGAACTGATATTATACTCGCGATTCTTCCTTATAGGCTATAGTAGCTTGATCATGAAAGTTTTCATGATAAGGATGAATAGAAGATGTAAGTAAAATGTTTACTACACTAATAGATTACTAAAGAATGGATTTTTGAAAGAATGCCAAACATTTGATGATGGTGATCCACTTCAAAGTGCAAGTCCAAAGGTATTAGTATTTAACTATATACAAGCTTTGTACGATGTGTCATGTTGATGACACCACTATTGATGTTGATAGATTCTTTTAAAAGAAAAGGAATTGTTGAAAGAGAATCTATAAAATATTTGGCAGAAAGAAGGTTGGAGATGTCCTACTTGGGTATATAGAAGATGTACATGTTATGGTTGTATTCCTTGCTTATTAAACAATGTCGTTCTTAGGTATTGGATACCGAATTGGTTGGTATGAAGTGTCATACAGGACAACGCAATTCATGAACTGCAATGGCCTAAGTAACTAGCAAGAGAATAAGTGATGATGATCATCTAAAAAAAGTAAAGTGTTATTGTGCTTTTCGTTGTCGTCAAACCTAGCCTTCAAGATTTGTTTTAATAACTGTTATTTTGTTCCGGTATTACGAGAACAATGGTTGTTCAAATAATTACCGTATTCCATAAAGGATGGATGAACTTTTACAAGTCTAGTGGGATAAATCACATCCATAAACACTATTGCTAAAATGTCGCAAGACAAATGATTGAAAGATCACTTATGAAGTGACATCGCTGTTGAAATTATATTGGAAAGAAAACATGAAGAAACTCCATGTTGATGGAATTTTGGAAGCTTTTGATTTTGATCAATTGATGCTTGTGAGACTTTCCTCGAGATAATTGAAACTCCGTCCATAGGCCAGAGGAACGAATGACTAGCTTATTGGAAATTATGCATGCTGATGTGCATAGTCCATTATGTGTAGCCATATGCGATGGATATTTTTGCTTCATATGCTTTCTTCGAAAATTTGAGTGAATATATCTGTATATTTACTTAATAAGGAAGAAGTACGAAACATTTGAAAGTTGTTCAAAGACTTTCAAGATGAAGTGAAAAATCATTGTAACAAGAAAATAAAAGAGTTTATGATTTGATCGTAAAGGAAGATATTTGAGTTACATGTTTAGCAAAACACCTATGACTTGAGGAATTGTTCCATGAATTTGGATTTCCCGGTAAACCATAGGAGTATGGCATATTCGAGAGATGAAATCAAACCATGTTTCACATGGTAAGATCAAAGGTGTCATTTATAAAACTGCCATTATGTTTTAAGGATTGAAGCTTTAGAGACTACTGCTTTTACATTGAAAAGAGCACCATCGTGATCCATTGAAATGACACTATATGAGTTATGGTTTGGGATAAAACCCGAATTATCTTTTCTTAAATTTTGGAATGCTATGCATAAGTGAAATGTTTACAACCAAAGTCGGATAAGCACGTCTTTGTAGGTTATCCCAAAGAATTTGTTGGGAATTTCTCCATAACACCGAGGACAAAAGAGTTTGTTACTTGGAACGTCAAGTTTCTTAAGAAGGAATTTTTCGTGAAAAGTTAAGTGGGAGGACAATAGAACTTTGATAAGGTTGTTGAACCTTAGCTATATGTGCTAAGTAGCGCAGCGCTGGAAAGTGTCCCGGTGGCGGCCACAATGCTCATGGCTCTCGTGATTACAAAAGGTGTGATCTCGGAGATTGGAGTTCCTATAGAACCGTGTGGGTAGAATCAAATAGTAAGATTTGATAAGAAAGTCGTTATTGTTTTGACAATGATGAACCGACTACATGCAAAGAAGCGATGATGGGCCCTGACTCCATAAAATGACTAGAAGTCATAGAATCCGTGATAGTATCCATACACGAGAAATCAAGTTTCTGAACTTGGAAGACCCTCCAGAAAGGCGTGAATCCTATCGGTCGTGTTTGGATCTATAAAGAAATAAGACATGGATGTTTAACATCTATGAAATAGTCGACATGTCGGAAAGAAGTTTACGACAATGTTCAAGGAGTTGACTATGACAAGATTTGATCTTTCATAGCGATATTTAGTCTTGACGGATTAATGTAGCAACCACTATATATAATTTGGTATATGGTAATTGAATAAACAAAACAATGTTCTTCTAATAGAACGGTTACCTAGGACGTGTACATGACACGGTCCAAAGGGTTTTGTTAATTCAAAGGGTGCTAATAGGGCATGCAAACTTCAATAATTGAAGTAACCATAGCAGAGTTGGAATCTTCACCATGATGAAACTGTTAAAAGAGTTTAAATTCATCAGAGATGATGAAGATGCTTGCATTTGCAAGAAATTAAGTGGGAGCACTGAGACATATTTCTAATACATTATGTAGAGGACATATTGTTGATTGGAAATGATGTATCTTGTATTGACACAAGTTAAGAATTTCATTAAAATAAGATTTCGATGAAAGACTTGGGAAAAACCGGAATATTAGGCATCAATATCTATATGGATAGATTAAGGCGCTAATATGGTTGTGCCAGACATACATATATGAGATATTGAAAGGGTTCAATATGGAAACAACAAGAAAGGTTCTTGCTGCATGGAAAGGATTGTATCAAAATTCAAGTGTTTCAACACTTGGTGAGTAAAATCACATGAAGATTTTGATCGATTATACCATGATATGTATATCTAGAATGTTCTATGCTCTAAATGTTATGAGAACATACTAGAATGATTCATGATATGATCATTGGACGATAGTAAAGATATTCTTATGAGCTTTGGAAGAACGAAGAATATATAATGTATAAGTGACAAATAGTTAAAGGTAGTTCATTGTAAATTGTTACATTGATACTAGTTTTGTCACAAGATACAAATTAAATTTATCTCAATTTAGACTATGGGTGGCACAATGTAATGGAAAGGATGTTCCATGATGGATTTGGATGAGTTCCAAAGTTGAGACATTGTGACGGATACCTACAACAAAAGGCTAAGTATATGACTACTATAGTAGCAGCATAGGAGGGCATTTGTATTAAGTAGTTTGTTATCAAACTATGTGTGGTTCAAAGTGGGCTAATACTATGAATATATATTGTGTGACAATGATATCAACATATTTTAAGTCAAACGAACTAAAGGTCTCACCAAAGGACCAAATTTATACAATGCCATCTCATTTGAGAATGAGTGATGCGTAGAGACGCAAAGACATGCAAATACACACGGACCTGAAACTGTCAAATCCAGAGATTATGTTAACCACTAGCAATCACGTATATGCAACACCAGAAAGCCATAGGTGTTCAATACGCAAAGTTTTTCAAACTAGATTATTGACTCTAGTTCAAGTGGAAGACTGAAGGGAATATGCCCGAGAGGCAATAATAAAGTGGTTATTATCTTATTCTATGTTTATGATAAATGTTTATGTTGCATGCTATAATTGTATTGATCGGAAACATCAATACATGTGTGTTTAATAAACAAAAAGGGTTCCTAGTTATGCCTCTCTTGTAGACTAGCTTGTTGATTAACAAGATGATCAAGGTTTCCTGATCATGGACATTGGATGTTGTTAATAACGAGGTCACAACATTGGTGGAATGATGTGATGAACATTCATCCGAAGTATAGCATCACGATCAAAGTCATTATGTTTATATTGCTATAACACTATACGAAGTAATCTTTATCCTTAGACCATGAGATCATGATTATTGCTAACACCGGAAGAGTATCTTGATAACATCAACCTCACAGCGTAACAGGGTGACTATAAAGATGGGTTCAGTGCTACGAAGGTGTTATGTTGAGGCTCATGGATCAAGAGTGGAATTTGTCAATACCGATGGCGGATAGATGTACTCTAGGCCCTCTCGGTGATATCACATTAAGATAGCTTGGAAGCAAGTGATGTGATCACTAGAATGTTATATCACGGGAACGAGAAAAGAGTGCATCTCGGTAACGAGATTAAACTAGGTATGGAGATATCGATGATAAAAACTCGGACATGTAATATATCGCGAGACAAAGGGATTTAGTTACAAGCATTAAAGGTTCTCATGATCACATAAGTCATCGTTGAATGTGTAGGAGTCAGTACGGATCTCCAGGCCCCGCTGTTGATTATCGATCGGAGAGGGGCCTCGATCATGTCTGCATTATTCGCGAACCGTAGGGTGACACACTTAAGGGATACCAACACCATTTGGAGCAAATATGTTTTAGATAAAGATTTAAGAAAGCGCTGGAATTATTTCAATAGACACCGAAACTGTTTCGGGTTAAATTGCTAAAATTGGCTCTGCATGTAATATTGAAATGTTGCAGGGGGGTTTATGTGAATGTTTTTTAATTAAAGTAATTAACAAAATTATGAATAAAAATAATAAAAAGAGTTTTATTAAATGAGAGAGCATTAAATTTGGAGAAATTTAATGCATTTAAAGTGGAGACTTTAAAAGGGAATGTGAAGAGACATTTTAATGTGAAGGGGTTACCACCAAATGAATGGAGGAGGTGAAGAGACACCTCCTCCATGCGCCGGCCATGAAGGAGGGGCACCCCCCCTCCTCCTATAAAAGGCCACCCTCTCCTCACTTCTCACACACACCTCCTTGTGAAGGATCTCTCTCGCCCTCTAGTATTATTCCCCATGGTCTCGGATTAGCGAGATACATTTTCCTGGTGGTTTTATCTAGAAAGGAGTTGCTTCTTCCACTGTGCTGGAGCGAGGGACGGAGGTTGTCGGGGTACCAGACGTGTGTGCGATCAAGAATGCACTGCTGCTTCGCGGTGCTGGACTTGGTGGTGCTGGAGCTGGATCTAAAGGACGTGCTGGAGCCGGACCTGCTCGGACTTCCTCACGATCTTGAGATCGGCAAGTGTACGACTACATCAACCACGAGTTCCTACTCGTTAACAAAACTCTTTGTCTTCGAGGGTAAGTTCACGTTGGATGTATGTCCACCCGTTGCTTTGTACCTAGTAGATAGATCTTGGCATGTAGTTCACACTGTAGGAAATTTTTTGTTTTCTATGCTGTGGACCCAACAAACATGTCATAGCACCCATAATCCAGCAACTCAATTTTCCATTACCTGGGACACGGCCAAGCACTTAGTTTTACACCCTGCAGGGGTTACACACTTTACCCATATGACCTGGTCGACCCGCTCGTACCATGACACGCATATTGAGTCATCATAGGGAGAAGCCCAAGAAGAGATAATTTCGGAAGTAGCTCCCGGAGCCCATCCACACACCGTACAAACCTATTACATTCACTACATCTCTGGATACGAAAAGCTCGGGTCGCCATGACCTACTAAGTCCATCTAGCCACCCATAACTCACTGGCATATGGTTGCACACGGAAGCTACCAAATCAAGACGCTAATCATTTCTATGAACCCTGGGTGGCCTTCCACAAGTGAGATGCTCGGGTAAACCATAGACATGGGCCCGGCATTCATGAACCAAGCAATTACCAATCCATCCAGAGAGTTCGTTAATTAAGTTGTTTTCAAATTTTCCAAACACATCATTTCAAAACTATCTTTATCATGGTGTATCCCACCTCGTCTACATAAGCACAACTAAGCATAACTACTTACGACGGCTCACCTATCAAGGATGGCTACGACATAATAGGATATAACATAGCAATAGATATAACTTGTAAAAACAAATCAAGCTACAATGCATATAGAAAGTAAATAGGACTTTTATGAAGCTCAACTTGCCTTAGTAGTTGTCGGAGTCAAACACACAATCCGGGCAATCACAAGGGTCACAATCCTCACAATCTACACGAAAGTAATGCAACAAATAAACAACAACACATAGAGATCAAACCAGTGCAACAAATGCATGCATGACACTTTAATAAAAGTTTCAGTAGTTATTTAATGTTCTCTGGTCATTAAACTATTGATGACATGCATGGAAAACTTTTTAATGCATCAAAACCATTTATTGCATTAATTATATCTATTTAATAGGCTTTATTCGATTTAAATTATCATCTATTGTAAACATTGTTGTTAATTTTTGGTAAACATACTCCTGGAAAGATATGTTGATTTAGAGCCAGTAGCAAAAGGATTCATGCCAAAATGGTTTGCAGATCATTTTGTACTATAATATACATTTTAATATACTTAAAATCAAATGATCTGTAAACCTACAATTTTAATTCATAATAAGGTTCTACTCCTCTTTGTGATTCCAGGGACATGTCATTTGTATTTTTATGATTAGTAGTTTATTTTCAATGAATTTATTACTCTAAAATGGGCATTAGTCCATTTAAATATCTACGGCACAAACTTACAGTAATTGTCTGAACCAATGACAGATTAATATTCTACACGAAATTATTTCAACGGTGTATTATTTGCTATTTTTGGATCTGTATATTAATTTCTATGAATTTTACAAGCTTAGTACATTTTCTGCCAATTTTTCTATTTCTCTTAAACAGAGGGAATATTCCCCTGGAATATTCCTGCTGACGTAGCAGGCTGACTCAGCGCGAGCGCTGACTGGGCGCGAGGTGGCTCTGTGCTATTGGCCCGTACCGGTTTGCACTGCCGATCTAATCCTGGCCGTCCATCCCATATCCGATGGACGGGAGAGAAACCATCTGGGCTCACCGGCGTTGACGTCGTCTAGCGGTGGCGGCGTCTTGGGCGGTGGTGCTCCGGTGGCTGCGGTGGTCTTCGGAGATGGCGGGGTAGACGAAGACGTTCAGCGGCTCTCGGGGGTCCTTCTCTCCCCTCGGCTTCATTTCCTCCTCGCTCCCGAGCTCTCTAAAGTGGCTCCCGTCCCCGACTCTGGCGAGAGAAACGGCGAGGAATTGGAGGCGGTAAGCTGCGATGCAAAGGGGGAGAATTATTGGGGACGACGTAGTCCTTCGTAGCGGTCATAAAGAGATAGAGAGGTAGTGTTGGGGTGGACCTAGGCGACGGCGGCGTGTACCCTTCGAGGCGGCGGCGGCGGAGCTCCGGCGAGGTCGCAGGAAGGCGGCTAGGGTTCTGTGATTTTGGGAAAAACACGATGGGAGATTAGGAGGGTTATATGGGGGTCGATGCGTGGACTGGGGCACGAATTCGGCGCGATTTCATCGGGAGTTCGTTCGGGATCGAGGAGAAATCGTGTTCAGCATGATCTGTTCGCGAGGAAGGGGATGACCCTGGTGGGTTCCAGGTGTTAGCGGGCGGAGGGGTGCGGGCTGCTAGTGGGCTGGCTACTGCTTGGGCCACTACGGGCTACGGGCTAGCTTGTGTGGCTACGTGGCTGCACACTGCGCGGTAGGGAACGGGAGGGCTGGCTCGTGCGCAGGCGGCCGGTTGATTAGGCGGTTCTTAGGTGGGCTGGGCCGGGGTGGTCTGCGTGGTAGAGTTTAGTTTTTTTTTTCTGATTCTTTTTCTTTTATTCTTTTTCTTATTTCTTTTGTATAATTTGATTTTAAACTCAGATTTGAATGAAATCAAATCCTACGGGTTTGTAAAAATTAGGTGAACATGTTTAGGACATTAAGGAACCTTTTACTATTTATCCAAAAATACCATAACATATTTTTAAATAGAACCTTAATAGGTATAGTTTGGAATTTTTAAATAGGATTTTGACAAAAGGTTTTAGAATTGAGATTTTTGCATGTGTCATGATGCAATGCACATGAATCCTATGAAATTTCCAATTCTAGAAATCTGGGATGTGACAAACAACTACACTTTAACACTAGATGAATGCTGCGCATGTTTTAATTTCCCTAACAATGATGTTAATGCCTTACGCGCATCCTTTACTAGATTAAATCCTTCCCCTGAACAATATTATAATGGAATGAGTTTCACAACTAGAGTAAGAAAGGGAAGAATATTCAACATCCTAGAATTCGATATTTGTTCTATATTATTTCTAACAACTTGCAGGCAAGAAATGAGTTCGAATACTCAATGAGGAGGACATCTTAGTCCTTGCAAAGGCTGCTTACATCAACTGCGACTTGTCACTCAACTTGGGCGCCATCCTTGTGCGCTACCTAGAGCACCAATCCTCCCAAAGCCAAGGACCGATCACAGATGAGGCATCATCACCATGCTTGCCACTGCCCTATGCATCGAGCTAGGTGATTTGCAACCTGTGATAGGTTAGCGATGTGTTGGTTTCTCTACTTTAAAGGCTTGTGGAATTCTTACTTGGAGAGGTGGTGTTTATTATCTGCATATTGCTGAAGCTGGGCGTATCTACCCCACTCCTATTCTAATGGACTTTTCTCTATCGAGGAAGGACGTTTGCTATATGACTTGCAGGTTGAGAAACACCAACCCGAGGAGGACATTCTGGATGAGGATAAAGACCAAGAAGAGGAGCAAGAAGTCCCTCATCAAGAAGAGCAACTATGAACCCAGTTATCAACATACCAAGACTTCCAAGAACTTGGAGGGACTGTAGGGAGGATGCATAGTGTCTATTTGAACCTCTGAGGAACAACTAGTAACCTCTCAACTCAATTTGCAAACTGGAGTAACGACTTTTTCCTGCCACCACAATGATTTGAAGGGCTTGCAAAATCCTAAGCTTGGGAAAGTTTCCGCATGTATCTTTATTTGGAGTTCATTTGCTTTTATTTATTTCGAGGTTGTTTTTTTAATTCAAGTTTATAAGCACTCGTGTTGGTTTCCACAACACTTTATCTTTAGTTATTTCTATATTCTTTCGAGATTTTCTAGCCGAGCTTTGCCGCCAATTTTTTATTCTTTAAATTCCCTCCCTTAAAAACAACAAAAAGATTTCTCTATTTTTTTATTTTCCCTCTTTCTTTTCTTTCCGCCTCAAGGTTCTCATGTATTTGCAGGAGAGTGATCGACTTCGAGTTTCCTTATGACTCCCTACTTTTGAAGTTTGAGAAACCCATGCTAGTTAGTAGTAAATGGTGAGATATTATATTGGTGGAGTGATTCTTTTTATTGTAGTAAGATTTTCGTTTCCATGGGTATTTAGATGGGCACGTTTTGTTCCAGCTCTTGTAGTTAACCAAGTCTTGCCTAAAAAATTTCTAAACAATTGTAATAAGAAAAAGTCTCACAATTGAAGGCTTGGGAGTTGTAGCGTTTAGTATTGAAGGCTTATTTCTAAAGACTTGATAGCTCTCTTTAAAAGGATTTGTTCGATTGAATTAATGTTTAGCGGTTTTTGTGAGCATGCCAAAGTTTAACTTGTTAATCATAAGAATGATATTTCTTTACGCGTATCGATCTTCAGGGGATGCTAACAACTCCACTGGCCTACGAACGATCTTCATCGAGGAAACTCCGAGATTTCGGCTATGAGTTGATTAAACACATGTAGAAGCAATGCTATAGTGGGTAAGATTCTTGGCACTCCCAGGTAGCTGTGTTCATGATGGAATCACTCCTCTGGCTATTATGAGTAATCATTATGCAAAAGTAAGAAAAACCATAGTGATGCCATGAGTGTCCATCACAGCCCGATAAACTAATATTTTTTTGGCATGCTCTCAATTACTCAAGAACTGAAATTCTCGAAGGACAATGAATAGAAAAGTAGTACTTGAAAAGTATTGATTTATTGATGTGGGAGAATTGAAATGCTCTAGTGTATATGCTTTTCATAAAAACTCTGACACTCTCTATTTACATGATTATACTTTAATGTTTTAAGGCAAGCCTATGAGTTGATTACATGACATGGAATAAAGTTTACTCATTTGAATCATCCATGTTAACAATAATTTTTCTGCGCTATAAGGATGCATAAGACCCGTATGATATGCTTGCCATTACTCTATCTATGCTGAAGTTTTTAGATTTATGAAGTGGAGGAAATATGAGACTACCAATCATGAGTAAGATCATCATCTCGTTATTTCAGTTTAAATGCTGAGTTCCTTTTTGATTTTGGTTTTTTTGCTCGGGGACGATCAAGTTTAATCTTGGGGAGGTTGATGGCTCTAAAATATAGCCATCTACTTCCACATTTAAACTGGATAATATTCATATTTTTGATGAAATATGTCTCTAAACCCTGCCACTAATGCCTAATATTCAAAGGGGTATACAATCCTTTCTTTTTATTTTTTTCCTGCGCAGATAATGAGGTTTTATGATGGGAATCACTACATTAAAGTCAAAGATATGAGATTTCCAACAACCAGAAAAAACCAGGAGTCATGGGTCAGAAGCAGATGCTTTAACGACCAACTGTACACCCAGAATAAAATTCCAGCCGTATAGTTCTGGCCGTATAGTTGCCATCAACACCGCTAGGTCAAATAGAACAACTTTCGTGAAGGGACCCCTATATAAAGAGGCCTCAGGCGACGAGGAACGAGCGCTCCAGAAAACCATCAGCCACCCCCAGATCTCCATCCACAACACCGACGAGCCGCCAGAGGAATAGACTTAGATCTAATATCTCCACCACCATAGCCATATTCCACCACTTGTAATAGTAGATATCTTCTTCGATTGGTGACACTGTAAGACTATTTTCTATCAATCTCATGATTTCCACTACAATGTTTATGATCTTTGATCTCATCTCTATGTGTGAGTAATTCTCGTTGGGCTAAGGGATTCGGCCTAGCCATGTAGCTTTTTGTGCATGTTATTTATCATAGATGGGATCATGTATTAGTTTTGTATGACATGATGATTATTATATCCTCTCTTGCCTCAATCTAAGGACTTGTCAGGTACCCAAGACCCTGAGGATTGAGCCAGGTATAGGGAGTATGAGTAATGACTAATCTACAGGTTGGGAACCCAAGTGACAAAGGGTAGTACGACTATATATGAGGGATTTACTTGGGATTAACAATGACATCACTATGCATATCATTAGTTCTCTTTCTTCTATGGATGAGACTAGTAGGTTATTGCTATAAGAGGTTGCGAAGGCAATAGCAATTATGGATGCACTGCCCACATATAACTTATCTTGCTCTAACAATTACATGCATACTTTATTTTTATCTTTTATTCCCATCAGATGTTTTGCACAGCTATAGGTGACACCGAACGCCCCAAGCCCTCTATCTCCATCGACAACAACAAAAATATGCAAACTCTAGGTCCGGTAAAAACACAAAATAAATTCTAGAACTCTCGAAGGTCCGTTAAAGTTACTTCACTACGCATCTGCTTCCCGAAGATTCGATAAACCTAGGTCTACTAGGGGAAAAGAGTTATACTATATTCATAATCCGGATCGAAGGTATCATGATGCCACATGACGAGTTGCCAAGTGTGGAATTGAGCTAGCAGCTTTTGACATTGAGTATAAACCTTGTACAACAATCAAATCCTAGATACTTGTCGATTTTGTCGTTGATGAACGTTAATATGGATCGAAGGGAGTCTATACAAATTAGGTCAAATTATTTCGAACCACATGTGAGCTACCAATTTCTCTTTAAATTTTACAAAAATATTTTGAAGTTGCCCACCGGATAACCAATATATCGAGAACATGACCGAGAGTTTTGAAAGATTCAACTTCTTTCTAGAATTTGCATGTTGACAAAGTTGACCTTGCTATGAAATAAAATAGAAATAGGAAAAAAACAGGGGGACTCATGCATGGCGTCCTTTTGCTTGTGTTACCTACCATGAAAAATAATAAACATGAGTTTTCACAACTTTTGAAAAAACCCTCTTCACCAAAATGGCCTACCATGTATAAGTATGAACATGTTTCAGGCCAAGCGACCAAGCAAAGTCATGGGCATATCCACATCATAGTTTATGGTAATTTGGTAGTACTACAAGAAAGTAGATGTGCACATGTTGGCATTGGTAAACAGCTTTGCCAATGGGAGTTTCCAAATACTAGGAAAAGTAACAACTCTAATTTTCTAATCGACAGAAATATTTTTTCTGTAAAGCAAAGTACTCCACGAGTAGTATGTTTAAGTCCGTACTACTACTCCAAAAGGTAGGTAGCACGAGAGGAGAGAGAGGAGTTTCACATTCCCTACACGTGAGACTCAGATAATAGATGTATGACATATCATCATTTTATAAAATTATAATAGGTAAAGCACAAAAATTTATAAATTTGATCAACATATAGAAAGTATGTGTGTATATTTGGTTCTTTTACTTTGTATCATCATGTAGAAGTAAAAGATTATTATGTACCTAACACTAGAAATTTTTGATAATATGGTCTATAGAAACGAGAGAGAAGATTCTAGTATGACAGAGAAGTGTGTTTTGAGGTTTGTGCATTGCATTCATTATGCAGAAGACTATCTATAGAATATTTTAGATGCTAGAATGGAAAAGAAGATCCAACGGTTGGAAATATTGGGATTCGTGAGTCTTGATCCCACGGACGGCATTTAAAGTTATTCGTACAATATAGTGGTAAGATAAGATATACCCTAGATATACTTTTAGATACGGTTCTCATATCGGGTAGATATCGGTGTGTCTTGGCCTAGTAAACAATGTTGCTTGTGGGAGTTTTGAATAATTAGGAAAAATTGTTTTTCTCTTTTCCAAGTGATTACAGGGATATTTTGTACTAGTAGTAAAGAAAATAAGAAGAATGTGGCTCGGAATGCGACAAGCACGCCATGTTTCCAGACAGAGCGGACCATGCATGTTTTACTTGCGATTCCTAGGTTCTTTGAGTTTTCAAGGTTCATAGATAAATTAACCCACTTAAACACTATTGTCTCCGTTCAAATCAATGTTCTCAGATTTGTCTAGATTTGGGTATATGTATCTAGCAGCAAAACATGACTAGATACATTAGAATCTAGACGAATCTATGACCATTAATATGGATTGGAGGGAGTCTGTCGAAATTAGTTCAAATTAATTCAAACCAGATATGAGCTGCCGATTGCTCTTAAAATTTTACAAAAATCTTTTGAAGTTTCCCACCAACCAGCAAATATATCAACAACACGGCCGAGAGTTTTGAAAGATTAAACTTTTTCTAAAATTTGCATGCCGACAAAGTTGACCCTGCTTTGAAAAACGAGAGAGAAATAGGCAAACAAACAGGGGGACTCATGCATGGCAAACAAAGTTGACCCTGCTTTGAAAAACGAGAGAGATTAAACTTTTTCTAAAATTTGCTTGTATTACCTGCCATGAAAAATAATAAACATGAGTTTTCACAACTTTTGAAAAAACCCACTTCACAAAAATGGCCTATCATGTATAAGTATTAACTGGTCTCAGTCCGAGCAATCAAGCAAGGTCATGGACATATCCACATCATAGTTTATTGTAATTTGGTAGTACTACATCAGTTTATTGTAATTTGGCATTGGTAAACAACTTTTCCAGTGGGAGTTTCCAAATACTAGGAAAAGTAACAGCTCCAATATTCTAAGAAACAGAAATATTTTTTATGTAAAGAAAACTTCTCCACTTTCATACTACTACTCCAAGAGGGAGGCAGCAAGACGAGGAGTCGAAGGTGGTGCGATGTTAGAGAAAAGCTATGATGGGCTGCTGACACAAGGTACAGGGCACACTCCACTAGTATTAAATGTATGGACCTACTACTAGTAATATGCACACAAAACAAGTTGTGTTTTATCTCTCCTTCATTGCTTCTCACCATCCATCCTCCATCAATCTCTTCTCTGCAGCCGCGGGTGCACAGTTTGGCTTGTCTCTTCCTCGTCCATAGCATGGAGCTGCACACGTGTGCCTTGCTACGACACACTGAACTACTTCCAGCAACCGTTTTCCCCGAAATTCAAGCGATCTACTGGATTAATAATCATCTACACCAATACAAAAAGTCTCAAAAGTAATAATAATTAAAAAAGGTCCCATACCACCTTGCGACGACTACAAACCCTAAGGTGATAATTGGAGTGCCTCGCTCCTTTAGGATGTACGGTACCCCGGTTCCAAAAAATAAAGAAAGAATACCACCGCTTCAATTTTCAGACAAAGTGTACCATGCTTTCTTACAATTCCCAAGTTTTACGAGTTTTCAAGGAGGCATAGATTTTTTCATTTTTTTCTTGTTTAATCTTCTTTCTTTTTGATGAGGTTGCTCCATGTAATGCTAGTTGTTCTATAGTTCAATTGTTAGGTATTATACATGCTGGTATAAGGCCGGGAATACATGACATATCACTTTGTTATACCTAATACTCGGTTATACTATTGAACTAGCTCTCATGCACTTGTAGAATATTAATTTAGACCTAATTCAACAAATCGATGGAAAGTCGTCTGAGTGGGTGAAATTAGCTAGAAAATTAAGCTTGAAAAATATAACATGTAATTTATCCAACCACTTTATGTACCATAGTAAATAAATGGCACATGCTATGAACTCTAGGCCATATTAATCATACTTCATCCCAAAAATACTTTTACTTCTTTACCATGCTAACATGCACCGACCTATACCAAAATATGGGTACACCATCATTATCTTGATGAAGACAGAGTATGTCCAACAATAGTTTCCAAAATATTTCCTTAATATTACTCCTTAATATTTCCAAAATTCTTTTGAAGGTACCAAAGCATCCAATATATCATGGGCCAACAATAGTTTTGAAAAATATCATTACTGTTAGTATTTGCATACCGGAAAATTGGACCACGTATGGAAAACATTCAAACAAAATAAAGCATAAAACAAAAACATCATACTTCATTACGATTGGTGTATACTTTTGGTAGTATTATTAATTGCTAAGAAAAATGATAAACATGAGATTCGACAACTTTAGAAAAACAGATTCACATTATAGCCTATCATGTATGAACATTATTCTTGGGTTTTAGCTCGAACGACCAATAATGTCATGGCCATATATATCGACATTTACCCTAGCTACACTTTTAGATTGGGTCCTGACATCGTGTAGATGGCTGTTTCTTAGCCTAGTAAACAATGTTGCCTATGGGAGTTTCGGACAATTAGGAAAAAGCATTTTTCACTTTTCCAAGCGACTACGTGGATGTTTTGTACTAGCAGTCAAGAAAATCAAAAGAATGTGGCTCGGAATACAGCAAGCGCGCCATGTTTCCAGATATAGTGGACCATGCATGTTTTACTTGTGATTCCTAGGTTCTATGTGTTTTCAATGTTCGTAGATAAATTAACCCACTTAAATTACACTACTATCTCAGATTCAAATTAATAATCTCAGATTTGTATAGATTCGGGTATATGTATCTAGCATAGAAACATGACTAGATACATCTGAATATAGACGAATCTAAGAACATCAATATATGGATCAGAGGTAGTCTATCGAAATTAGGTCAAATTAATTCGAACCACATGTGAGTTGCTGATTGCTGTTAAAATTTACAAAAATATATTGAACTTACCCAGCAGAAAGTCAATATAACGAGAACGACCGAGAGTTTAGAAAAATTAAACTTTTGATAGAATTTGCATGCCAACAAATTAAAGTTGACCCTGCTTTGAAGAATAAAACAAGAGAAATAGGCACAAAAACTCATCCATGGCATAGTTTTGCGTGTATTAGCTGCCATGAAAAATGATAAACATGAGTTTTCACAACTTATGAAAAAACCCGCTTCACAAACTTGGCCTACCATGTAAGTATGAACAAGTGTCAGGCCGAGAAACCTAGAAAGGTCATGCACATATCCACAACATAGTTTATGGTAAATTTCCCATATTTGGTAGTACTACAAGAAAGTAGATGTGCACATCTTGGCATTGGTAAACAGTGTTGCCAATGGGAGTTTCCAAATACTAGGAAAAGAAACAACTCCAATTTTCTAAGTGGCGGAATTTTTTTCTTGTGAAGAAAGTACTCCACTACTTCGTAGGAAGAATAATGCTCGAAATGAGCATAATTTTACTCTGTACTACTACTCCAAAAGGGAGGAAGGGCTAGAGAAGCAAAGAAGGGAAGTAGAAGGCGGTGTGAGGTTCTTGTTGGCCCAAAATATATCGAGCTCGTTGGGGAACCCCAAGAGGAAGGTATGATGAGCACAGCAGCAAGTTTTCCCTCAGTTATGAAACCAAGGTTATCAATCCTGTAGGAGCAGGAACACCTCCAAGGTGTTGCTAGCTGAACTTTGGCAGGGCGCACTACCGGTGCCAGCAGCAACGTGGAAACCTGCACAACACAACCACAGAACTTTGCCCCCAACTTGCGATGAGGTTGTCAATCTCATCGGTTTTGCTGAAAACGAAGGATTAAACGTATCGAGTGGAAGAAAGTAATAGTTTGTAGAAAGTAATAGTTTGCAGAAAGTAAACAGAAAGCAGTAAATAGTTGTAGATTGATGATAAAAGAAAGGATCGGGGTCCATAGTTCACTAGTGGTGGCTCTCCTTAAGATAGATGACATGTTGGGTGAACAAATTACAGCGGGGCAATTAACAAACATCGAGAAAGCAATCATGCATATACTACTCATCTTGACTCCTTTGAGATTTGATTGGGCATTACAACATTATACATAGACCGTAATCCCACTGCATCTATGACTAATAATCCACCTTCAGGTTATCATCCGAACCCCCTCCAGTATTAAGTTGCAAGCAACAGATAATTGCATTACGGATTGCGTGTAAAGTAAACAATACAATTGTGCTATGAACAAAGGATTGTTGTTTTCTCCCTAGTAGCAACAACACATCCAGTACCTTAGAGAATTCTATCACTTCCCCATATTACTACAGACATGAACCCACTATCGAGCATAAATACTAACTCTTGGAGTTGCTAGCATCTACTTGGCCAAGATAGCTACTAACAACGGAAATCATGCAACATCACAAATAACAAAGACATGATAGAATCAATAATCGATCTGAAATAGCATCTCAATATCCATAGGATCCCCGCAAACACAACATGTATGATTACAAATAGATGATCTTGATCATGAACGGATCTCATAAGATCTAAACATGATAGAACAAAGGAGAAGAACCAGCCATCTAGCTACTACATGGACCCGTAGTCCAAGGATGAACTACTCATGCATCACACAGGAGGCTTGCATGGTGATGAAGAAGGCCTCCAGGGTAAATTCCCCTCTCCGGCAGGGTGCCGGGAAGAGCTTCAGATCCCTCCCGATCTAGGGATGCAGATGACGGCGGCTACAGACTCTTTTGTGGAATTTTGATCAGGTCACTAGGGTTTCTGTATTGGAGGCATCTTATAGGCGAAAGCGGAGGCCAAGGGGGTGCCAGAGGTGTCCAGACCACCCCTCTCCGTCTCGTATTCTGGCTCCTTGTGTCCCTCAGTGAAAATCTGACTTTGGCTTTTCTCCCATCTAATTCCGAGAATATTCATTTTCTGACTTCTTGGAACCAAAAATAGCAAAAAACAGGCAGCTGGCACTGTGGCATCTTGTTAATATGTTAGTCCAAGAACGTGTATATAAAGTACTCCAAAGTGTGGACAAAACATAAGAACGTAGATAAAACCAAGCATGGAACATCAAAAATTATGGATACGTTAGCAACATATCAACATCCCCAAGCTTAACTCCTCCTCCTCTAGTAGGTAAGTAATAAAAAGAAAGAATGATTTTGAGGTGAGATGCACCATCATAAACTTGGTCAAAGTATTTGTAAAACATTGATAGCTGGAATCATAGTACTTCAATCATAACATGAAAGATAAAGTTCCAACAATAAGGCAAAGCAACTAAGTTACAACATGAAAAGGCACAACAAAAGATTCAGGAATAACAATGCTTTGCAAGACGTTTGTTTGTTTCACATAAAGAAAACATAGCATAGTGGCATTCAACTTATCCCTCATTGAGTAGCAAACATAAATTCATTGGACACCTTCAAAGTTCATAAGAGTGACTAGATACAAATAGTTTAAAACAAGCAATATCAAAGTTATGCATCAATCAACAAGTCTTCGGACAATGCACATAGAACTAAGAATGGCCACTATGCCCTCAAAATAGGTGCATAAAGATAGAAGGTGGAGACTCAACATAAAAGTAAAAGAAAGGCCTTCACAGAAGGAAGTAGGATTCAAGTTTCATAAAGAGCTTCCAAAAATTATGGTTCTTATTAGCTTTCAGCTCTCATTTCCCCTATCATAAGCATCTTGAAGTGATTAAGGTTAAAGTGAACAAACTATGCAGTATATGCTTGACAAAGTATAAGTTGGAAATCTCATGTCCCTTGAATACGAGGGTCGCTCCTCATGCTACTCAAGTTTAGTTACCGGTAAGTTCTTATCATAGTATGTACATGTGTATCATAGAGAACCGCCAACGGAGTACCCCTTGCCCGATGATACGGAAGAATCCCCATATCAAAACTAGTGGATGTCCCGTGCGTTGCTGCGGGTCTCTAAGAAGAAGGGCAAAATATTTGCCAACTTGAATAGAAAATTTTATGCAATGACACAAAATAAACACTACAACATTAAAATATATCTCAACCATGTTGTTGTGTAATGAGGAAAAGGTGCATATGTCACATGATGTTAGCGAGAGGAGAAAAAATACAATTTTATGTATAACACATATTTTTTTGACAAATATTTATTCGTATGACTGGAAAAAGAAATTTGTGGGCCAGACAATTTGCTACTGTTGCTCTGACTTGATTCTTGTGTGTAATCAACTGTTACACATGAATGATCACAAAGGTACTTTGTTTGCGTCGTCAGCATGAGAAGTACTGCTTTTGAAAGTTATGCATAATAGTGGTGTTGTAGTCTCCCTCAGCTTTTGAATTGCTTCCGTATATTTCTTGTTAGCTTCTTTTGTGGGAACAATCAAAGGAGATAGGACACTCTTTGATGAACACACCCTAAAGGAAAAGAGTTATGATCAGAAAGCCTTGAAATAAAAATTCAAATGAAGTGCTATATGTTTAAAAATGAGAGAGGACATACCAGTTGTTTTCTCGTGGATACAATATGTATCCTGCAAATAAGTATAAAAACTGAATATGTAGTGGCTCAAAGAAGTGCAATGTGTCAAGGACGTTTTATAGATATGCATCAGGGATATGAATTGCATGCTAAAAGAGGTGTTACAAAAATAATCAGTAGGGAATTTGTAATCTTACAAATTTGTGATAGTAACATGCCTAATTAAGCTCT
Source organism: Avena eriantha (assembly GCA_910589775.1). NCBI lineage: Eukaryota > Viridiplantae > Streptophyta > Magnoliopsida > Poales > Poaceae > Avena > Avena eriantha. The sequence goes on along the minus strand of OU342740.1, from coordinate 140,228,459 downwards.
TGTCATTTTATTTACATGGCCTGTTAGCAATGGTTCTGAACTGACCTGGGAATCCCTCAGATTTTTTTAAACAGGGAAACCCCTCAGATCATCAGGGGCATGAAGAAACACAAATAAAAATAAGCAGCTATGTTATCTAACATCAGTGATTCTAATGGTAGTGGGAAGGGCAAAAGACCTGCAATCTCTTATAGCGGGAACTGGATTCAGATGATCACGTCCTGAACAATTGCCTTCGTGTCCTCAAGGCTGTGACATGTGCATAACTTGGTTTGTTTGTGTGAATCTGTAAGTGAGCAGAATTAGAATAGTGGGTATGAGAAAGATCTGAGAGAGCGAGGGGGATATCATCTAGAAGTCGTCCCTTACTCTTGTTTTCTGCAGCCGGAGTGTAAACGCTCAAGAAGGCAACCTACCTGCCAAGCTCGTCAATAGTATGAGGGATGTAGAGCTCAGGCATGGCTGGATGAAAAGAAATGTGACTCATATATATGGGGGAACAAACCGGGACTATAAATGCATACTGGAGCCACTCGGCTACCTCGAATATTGATGTCGTGGATTGTTGCTCTTCAGTTTGCTAGCCAACGGCTGAGGTTGTGGGAAACTAAACGTCTCCCAGCGATTGAAGCGACGGCATCGTGATGACCGGCCGAGAGCAGATTGAGAAGCAGCAACTAAACTGGGCTTTCCAGATGAGAAGATGAGGCTTAGTTGGGCTGGCTTTGAAGAAGGCTGGAAGGGCTGTAGGTTCTATGGGTCACCTCAGAAAATCTTTCATCCCACACACGGGGCGAATCCGGCGAGCGATGTGGATGGAAAAGCCAGACGAGGAGCAGGCTGACGTGGACACTCTGCATGTTGAGCTTGCAAACATTAAATGAAGATAGTGGGGATCAACTTTATAGATATTATAGATGACAAGGCAAGCAGAGCATCTCAACAATCTTCTTATTTACCATGGGAAAATGGTTCTTTTTTCTCTCTTTCCTCTTTTCTCATATCTTTTTTTTCTTTTTCTTTTTTTTCTCAATATATGACTCTTTCTTTTTTTATAAGAAGAATGCTTCATAGACAGCTCATTATGATTACACTGCAGGTTTCCACCATGACGACATGGATTATACCAACAGCCCAGGCGTTTTTCTAACACACATACATAACTTCATGGACTTACAAGCTCCCGTTTCATTTCACACCGACGACATCAATAGACAAAAGAGCATGATATCAACTAGGTACAAAGTACAAGTGCAATGTTGAAAGCGTTCCCCATGATAGCATGGTTCTGCTAATCCCCAACATTTAAGTGCAAGCATATACAACATAGACGACACAATGGTTCAAGTTTATTAAGGGCAAGAAAAGTAAAGTGTGCCATCAAGTTCGTTAGAGCTTTAATCACTAGTTTTCTCATAACAAGTTTAATTCAGAAGGTAGATAAAAACATGAATATACTTTGAATAGCAAGTGCTAATAGGTAGGTATGGTGGACTCTTTGGAATAACTTGGTTTTAGGAGTTGGATGCATGAGTGGAACTCATACTTGGTTACGGAGGCTAGCAAAAGACTGGGAGCGACCAACTAAGAGAGCAATAATGGCCATAATCATGCAGAGCGACAAAACATCATTAATCAAAGCATAAAGTGATATTACAAGTCGAAAACTAGAGGATCATAAAGGCTATGGTGACTTGGGATAGTAATAACATGGTGTGAGCATGTGCTCAACCCAAATAAAGCATCAAAGGAGAATACCACAATACTATGCTTTAATATGCTAAAACAACGCATGATTCTTCAAAGGCACATTAAGCAATCTCAGTTGTTTAAAACAAGTCATGCTACAGCAAAGAATACTAAGCATAAAGCCAAAGCAATATCAAGCATGGCATGAGAAAGCATAGGCCACGGTCAAAAACAAGCTCTCTTAACCACCTAGCATGAGCTTTCCTACTCTTTTTCAATCCAAACCAAACTATTTGAAAACCAATGTATGAAAGAGGGGGTCCAACCAATTTATTCAGAAAACCAAGAAAACGAAAAACCAAAAGGAAAACGAAAAAGAAGACGCTCCAAGAACAACACAACTGTGCATGAAACAATAAAATAAAGTGTTTAGAAGAAACCTGAGATTTTTATTAATGAAGAGGGGGATGCCTTGGGCATCCCCAAGCTTTGACGCTTGCACTTCTTGCATATTTCTTGGTGTGACACGCGTGGAATCCCCAAGCTTGAGCTTTCGTCCATTCTCCATCTCAATACTCATTCCTTCCATACACCTGAAAATTTTCCTTCATACAAAACTTCACACAATCTTTATTAGCAACATTAGTGCACTCGAGATAATAATTCTTTGGGTTAAGTTTCAACACCAATAAAACTTCCATTAAAACACAAGCTACTGTATCACTTCCTTCAAAAATCTCAATTCCCCAAAAGAACTAAAAAGGGAACCAACAAGAAGCAAATGCAAATAATGGTAGAAATCTGTCAAAACAGACCAGCAGTTAAAGAAGAATTTTTTCAAAGACCTTCTATTGCTCAAATAAAAAAGTGTTGAACTAACTAAAGTTAGATAACAACGTGGGGCATAAGCACAAAAATTCACGCCTCAAAAAGACGTACAGAGATTTTACAAGAATTTTTATGGTGAAGAACAAAAATCTGTTTCGGGACAACAACTTTCCCAATCATTAGTTCTCTCTCATTAGAGGTTACTCTTGGCACAAAAAGCAAATAAAAAGGACAAGGAGCGGTTATTACAGAAGTAATAACTTCCAAGACTCATCTAAAACTTTTGGGTTATCTCCCAATAAGTACTTTTCTTTAACGCCTTTAAGTTGGGCATAAGAAGCAATAAAAAGAATCAAGTGTTCTCCAATGAAGAAGCATTAAAACCAAATGTATTGCCCTTATCTCTCTTACTTTTATTCTTAACCTTGGGGAACATATGATTTCTTGGTAGATAAGCAAAGTGCATGGTGCCCTTTTCCACATCTATTATTGCTCCAAGCAGTTTCAATAGGGATCTTCCAAGTGTGATTTGTCCTTTTCCTACACATTCAATAACAAGATAATCAGTAGAAACCATTTTCCCTAGGATCTTTGTAAACACTCCTTCAGCTATTCCAATTGGTGATATTGTGGCATTATTAGCAAGAAATATTTCTCCTCCTTCAGAAACCCCCCAAAGATTCAAAGATTCATAGATATCTTTGGGCATAAGACAAAATTTAGACATGATATCACAACGAGCATGAAAAGTTTCATTATTTATAGCAATCTTTACTGTGGGAAGCCATTTTGAGGATTCAGAATTTATTAGAACATAGTTATGATGCTCTCTAAGTGTATTATAGCAATCTTTCAAACTAGCAGTGCTGGTCTCAAGAGTATTCAATCTAGCAAATATGTTTATGAAGGAAGAATCGGATTTGCTAGGCAAGTTGTAAGTAAAGACCAACTTGTTTATGGCATTAACAACATCATCCTCATTGCATTGGAGGAAATCTCCTCCCACTACAGCATTCAAAGCATATCTATAGCAAAGAGAGATTCGAAGGTAAAAACTGCTAAGGAACAAGGTTTGAGTCATTTTAGGTTCAGTTTTTTCAAGTAGATCAGGGATTCTAGACCAAGCTTCTTCGAAACTCTCTTCAATTCCTTGTTTAAAAGTGAAAATCATTTCCTCAGGTGACATACTGATTGGAGAAATGCTAGACATAATGGCAACTTAAGATAGGAACTAAATTTTTTTTGTGTGTTTTTAATAAATAAAGGAAACTAGCAAAACTAATTTTTTTGTGTTTTTGATAAAGAAACGAGAAAACAAAACAAAAGTAAACTAAGATAAACAAAAATAACAAAGTAAAGATATTGGTCATGAGGGACTCCTCTTGTGAAGATGTCCTTGACTCCCCGGCAACGGCGCCAGAGAAAGTTGCTTGTTGGCCCAAAATATATCGAGCTCGTTGGGGAACCCCAAGAGGAAGGTATGATGAGCACATCAGCATGTTTTCCCTCGGTTATGAAACCAAAGGTTATCAATCCAGTAGGAGCAAGGAAACACCTCCAAGGTGTTGCTAACTGAACTTTGGCAGGGCGCACTACCGGTGCCAGCAGCAACGTGGAAACCTGCACAACACAACCACCGAACTTTGCCCCCAACTTACGATGAGGTTGTCAATCTCACTAGTTTTGCTAAAAACAAAGGATTAAACGTATCGAGTGGAAGAAAGTAATAGTTTGCAGAAAGTAAACAGAAAGCTGTAAATAGTGGTAGATTCATGATAAAAGAGAGTACCAGGGTCCTTAGTTCACTAGTGGTGGCTCTCCTAAATATAGATGACATGTTGGGTGAACAAACTATAGTGGGGCAATTGACAAACATCGAGAAAGCAATCATGCGTATACTACTCATCTTGACTCCTTTGAGATTTGATTGGGCATTAGAACATTATACATAGACCCTAATCCAATTTCATCTATGACTAATAATCCACCTTCAGGTTATCATATGAAACGCCTCCAGTATTAAGTTGCAAGCAACATATAATTGTATTACGCATTGCGTGTAAAGTAAACAATATGATTGTTCTATGAACAAAGGATTGTTGTTTTCTCCCTAGTAGCAACAGCACATCTAGTACCCTAGAGATTTCTGTCACTTCCCCGGATTACTAGAGGCATGAACCCACTATCTAGCATAAATACTAACTCTTGGAGTTGCTAGCATCTACTTTGCCAAGATAGCTACTAACAACGAAAAGCATGCAAGATCACAAATAACAAAGACATGATAGAATCAATAATCGATCTGAAATAGCATCTCAATATCCATCGAATCCCCGCAAACACAACATGTATGATTACAAATAGATGATCTTGATCATGAACGGATCTCATGAGATCTAAATATGATAGCACAAAGGAGAAGAACCATCCATCTAGTTACTACATGGACCCGTAGTCCAAGGATGAACTACTCACGCATCACACCGGAGGCTTGCATGGTGATTAAGAAGGCCTCTAGGGTGAATTCCCCTCTCCGGCAGGGTGCCAGGAAGACCTTTAGATCCCTCCCGATCTAGGGATGGAGATGACGGCGACTATAGACTCTTTCGTGAAATTTTTATCGGGTCCTTAGGGTTTCTGTATCAGAAGCATCTTATAGGCGATAGCGGAGGCCGAGGGGGTGCCGGAGGCGGCCAGACCACCCCCTGGCACGGGCCAGGCTGGGCTGCGTGGCCAAGTGGGGTGGCGCCCCCTGGCCCCTCTCCGTCTCGTATTCTGGCTCCTTGTGTCGTTCGGTGAAAAACTGACTTTGGCTTTTGTCCCGTCCAATTCCGAGAATATTCATTTTCTGACTTCCTGGAACCAAAAACAGTAGAAAACAGGCAGCTGGCACTATAGCATCTTGTTAATAGGTTAGTCCAAGAAAGTGTATAGAAAGTACTCCAAAATGTGGAAAAAACGTAAGAAAGTAGATAAAACCAAGCATGGAACATCAAAAATTATGGATACGTTAACAACATATCATGAGGTCAGAGCAAAGAAATGATGGGCTGCTGGCACGAGGTACAGGGTACACTCAATTAGCCATCCTACATCGATCTCTGGTTCTCTGTAGCTGCGGGCGCATAGTCGAGTTTGTCTTTTACTCGTCCACAGCGTGGCGCTGCGCATGTGTGCCTTGGTACAGAACACCGATCTACTTGCAGCAACCATTTTGTTTTCTCCGAAATTCAAGCGATCTAGTACTAGATTAGTAATCATAAACACCAGTTCAAAAAAGTTTCAAAAGTAATAAATAATAATTACAAAAAGGTCCTTAGACCACCTTGCGATGAATACAGACCCTAGCGTGATAATTGAAGCTTCTCGCTCCTTCGGGTCCTATGGTACCTCGGTTCCAAAAAATAAATAAAGAATGCGACACCCCAAATTTTAGACAAAGTGTTCCATGATTTCTTACAATTCCCAAGTATTAGGATTTTTTTAACGGGCATAGAAATGTTTTTTCATTTTATTCCTGTTTAATCTTATTGCATTCTGATGAGGTTGTTGCATCGTAATGGTAGTTATTGTATAGTTCAATTGTTACTTATTGTATATGCTGGTATAAGGTCGTCAAAAGATGACGTGTCACTTAGTTATACCTAAGACACGGTTATACTATTGAACCTGTTCTCACACAGTTGTACAATATTATTTTAGACCTAATTCGATAAATTGACGGAAATTCATCTAAGTGGGTTAAATTAGCTAGGAAGTTAAGCTTGAAAAATATAACATGCAATTTATCCAACCACTTTATGTACTATAGTAAATAAATGGCACATGCTATGAACTCTAAGCCATATTAATTGCACTTCCTTCTAAAAATACTTTTACTTCTTTACCATGCTAACAAGCACCAACCTATACCAACATATGGGCAGACCGTCATTATCTTGATGAAGACATAATATGTCCATGAACTTGGTCAGTTGGCTTGAAACCCAAGAAAGTTCATGCATAGGAGTACATGATATTGTAGGCCCTACCGTGAAGTAGGGTTTCCAAGTATTTTTACTAGTAGAAAAAACAAGAAAGATTGGCCCCACCAAATTTTCATACAAAGTGGACAATTCTTTCTTATAGTTCCCAAGTTTAAGTATTTTTCAAACTTCGAATCTAAAGCTCCACACACATAAATGCAAGGCTCTATGTCGATAAATTGAAATTAGGTGAAACTCGAATACATGTGAGCGTGATAAAGTATTACTCCTTAATATTTCCAAAATTCTTTTGAAGGTACCCTAGCAGCCAATATATCATGGGCCACCAATTGTTTTGAAAAGTTCCATTATAGAGTAGTATTTTCATATTAACAAATTCGACCGCGTATGGAAAACTTTGAAACAAAATAAAGTGTAAAACGAAAACATGAGACTTCATTACGATTGGTGTACACTTTTGCTAGTATTATTAATTGCCAGGATAAATTAATTAACAATGTATTCGACAACTTTAGAAACGGATTCACATTATAGGATATCATGTATGAATATTATTCTTGGGTTTCAGCCCGGATGACCAATAAGGTCATGGCCATATATATCGACATATACCCTCGCTACACTTTTAGATAGGGTTCTGACATTGGGTATATGGGTGCTTCTTGGCCTAGTAAACAATGTTGGTCGCAAGAGTTTCGAACAATTAGGAATAAAAAATCTTTCACTTTTCCAAGTGATTACGGGGATGTATTGTACTAGCAGTAAAGAAAATCAAAAGAATGTGGCTCAAAATGCGACAAGCGCGCCATGTTTCCGGACATAGCGAACCATGCATGTTTTACTTTCGATTCCTATGTTCTATGAGTTTTCAAGATTCAGAGATAAATTAACCCACTTAAATTATAATACTGTCTCCGATTCAAATTAATAATCTCAGATTTTTCTAGATTTAGTTATATGTATCTAGCACAGAAACATGACTAGATACATTTGAATCTAGACGAATCTAAGAACATTAATATGGATCAGAGGGAGTCTGTCGAAATTAGGTCAAATTAATTCGAACCACATGTGAGCTGCTGATTGCTTTTAAAAATTTACAAAAATCTATTGAAGTCGCCCAGCAGACAGTCAATATAATTAGAACGACCGTGAGTTTTGTAAGATTCAACTTCTTGCTATAATTTGCATGCCGACAAATTTAAGTTAACCCTGCTTTGAAGAAAAAAAGAGGAATAGGCAAAAAAGGACTCATGGATTACGTGCCATGGAAAATGATAAACATGAGTTTTCACAACATATGGAAAAACCTACTTAACAAAATTGCCTAGTATTCCCTCCGTTTCAAAATATAAGATGTTTTAGCTTTGTGAAAGGAGTATATCTAGACCACTTTTAGTGTGTAAGTTCACTCCAAACCTAGATGAACCTACACACTAAAAGGCATCTAGATACGCTCTTTTCACAAAGCTAAAACATCTTATACTCCCACCGTTTCAAAATATAAGATGTTTTACATTTTGAAAGGAGTGCATCTAGACCCGTTTTAGTGGGTAGGTTCACTCCAAATCAAAATGAACCTACACATTAAGAGGGGTCTAGATACACTCCTTTCACAAAGCTAAAACATCTTATATGTTTAAACAGAGGGAGACTCCATTTGGAAATATAACATGTTTTAGGTTTGTGCAGCTAATGTATTTAGACACCTTGCAGTGTGTAGGCTCAAATGAATCTACACACTAATAGGTGTATAGATACATTTGCTTCATAAATCTAAAACATCTTATATTTCTAAATAGTGGGAGTATGTATGAACAGGTTTTACTCCGTACTACTACACCAAAAGGGAGGCAGGCGGAGAGCAGCGAAGAGGAGGAGTCAAAGGCGGTGCGATTTGAGAACAAAGCTATGATAGGCTGCTGACACGAGGTATATGGTACACTCCACTAGCCATCCTCCATCGATCTATTATCTATAGCCATGGGCGCACAGTACGGATTGTCTCTTCCTTGTCCACAGCATGGCGCTACGCACGTGTGCCTTGGTACATGATAGATGTGATCTTCAACATATTTTTGATGGTTTTTATTGAAGGTTTTCTTCTGGATTTGATTGTTTTCTAGCTTTATCTAACGCTAATACTTTGGTAGCGAAGAAAACTTGGTTGTTAATATGTGTTTCAGCTTCTGAAAATCAACAGAAGGTTTTCACAAGAGAAACACAATACTCAGGCGAAAACAAGCAAGTCTCTTTTCGGAAGCGATGAAGGGAAGCATACAGAAGCTTTAACGAGCAACTATACGGTGGGAATATTTTTCCGGTTGTATAGTTCCCGCCGTATAGCTGCCGCCGCCTCCATCTTGTCAAAAGGGACATCTTTCATGAAGAGGCGAGACGCAAAATCATAACACAACAGCTGCCATCCCATCAAGAAGGGAGAAAGAAGAGATCCGGAGAAGAAGGGGAAGACGTTCTTCATCTCGCTCCACGATCTTCGACCTCCTAGCCATCACACCCTCATCTACATTACTTGTACTTGAGAGAGAGAGAGAGAGAGATCTTCAACTTGCAAGATTAGGGTTTGATATTGTTTCTTCCTATCTTGAATTGTGTTGGATTACTTTTCTATTCTTATTGTGGATCTCCACGGTAATATCGAGAAGAACTCCCTTTATTTAATTCTATCGATGATGCCTTCTTCTCTCATGTGTGAGTAAGTTCATTGGGCATGGGAGATGTAAGGGATTGGTGAGATGTGATGTGCCTCCATATATTTTCCATTAGTTTGAGATTGATGTTAATTACTATATTATGTGCTTGACTATTTGTGGGATGCCTAATGCTTGTTGTCCAATTAAGGGCCCAAACAACATGATGTTTTGTTCTACATAGATAGGATCTTGTTTGCTAGCAGACTGGCGACCCCCGAGTGACAAGGATCCCGAGGATCAATTGGAAACTAATTTGACTCAAGGATCCCGAGGAACCACTGTGCTTATTGCATTAGTCTGATCCAAGGAGCTTAATTGCTAAGCAACCTAAAGGATCTTAATCGTCTAGTGACTGACCATGGTTTTGGTAACAGGCTACTAGGATTATTGAAGTTGGGATGAAATCTACCAAGAGGAGTTCTGGCTAATTATGGGTTGCTCACCTACACATATATTTATAAGATTATAATTCTTACACTTATCATTTGTCCACCTGTCATAGTCACTATCACCATGAACTGTATCTCCTTGCGCCTTATTTGTCATCTGCAAAAAACCACAAACAATCAAATCGTTCTTTACTTTTTTGATTTTTCTTCCCGAAGTTTACATTTTAGTTTTATCTAAGTACATCCAGTTTAATCCAAATTTCATTCTTATTTCTAGACTTGTAGTCAATTCACTTGAAGACTATGACAACTTTGAGTGTGACAGAGACTTCACTCATAAACACTTAGCTTTGGGCTCCTTGTGGGATCAATATCTATACTTCGAAACTAGCTACAAACGATCTGTGCACTTGCAGGCATCAATCTATTTTCTGGCGCTGTTGCCGGGGAGCTAAGTGCTAAGTGTTTGTCTCTTGACATTTCAGGTGTTACTACTACAAAATGGTCTCCCTAGGAGACAAAGGGTCTACATGCTCTGGTAGGACCTATTTACCAGATTATATTGAGCGTGTGCCTATTCAAAAGCGCGAGGAAATTTTTGAAAAACTTCTAAGATTAGACAAGGTTGAAGTTGAAAACCTGAGTGATTTTATGGAAATCATGTCCATTTATAGGACAACTCCCAAGAAAGCTGAGAAAACTCACAGAGAATACAGTGCTCCAAACTCTTCTTTCCTTAAACAACCAATAGAATTTCATAATCCTAGAGTTAGAGAATGTCGCTTTGATGGTGGAATTATTAAAAACTTGTAAGAAAAAGCTTTCAGTGGAAGAGAAGATGAAGACCCAAGAAGACATATTAGAGAGTTTGATGATGTGATGAAAACACTTGGACCAAAAGGTTTGCCAAGAGACTTCTCTCATCTAAATTTATTCGTTGGTCTCTTAAAGGTAAGGCTCTAGACTGGTTATATTCTCTCCCTCGTCATTACATTAAATGTTTGGAAAACGGTATTCTTAAATTCATAAACAGGTTTAATCCTTTTAAAAAGGTAACTGAAATTAGAAAGAATATAGGAAACTTTAGTCAGAACATTAGAGAAAACTACCCACAAGCCTGGGATAGATTCTTTGAAATGGTCAATGGAATTCCTAATCATGGCTATTCTGAATCAACTATTTGCCATTTATTTTACCATGGTCTTAGTACTCAAAGCGGAGAGTTGCTTGACTTATCAGCAAGTGGATCGATAAATACCTTAACTACTAAAGCATGTTTGGAATTGATGTCTACTAGGGCTATCTTTATGTAATCCTGATTTCGACACTAAGCTGGAAAAAGGGATGCTTCGTATAACTCCTGATCTTATGCCTGAAGTGCACAAAACAATGAAAGAAAAAGGTATACCTTCTGAACTTGTTAAGGAGAACAAAGTAGACTTGTTACAAGTTTTTACTAAATAAGATGAAACTAGAAAAGTTTTTCAAGAATTGAAACATCGACAAGAAAAATCTCATAATAACCTGCATATGCATTTTCAAAGACATAAAAATATTTTGGTAGAACTCACGGAAAATTATGATGAGATTGGCCAAGAAATAAAATTATTTCACAAGTATCTTAGTATGATTGAAACCCAATGTGAACAAATAGCATCTGGTTATCAAATTTGTCTTCAAGATGATATAGATATTCCCATTTCTATTAATGTTGTTACAAGAAGAGGTGTAGTTGTTATAGGACCATTAGGACCACCAGAATATGAAGCTGAAAAAGATCGAAAGTAAAAAAGCCCTACTTAAAGAAAGCCAAGAAGATGATACACTGGTGGATCTCAAGATGAAACTTCTCAAGAAACACTAGATCAAACCAAGGAGGACCAAAATGATGCACAGGATGACCGTTATGAATCTGATGTAGAGACAGTTGATCCAAGAGAAGAGAAAGAGACAAGCAATGAAGATTAAGTTGTTGTACTAGAAAAAAAGAAGAGTGATAAGCAGCAACAAAAGAAAGCAACAAAAGAACCTAACACCCCAGAAGAGGTAAAAGACAAGAATAAGAAAAGTGAGAAACAGCTTCCTTATCCAGATCGAAAAAACAAAGCACCGGTTCAGGTCATCTATGATTCTTTCAAAAAGGCACTTGGTGATCTTCGTCTACAAATTCCATTTGCGGATGCAATAAAAGTTCACACCTATTCTAAATTCCTCTGTGATATTCTTAGTAGAAAGAAAGAAATAACTGAAACTGTTGCCATGGTGACTAGTTATCCTGCTAATGTGAAGCTATTGTCTAAATCGAGAGATCCTGGAATACCAACTATTTCATGCTCAATTTGCAAAATAGATATTCATGTTGCCTTGTGTGATTTAGGTGGAGGAGTTAGTGTAATGCCATATTCCCTCTATAAAAGCTTAGGATTAGGGGAGTATTCCCCTACTATCACTTTATAGATGGCTGACAAGTCCACTAAACAACCCATTGGTATGATTGAGGATGTTCTACTTAGAATAGATTAGCATGTTATTCCCACTGATATTATTATGCTTGAAATGCTAGAGGATGAAAAATTATCCATAATGCTTGGAAGAGCTTTCCTTAGTACTACGGGAGCATCAGTAGATTTTGCTGAGGGAAAAAGAATCTTCAATGTTTATGATGATCATCCGTTATTTTCCAAAGAAGCTAGAAGCAGGAGAAAGATATATTCCACCGGCAAAACGAGTTGATGTGGTAAGTGCTTTGGAAAAAGGGCATCCCAAGGTAAGAATTCAAGAACAGAGAAGGGGTTGAGTTACTCAACCATTCTTAATAAATACTTATTGGGACTCAACCCATCACATTAATAAAATAAACTAAAGAATAAAATGTTCATCGCATTCCTACAACTTTTTCACAGACATTCTTATGGAAGCGCGCCCATGAAGATGCAGCTGTCAAAAAGTAGTAGAAATATCGATTGAGCAAGCGGAATAAGTATAAAAATAAAAGTTTGAGTTTTACCTACAAAAACCAGCTTAATCATTTTGTCCAGATTAAAATGTGAACCTCCAGATGAGGATAAGAAGTTAGGTAGTACTAAAAATCCTGCTCTATACATGCTATTATTGGTCGACAATTTTTACTGTCATTTTTCTATCAAAAACTAGGTGTTTCGCTAAATTTCAGGATAAGAAAGAATTCTCAAAGAAATAGAAATTTTTTGATGACTATTGAAGATTTAACGACCAACTATGCGGTGGGAATAAAAATTCTGGTCGTATAGTTTGGCTGCATAGATATCTTTGCCATCAACAAATTTTCTTTCAAAGGTACAGAAGATTTAATGACCAACTATACAACGGGAATAAAAATTCTGGCCGTATAGATATCGATGCCTTCGTCGAATTTCTTTTCTAAGGTACTGATGGTTTGATGACCAACTATAAGATGGGAATAAAAATTTCGGCCGAATAGTTATCAATGCCCGTCCAAGAAAATTTATCTTGAGGACATATAATTTTTGACGACCAACTATACGGTGGGACGATTATGCTCCGGTCTTATAGTTTCGCCCATATAGCTATGTTCTGGCATAAAGAAACCCTAATTGTCAATGCCGCTACAAATATACGGCGAAAACTACATATCCCACTCGTATAGTTGCGCCCGAATTGCTCGACGCGACCACTTAATCGCACGAGGGCGGCTAGGGCTCTTCTTCCCCCTCAATTTTTCTCTCGTATTCTCTCTCCAATCCTCTAAAAACCCACCTAGAATTTTTGATTCTTCACGGATTTTGTTCGTTTGAGTTGGGGATATTAGTATGGCAGACCGATCTACTGCTAGCAACCCTTTTTCCACTAAAATTCAAGCGATCTAGTACTAGGTTAATAATCATCAACACCAGTATAAAAAGGCTGACAAGTAATAATAATTATTACAAAAAGGTCCTTAGACCACCTTACGATGACTACAAACCCTAGGGCAATAATTGGTGTGTCTCGCTCCTTCACGACCTATGGTACCCTGTTCCAAAAAATAACTAAACAACGCCACCGCCCAAATTTTCCGATAAAGTATACCATGCTTTCTTACAATTCCCAAGTTTTAGGATTTTTCAAGTGGGCATAGAAATGTTTTCATTTTATTCATGTTTAATCTTCTTGCTTTTTGATGAGGTTGCTACATCGTGATGCTAGCTGTTTTTTAGTTTAATTGCTACGTATTGTACATGCTATTATAAGGCCGACAATAGATGATGTGTCACTTCTTATACCTAAGACTCGGTTATACTATTGATCGTGCTCATACGCACTTGTAGAATATTAACTTAGACCTAACTCGACAAATCGACGAAAGCCGTCCGAGTGGCTGAAATTAGCTAGAAAAATAAGCTTGAAAAATATAACATGTAATTTATCCAACCCAATTTATGTACTATAGTAAGTAAATGGCACATGCTATGAACTCTAATCCAAATTAATCGTACTTCCTTCTAAAAATACCTTTATTTCTTTACCATGCTAACATGCACCTACCTATACCAGAATATGGTCACACCATAATTATCTTGATGAAGACAGAGTTTATCCATGACCTTGGTCATTTGGCTTGAAACCCAAGAAATTTCATACATAGGAGTACATGATATACTAGGCCATACCGTGAAGTGAGTTCTTCAAGTAGTTTTACTGGTAGAAAAAATAAGAAAGAATGCCCCCACCAAATTTTTGTACAAAGTGGAAAATTCTTTCTAACAGTTCCCAAGTTTAAGTATTTTTCAAACTTCGAATCTAAAGCTCCACGCACTTAAATGCATGACTCTATGTGGATAAAATGAAATTAGGTCAAACTTGAATACATGTGAGCGTGATAGAGTATTACTCCTTAATATTTCCAAAATTCGTTTGAAGTTACCTAGGCAGCCAATATATCATGGGCCAATAATAGTATTGAAAAATGCCATTACTGATTAGTATTTGCATACCGACAAATTGGACCGCTTATGGAAAATATTCAGACAAAATAAACGGTAAAATAAAAACATAAGATTTCATTACAATCGGGGTACTGTTGCTAGTATTATTAATTGCCAAGAAAAATGACAAACATGAGTTTCGGCAACTTTACGAAAAACATATTCACATTATAACCTATCATGTACAAACATTATTCTTTGGTTTCAGCCCGAACGACCAATAAGGTCATGCCATATATATCGACATATACCCTAGCTACACTTTTAGATACGGTTCTCACATCGGGTCCATTTATGAATGGGTTGAGGGGCCGAACTTCCTGGAAGCCGCTGGGGACGAAGAGGTTGAGAACGGTGAATATGGCTCGGACGATGAAGAAGAAGATGATGCCTCTGATATTGAAGGCAGCGAGGACGATGCCGAACTTCCTCCTCCTACTACTCCTTGAGCGAAAACACTTAAAAATTTAGCAGATCCCCGGTATGCCGGGTGGAGTTGTATTCCAGACACATGTGATATTTTGCTACTAAGTTCTTATGATGGATTAACTTGGGCGTAGTCCCCGAGTTTCTTTTTCTTGTTCGTTCAATCTCTTGGCTTGGTTCGTGTCTACCTTGATTCAGTTTTACGACTTACGAATCCGAGCTTCAAAATTTATTTTAACAATACTGGGAAACTTTTAGACTTAGCTCAAAAATAAAACTGCATAATAACTTGAAAATAAATACAGGGTTAGTCCGAAAAACAAATGTCGGCTCGAATAAATTCTTTTCCTTAGTCGTTTTTCATGTGCTACGCAATTCCAAACTTGTTCTCTTGCTTGCCATGAAGCCAATTCTTGTTGGACAGCAGCAAGTCGAAGAGTTGGGTTCTTGGTGCTCACACATTACTAATCCGAGTTAAGTAAAATAACTTATTCCAGCTGACGCACAAAAAACAACAAACATAATTAAGGCAGTCCCCGAGTTACTGCTCGAGGTGCCAACATTTCATTGATAAGCTCATTGCCGACATACATACCGACATATGAGAAGCCTCGGATATATACACTTCTTAGCTAAGTGTAGAAAGGACAAAGTAGAGCTATATTCCATGGTCGCTTAGATTCCTCTCCGGACCTGTCCGCCTTGTTCTTTTCCTGTAGCTTTGCATCTATAAGATAATAAGAATCATTGTGCAATGCCTTGCTCATGATGAACGGCCCTTCCCATGGGGGGATAATTTATGCATGCCAGCATTATGTTGTACCAACCGGAGGACCAGATCGCCTTCCCGAAAGACTCGGGGGCATACTTTCTAGCTATGATAGCATCGGAGATTTTGCTGATATATGGTGGATCTCGAGAATGCCAGTTCTCTCGCTTCTTCGAGCAGATCAACATCATTTTGCCGGGCTTCTTGCACTTCGGCTTCTGTGTATTGGGTGACCTTAGGCGAATCATGCTCTATGTCGGCTGGTAATACAGCTTTTGCCCCATATACCAAAAAACGGCATATAGCCTGTTGATCGATTCAGAGTTGTTCTTAAACTTCAAAGTACCACTGATAGTTCTTCTATCTAGCACCCCGCTGATCTTTGCAGCGGCTCAATGAGCCAGGGTTTTATCCCGGATAATACTAATCCGTTGGATCTTTCCACTTGTCTGTTCGATGTAGGGTGGGCTACCGAGGCTACGTCTAGCCGAATCTTCTTATCCCGGCAAAAATGCGCAAATGCTCCTTCTGCAAAGTTTGTGCCATTATCAGTTATGATACTGTGAGGATAACCGTATCTCAAGATGATATCTTTGAGAAACGTTACGGCCGTAGCTCCATCACATTTTCTTATAGGCTTTACATCAATCCACTTGGTAAACTTGTCCACCATTACCAAAATGTGAATCATATTTCCCCTTGCTGGTTTGAACGGGCCAACCATATCCGAGCACCATTCGGCAAATGGCCAAGTGATTGGTATGGTCTTGAGTTCCGACATCGGCATATGTGTCTTGGTAGCATACCTCTGACAACCATTACATTTTCTCACCAGATATTCTGCTTGCTCTAAGGCACTTGGCCAGTAGAATCCGCGCCAGAAAGCTTTTGCTACCAAGGCTCGGGATGAGGCATGATGCCCGCAATCCCCCTGATGTATATATCGGATGATTTCAAGCCCTTCTTCCGGGTCAACAGATCGTTGGAGGACATTGGTCACACTCCTCTTGTATAGTTCAGAATTAATGATCGTGTACGCCTTTGCCCTCCTCTGTGTTTGCCTGGACAGCACTTCCTCAGCGGGTAGCGTTCCATCTTTCAGGAATTGCAATATAAGTAGTGCCCAAGCTGGTATTGCTCGCACAGGGAACATATCCTCATCAATCTCCATCTGATCCACCGGCATAACTTCAACCGGATCATGCTGTGCAGTCCCCGGGTCTTGTGAAGCAGTCCCCGGGTTCAGTGAAGCAGCCCCCAGGTTTGCCGAGGCAGTCCCCGGGTTTCGCGCTCCACTTCCCATGTCAATGTCCATGGGCACAGCTCCGGATTCTGTGTCCTTCGGGACATAGATTGAGTTGGTTTCTGGGGAGGGCCTGATGGATGGTTTCCTGAGGTACTCTAATGCTACACCCGGTGGAATTGCTTGTCGGGTTGACCCGAGCTTCGACAACATGTCGGTAGCCTCATTTTCCACCCGGGGTACATGGTGAAATTCGCATCCCTCAAAGTAACCAGATATCTTCTACACATGAAATCTGTACAGTGCCATGTTTGGATCTAGTGCGTCCCACACTCCCGACACTTGCTGCACCACCAAATCCGAGTCGCCAAAGCGTACGATCCGACGTATCCCAATCTCTTTTGCCACCTTGAGCCCGTGCACAAGTGCTTCATACTCAACGACATTGTTTGATGCCGCGAAATTGATCTGTAGCACATATTTCAGCTGCTCCTTCTTTGGCGACGTGAGTACAACTCCGGCACCTAGCCCGGTTTTGGTTTTTGATCCGTCAAAGTGCATTTGCCAATAGTTCGGATCTGGTAGTGGTGGTTCGTATTGCACCTCGGCCCAGTCCACGAATAAGTCCGCCACAGCTTGAGATTTAATGGCTTATCTTCTATCATATTGCGGAGCGTAAGGAGCTAGCTCAATTGCCCATTTTGCAATTCTGCCACTCGCATCCTTGTTACTCATTATCTCGGATATGGGGGCCTCACATATGACCCGGATGGGATGCTCCTCAAAGCAGTGCTTCAGCTTCTTGGCCGCCATGTACACGCCATACGCCACCTTTTGATATTGTGGATAGTTCTGCTTTGAGGCTGACAACACCTTGCTCAAGTAATACACTGGCCTTTGCACCGACTTACCTTCATCGTCGCGCTCCACCACTATCACTGCACTTACAACTTGGTTGGTTGCGGCTATATAGAGCAACATTGGCTCCTTTGATAGTGGTGAGGCTAGCACTGGTGCCATGGCTAACATCTTCTTCATGTGGGTAAAGGCTTCATTGGCCTGTGGTGTCCAAACGAACTTATCTGACTTTTTGATGAGTTGGTAAAGAGGCAATGCCTTCTCTCCCAACCGACATACAAACCGACTTAACGAGGCCAAGCAACCTGTGAACTTTTGGACATCGTTAAGACACTTCGGAAATTCCATTCATTCGATGGGCCGGATTTTGGTTGGATTAACCTCGATACCTCGGCTGAAACAAGAAAACCAAGCAATTTCCCAGCCGACACACCGAAGGTGCATTTTTCCGGGTTAAGTTTCATCGAAACCTCCTTAGGTTCGCAAACGTTTGTCTGATATCGTCAAGGAGCGTTTGCTTTCCTTAGTCTTGATAACCACATCATCCACGTACACCTGTACATTTTGACCTATTTGGTCGTGCAAACATTTTTGCATACATCTTTGGTACGTTGCCCCTGCATTACGTAAACCAAATGGCATGGTGCGATAGCAATAAGCCCCATACGGGGTAATAAACACAGTCTTTATTTGATCATCCGGATTCAGAGGTATCTGGTGGAAACCAGAATATGCATCAATGAATGACAACAATTCACATCCAGCAGTTGAGTATATGACCTGATCTATTCTTGGCAGCGGAAATGGATCTTTTGGACACGCCTTGTTCAGGTTCGTGTAATTCATACACATGCGCCAAACCACCGCCACGTTCGGGTCATCTTTCTTCTTCTCCACCAGCACTGGATTAGACAGCCAATCCAGGTAAAGAACTTCCATGATAAATCCTGCAGCTAGCAACCGAGCTATCTCATCCCCAAAGACTTTTCTCCTATCTTCGGCTAAGCGGCAGAGAGGTTGCTTCACCGGCTTAGCTCCGGGTCTCACATTCAAAGAGTGCTCGGCCAACTCCCTCGGAACACCTTGCAAGTCCTGTGTGGACCAAGCAAAAATGTCCTGATTCTCACGGAGGAAGTTGACGAGCTCGCTTTCCTATTTTTCATTTAACCCGGCACCAATTGTTACGGTGCGCTCTGGGAACATGTCATCAACAGGAACCTTCTTGGTATCTTTCGTGGCCTGGAAAAAGACACTTCCATGCGGGTTACTCAGCGCCGGCATATACTACTACGCGGACTGAGCCAATGTCGCCACCTCTGGAATTTTCATTTTTTCTTGGGCAATCACAAGTGACTCGGCTAAGTTTGACCCGGCCGACACACACTCCATGGAACGTCGAAAATCCCCAGCAATGGTAATCACTCCGTTCGGTCCAGGCAATTTCATCTTCAAGTAGCTAACGTGACAGCTTGCCATGAACTTGTTCAGGGCTGGCCTTCCTAGTAACGCGTGGTACGCACTTTCTAAGTTCACCACCTCGAACTCCAAATTTTCGGGTCGGCAGTTATCCCTCATGCCGAACAAGACGTCAACCCGGACCTTGCCTATGGGCTCACAAGAAATGCCGGGGAAAATGCCATGGAAAGTTGTCCTCGTGGCCTGCAGCATGTTCTCCGAGATACCCAACTTGTGCATTGTGTCCGCATACATGATGTTAATGCTACTGCCATTGTCGATCAGTACCTTTGAGAACCTTACATTAATGCTAGGTCCAATGCGTGTCGGATCCAGCACCAACGCATACGAACCAGGGCTTGGCATAAGCTTGGGATGATCCCTGATGCTCCAGGTGATTTCCTGATCGGACCAAGGCATGTACCTTGTCACTGCAGGCATTACTGCATTCACCTCCATATGCCTACGATGCAAGCTCTTTCTATCTGTTTCCTCAGTAGTGAACACACAATAGCTCTGATGGTGCTCTCTGTACTCGTTTCTCCCCTCATTTCCGGGGTATCTCTGATCCGGCTGATGCTGATTTTCCACTTGATGCACTGCATCCCTTCTCTCATTGTTATCATACCTCGGTGGAGGGGGAGGCAACATTAGCTGTTGCGTGTTCGCTCCGGAGAGCAATTGCTGCCGGGGTAACTCCTGCTGAGGCTGATCATTCCGGGGTGCCTGAGCATTCCCCGAACCACCTTGTTCAATCTTGCGCATCCACTCACATTGCCTCGTCGTATGACCTGCTGGGTGTTCGGATTTGGCGTGTGAAACTTACACGGTTGGTCTAACATCGACTCATAAGTATACCTCAGACGGTCTTTCCTTTCTTCCCACTGTTTCTTTTGCTCTGGTGTCCAAGTTTTCTTGCCATCGTTTCTCAGAGTCCACTGCCCTCCAGCTTTTTGGCGTTGACTACGCCCTGCTCCAGGCTGATCTTGATTCACAGCTGCAACTTGGTGCGAACCGTATCGATGATCTAGTCTATCATCTCTCCTTTTTCCTCTGTACTCATTCCTCCGGGATGATTCGGCCCCATCCCTCTGGTAGTACTCATCGTTTGACTCGTTTGATGCGATCCTAGGTTGAGTCGGATCACCCAAAGCATACGAATCTGCAATACGGATCATGTCTGCCAACGTAGTTGGCATTTTCCTTTGCAACTTCATCCACAGCTCACTTGCATACATGCACCCTTGTGCGAACCATGCTATGGCCTGTGATTCTATAACGCCCTCACACGAGTTTCTCACCGTACACCACCGGGTCAAGAACTCCCGGTCTGTCTCATTAGGTCTTTGCTTGCACATAGCTAGGGCCTGCGGCCTATTTGGCCTCTGATATGTACTCGAGAAATTGCTGATGCACATTTCCTCAAAGTCTATCCAGCAGTTGATGCTTCCGGGAGGCAAATTGTTCAGCTATACCCTTGTCGGCCCTTCCAACATCTGGGGTACGTATCGTACAGCCCATCTCAAGTTACCAGTGGCAATTTTCACAGCCGTAGCATAGTTTATCAACCAATCCTCCGGCTTGGTACTGCCGTCATACGTCTTCGTGCCCCTGGGTAACTGGAAGTTGGGTACCGGTGGCTCTTTCATGATCCGGGGTCCAAAACATGCTGGACCTGGTGGACCTTGACATTCGATCTGTTCCGACCTATACAGTCGATCCAGTTTCAACCTGGCATCATCCGGCATCAAATCCCTGCTTCCCAATCTTGACCCTATCACATGATAGTCCGGCCTTGGGTATCCTGCGTTTGCCATCTCCGAATCCCCGTCGTTGTACCGGTTTTGCTCTTGTGGCGCACCTTTCTGTTGCATACCTCGGCCGACACTTGGCTCTTGCCTTGGTATATTCCGCTGCTGCGGTTGTCCTACTCCAGCCGAGTTTCGCTGTCTGGCATTGTCGTTGACAACATTCCCTTGACCGGCATTGCCCTGGTCGCGGTTACCTCGGCCAGCTTCACCTCGGCTCACACTCCGTCGATCATCATTTTTCTGTGCTTCTTTTCCTTACCCTGCCCGCGTTGGGTCATACAGGACGATCTGTCTGTTCCGTCTGGGCGAGGTTACTACCTCTTCTCTCCTTGGACCACCATGAGGGGACGATGCAGCTCCAGCGGATTTCTCCGGGTTACCCATCGCCGAATGGACAATCTTGGAGGCTCCAGCTCTCTCCGGGTTAGGTCTGAGTAGTTCCTCGTTTTGCCTGTTCGCAATCCGAACCAACTCATTAACCCTATCCTGTTGTCTTTGCCGGGCTTCACCCGTCAGACCCTCTAACTCGGACGCCGCTGCATTCGCTGCTCTGAGGTTCTTTGCCGAGGTACTATACCTCGGCAGCCCCACGGACAAACAGTTTTCTGATTCCTCAATTCCAGTATCACCCTCTTTGTTCATCTCGCTCATGAGATTTCTTCCCTTCACTTTTACAGTGTCAACTTTGTTCGCCTTTGCGTACTCCCGCAGCGTCATATTCAACGACTGCCGAGCCGTGGCTATTTTCTTTGCGCCCTCTAGTATTTTTTGCCTAGTTTCTTCTAGCTCGGCCTGCGCTCGAGCCAGATCTACTCCTGCTACTATAGGGTTTGCCAAGCTATCCATTGCTTCCCTCAACACATTCTCTGGCCTCTCTAGTGGAGGACCTCTACCTTTCCTAGGTGCCTTAGGCGTTATCTCCGGATCTAGCACTGGATCCTTGCTTGTGCCTGCACCTGGCGCAGTCATCATCACCTCTGCATGGTCCGGGGAGCGAGCGATTTGCGTCCCGGGAACCACGGTGAGGGGTGGCTCCCCCGCCTCGACGACGTGACGCGGATGAACACACGACACATCAACAGCGACGTAGACCTTGTGCGCGCCGAGCTTGACGAAGAGGCCATTGCGCGGAAGAGGGCGCGTGTCGTAGCAGCCAGCGTTGTTGCTAACGAAGTCCAGCGCTCCAAAGCGCTGAACGAGCCCGGAGACGATGCGTTCGCCGGTGCCGATGATGTTTCCCGTCTGGATCTTGACCCCTGCTAGCGCCGCTAGCCCCACGGTGGGCGCCAACTATCGTGGTGGTGTCACGACAGATGCCATGGATAGGCTAAAGGTGGGGACTAATACACGCTAGGGGAATCCAGGGAGGGATAGTGAAGTGAATCTCCACACAGAAGTTTGTATTTGCTTTGATGCCCAGATTACAAGTGCTCCTAGAGCTGTATTGGCGAGAGGAGGAAGAAGGAGCTCTCTTACTCTCACCCATAGATCGCACCTAAAACCCTAGCCAAAACAGAACAGCGGAACTGATCCCCCTTCTACTGAAACCCTAGCCCCTCTTTTATAGAGGGAGCTCGGTCTCTGCCTAGGGCATACGTGGAAGCATATTCCTACCAAAGTAGTATGCCGACCGGGGTGCTTTTCCCCCGCGTCACACATGCAGAGGCAACGTGAGCCTCTGCGGCGCCCGCGTCAGCCGACATGAGCGTCGTCACCCTTGTCGGCCACGCTCCGGTGGTCCTGCCCTTGCTTGCTTCGCTCAGGTAGTGCGTACCGGGGCTTCTTTTGACCAACGAGATTCCTTCCTTCTCTTAGAAGCTAGACGTGCCCTGGATCATAGTTGATCCGGCCACACCTGTTCCTGCATACAAGTAAAACATGCACTTCTGACTTACTGCTTAAGTCGGTTCAGACTTAGTTAGGCGAACGCCCCCTGGTCCGGGTTACCCCGTGATTCGGCCTGCCTTGAGGTGACCCAGCCAGCATCCGCTTTGGCCTTGCCGAACCTTGGCTAACTTGGCCTTTATACCCCGGCGTGACCCTACCCGGGGGTATCCCCCCAACACTTGATGATCCACATGACCACACACACACTCCAGTTGGGTGTGGTGATGCAACTTCTTCTGTCACACTGGTTCACCATCTCCATGTGGCAGTTGCATATTCTAGGGGCTCTCTGGGATTTCTGACCACCATGGTTGTTTGACACAAATGGAGTCCCTAGAGATCAATGCATGTGTTATATATTCTCAAAACCACACCTGCTTTATGATCCACATGACCACACACACACACTCCAGTTGGGTGTGGTGATGCAACAACTTCTGTCACACTGGTTCACCATCTCCATGTGGAAGCTGTATATGCCAGGGGCTCTCTGGGCTTTCTGACCACACCATGTTTGTTTGACACAAATGGGGTCCCTAGACATCAATTCATGTGTTATATATTCTCAAAACCACACCTGCTTGATGATCCACATGACCACACACACACACTCTAGTTGGGTGTGGTGATGCAACTTCTTCTGTCACACTGGTTCAACATCTCCATGTTGGAGTTGCATATTAGAGGGGCTCTCTGGGCTTTCTGACCACACCATGGTTGTTTGACACAAATGCAGTCCCTAGAGATCAATCCATGTGTTATATATTCTCAAAACCACACCTGCTTTATGATCCACATGACCACACACACACACTCCAGTTGGATGTGGTGATGCAACAACTTCTGTCACACTGCTTCACCATCTCCATGTGGAAGCTGTATATGCCAGGGGCTCTCTGGGCTTTCTGACCACACCATGTTTGTTTGACACAAATGGGGTCCCTAGACATCAATTCATGTGTTATATATTCTCAAAACCACACCTGCTTGATGATCCACATGACCACACAAACACACTCTAGTTGGGTGTGGTGATGCAACTTCTTCTGTCACACTGGTTCAACATCTCCATGTTGGAGTTGCATATTCCAGGGGCTCTCGGGGCTTTCTGACCACCATGGTTGTTTGACACAAATGGAGTCCCTAGAGATCAATGCATGTATTATATATTCTAAAAAACCACACCTGCTTTATGATCCACATGACCACACACACACTCCAGTTGGGTGTGGTGATGCGACAACTTCTATCACACTGGTTCACCCTCTCCATGTGGAAGTTGTATATACCAGGGGCTCTCTAGGCTTTCTGACCACACCATGGTTGTTTGACACAAATGGGGTCCCTAGAGATCAATTCATGTGTTATATATTCTCAAAACCACACCCGCTTGATGATCCACATGACCACACACACACACTCCAGTTGGGTGTGGTGATGCAACTGCTTCTGTCACACTGGTTCAACATATCCATGTGGCAGTTGCATATTCTAGGGGCTCTCGGGGCTTTCTGACCACCATTGTTGTTTGACACAAAAAGAGTCCCTAGAGATCAATGCATGTGTTATATAGTGTCAAAACCACACCTGCTTGATGATCCACATGACCACACACACACACTCCAGTTGGGTGTGGTGATGCAACTGCTTCTGTCACACTAGTTCGCCATCCCCATGTGGTAGTTGCATATTCTAGGGGCTCTCTGGGCTTTCTGACCACACCATGGTTGTTTGACACAAATGGAGTCCCTAGAGATCAATGCATGTGTTATATATTCTCAAAACCACACTTGCTTTATGATCCACATGACCACACACACACACTCGAGTTGGGTGTGGTGATGCAACTGCTTCTATCACACTGGTTCACCATCTCCATGTGGCAGCTATATATGCCAGGGGCTCTCTGGATTTCTGACCACACCATGGTTGTTTAACACAAATGGGGTCCCTAGAGATCAATGCATGTGTTATATATTCTCAAACCACACCTGCTTGATGATCCACATGACCACACACACACTCCAGTTGGGTGTGGTGATGCAACTGCTTCTGTCACACTGGTTCAACATCTCCATGTGGCAGTTGCATATTCTAGGGGCTCTCGGGGCTTTCTGACCACCATTGTTGTTTGACACAAATGGAGTCCCTAGATATCAATGCATGTGTTATATAGTCTCAAAACCACACCTGCTTGATGAACCACATGACCACACACACACACTTTCCAGTTGGGTGTGGTGATGCAACTGTTCTGTCACACTGGTTCACCATCTCCATGTGGCAGTTGCATATTCCAGGGGCTCTCTAGGCTTTCTGACCACCATGGTTGTTTGGCACAAATGGAGTCCCTAGAGATCAATCCATGTGTTATATATTCTCAAAACCATACGTGCTTGATGATCCACATGACCACACACACACTCTAGTTGGGTGTGGTGATGCAATTGCTTATGTCACACTGGTTCACCATCTCCATGTGGTAGTTTCATATTCTAGGGGCTCTCCGGGATTTCTTATCACCATGGTTGTTTGAAACAAATGGAGTCCATAGAGATCAATGCATATGTTATATATTCTCAAAACCACACCTGATTGATGATCCAGATGACAACACACACTCCAGTTGGGTGTGGTGATGCAACTGCTTCTATCATACTGGTTCACCATCTCCATGTGGCAGTTGCATATTCCAGGGGCTCTCAGGGATTTCTGACCACCATGGTTGTTGGCACAAATGGAGTCCCTAGAGATCAATGCATGTGTTATATAGTCTCAAAACCACACCTTCTTGAAGATCCACATGACCACACACACACACTCCAGTTGGGTGTGGTGATGCAACTGCTTCTGTCACACTACTTCACCATCCCCATGTGGTAGTTGCATATTAGAGGGGCTCTCTGGGCTTTCTGACCACACCATGGTTGTTTGACACAAATGGAGTCCCTGGAGATCAATGCATGTGTTATATATTCTCAAAACCACACCTGCTTTATGATCCACATAACCACACACACACACTCAAGTTGGGTGTGGTGATGCAACAACTTATGTCACACTGGTTCACCATCTCCATGTGGAAGCTGTATATGCCAGGGGCTCTCTGGGCTATCTGACCACACCATGGTTTTTTGACACAAATAGGGTCCCTAGACATCAATTCATGTGTTATATATTCTCAAAACCACACCTGCTTGATGATCCTCATGACCACACACACACTCTAGTTGGGTGTGGTGATGCAACTGCTTCTGTCACACTGGTTCAACATCTCCATGTTGCAGTTGCATGTACCAGGGGCTCTCGGGGCTTTCTCACCACCATGGTTGTTTGACACAAATGGAGTCCCTAGAGATCAATGCATGTATTATATATTCTCAAAACCACACCTCCTTTATGATCCACATGACCACGCACACACACTCCAGTTGGGTGTGGGGATGCAACTGCTTCTGTCACACTGGTTCACCATCTCCGTGTGGCAGCTGTATATGCCAGGGGCTCTCTAGGCTTTCTGACCACACCATGGTTGTTTGACACAAATGGGGTCCCTAGAGACCAATGCATGTGTTATATATTCTCAAAACCACACCTGCTTGATGATCCACATGACAAAACACACACACTCCAGTTGGGTGTGGTGATGCAACTGCTTCTATCACACTGGTTCAACATATCCATGTGGCAGTTGCATATTCTAGGGGCTCTCGGGGCTTTCTGACCACCATGGTTGTTTGACACAAATAGAGTCCCTAGAGATCAATGCATGTGTTATATAGTGTCAAAACCACACCTGCTTGATGATCCACATGACTACACACACACACACTCCAGTTGGGTGTGGTGATGCAACTGCTTCTGTCACACTAGTTCGCCATCCCCATGTGGTAGTTACATATTCCAGGGGCTCTCTGGGCTTTCTGACCACACCTTGGTTGTTTGACACAAATGGAGTCCCTAGAGATCAATGCATGTGTTATATATTCTCAATACCAGACTTGCTTTATGATCCACATGACCACACACACACACTCCAGTTGGGTGTGGTGATGCAACTGCTTCTATCACACTGGTTCACCAACTCCATGTGGCAGCTATATATGCCAGGGGCTCTCTGGGCTTTCTGACCACACCATGGTTGTTTAACACAAATGGGGTCCCTAGAGATCAATGCATGTGTTATATATTCTCAAACCACACCTGCTTGATGATCCACAGGACCACACACACACTCCAGTTGGGTGTGGTGATGCAACTGCTTCTGTCACACTGGTTCAACATCTCCATGTGGCAGTTGCATATTCTAGGGGCTCTCGGGGCTTTCTGACCACCATTGTTGTTTGACACAAATGGAGTCCCTAGATATCAATGCATGTGTTATATAGTCTCAAAACCACACCTGCTTGATGAACCACATGACCACACACACACACTTTCCAGTTGGGTGTGGTGATGCAACTGTTCTGTCACACTGGTTCACCATCTCCATGTGGAAGCTGTATATGCCAAGGGCTCTCTGGGCTTTCTGACCACACCATGGTTGTTTGACACAAATGGGGTCCCTAGAGATCAATTCATGTGTTATATATTCTCAAAACCACACCTGCTTGATGATCCACATGACAACACACACACTCAAGTTGGGTGTGGTGATGCAACTGCTTCTGTCACACTGGTTCACCATCTCCATGTGGAAGTTGCATATTCTAGGGGCTCTCTGGGATTTCTGACCACCCTGGTTGTTTGACACAAATGGAGTCCCTAGAGATCAATGCATGTGTTATATATTCTCAAAACCACACCTGCTTGATGATCCACATGACCACACACACACTCCAGTTGGGTGTGGTGATGCAACTGCTTCTGTCACACTGGTTCACCATCTCCATGTGGTAGTTGCATATTCCAGGGGCTCTCTGGGATTTCTGACCACCATGGTTGTTGGCACAATTGGAGTCCCTAGAGATCAATGCATGTGTTATATAGTCTCAAAACCACACCTGCTTGATGATCCACATGACCACACACACACACACTCCAGTTGGGTGTGGTGATGCAACTGTTTCTGTCACACTAGTTCACCATCCCCATGTCGTAGTTGCATATTAGAGGGGCTCTCTGGGCTTTCTGACCACACCATGGTTGTTTGACACAAGTGGAGTCCCTAGAGATCAATGCATGTGTTATATATTCTCAAAACCACACCTGCTTTATGATCCACATGACCACACACACACACTCCAGTTGGGTGTGGTGATGCAACAACTTCTGTCACACTGGTTCACCATCTCCATGTGGAAGCTGTATATGCCAGGGGCTCTCTGGGCTTTCTGACCACACCATGGTTGTTTTACACAAATGGGGTCCCTAGAGATCAATCCATGTGTTATATATTCTCAAAACCACACCTGCTTGATGATCGACATGACCACACACACACTCTAGTTGGGTGTGGTGACGCAAATGCTTCTGTCACACTGGTTCGACATCTCCATGTTGCAGTTTCATATTCTAGGGGCTCTCTGAGCTTTCTAACCACCATGGTTGTTTGACACAAATTTAATGGAGAACCTAGAGAGTAATGCATGTGTTATATTGTAACTACCTCGGTGAATTACGCTCTTAGTTACATGCCTGGATGAACGAATGTGGTTAAAATAGTACGGTGGGGCCCAGGACCACTCACGGTAGACCTTTCGGCTGTCCTAACCACTTTCAGAACATCGGGACACGAACGAGCGGCGTAATCGGTAGGCGAAGGGATCAACTACATACACAAATGAGTATGTATGCAAGCCACATACAATAGTCCTCAAAGCCATTCCATCTAAAAGAAATAGAAATATTGCAACGCCATACGGCAAGATTCAAATATCCTAGATAGAGATAATAATTTAGGATAGCTCCTCATACAACAAACATCAGAGTATCAGGCGGAAGCAGCAATCAAGATCCAGTACGAACAAGAAGGAAATCGGCATAAGATGGCACATAAATAAACACATCCCGCCCACAGATCTCACGGATCCCCGTTCCCGGAATCTCTACACCGAGTGATCGTTGCCAACATCATCTATCTCCTCCACCCAATATCCATCTTGCAAATACACCTGTTCATCTGAATCAAACAATTTATCGTGTGAGACCCTAGGGGTACTCAGCAAGTCTTTATGCCACTAGAGGGGACACAACCTGGGGTGACGCAATTGCAGCAAAAGATAATATCTAACAATTCTATAGATACTCGCTAACCATCCCCCTAACCATTGATAGACGGATGTCCGTGAATTAAGAACAACAGTTATAACAGTATAATTAACAGATCCATCCTCCTCCTGGCTTACCAACGAGGAAGCGGACGAACAACCCCCCATCATCCGTTGGCAGTTTTATTAACCATTCCATGAGTATTGCACTATTTACTAGTCAAGTACTTAGTCAAATTAAAAGCGGTACTTTAGTTATTCTTGTCTATGATCGAGAAACTGTGCTCCAAGTTGTCCATAACCGCGGACACGGCTTTCAGAAAGATTTACCCTGCAGGGGTGCACGAATAGCAACACACACTCGATCAACCTCGGAAAAAACCAACTCAAAACCCAACGAGGCATTCACGACAAAGCAATCACAGGATTCAGAAATATTTCAGGGGGCCACCCCATTAAGCTACCCACGACGAAGCTAGCTGACTCTGAGACGGACTCAAGGTTTGTGTGGACGGCGGTAAACAACTGGGAACCCGAAAATGTGACTAGGCTTGTCGATACAGCGAAAACGTGTCACGGTCCAAAACAGTATAGGTGCTCCTCGCACAATCTTAAATAAAGTAGTAACATGGCATAAGTACAGGATAGTAATAAAACCCCAAACTAATTGTGGCCCCAAGAAATAAGAATGAATCAAGCTCTGGCTCAGGGGGGTCCATAAGGCCTCCCGGATGTGGATAGTGCGAATAAACAAGGAACAGGAATCAAGTACTCGGGGTCCTACGGGACACGAGTGAGCATGAAAAACCAAATAGCAGATATTGCTCACCGGTGCCTCTTTCATTAGTTATCCCATTACTACACAGGTTAAGTTGTTTAGGTACCTTGTTATCCATCAGACACTCACATACCCTACACATGCTTTTCTACGACTTGCATGGCTCGAACAACTCCTGTAGTAATGGCTCATGGGATGGAGGAACAAGCTTCGGTGGGGTTTAAAAGTAAAGGCTATGCAGTACTTGGGATTCAATTGAATGCAATCGCGACTCAGTGATGCAAGAATAAGATAGAGGCAATAGGTACTATATGTATGCAAGCATGTGGTAGTGCTATCCTGGCAGCTCAATTGAAGCGAGAGATGGATCTGGGTAGTACTCCTGTGATTCCTGGTAATTCTCCTGCTAGGCGTCTATTCGAAGAAGAACCAAACAAGCAAGGGCCAACATAAATAAAGTGCACAAGCATATGAATTAAAATGCGACAAGCAAACAAGCATTCCATGATGAGTGATGCACCATTTACATGGCATTAAAGTAGCATGGCATGGTGAGGTCTGAGGTACAAGAATAAAGCATTTTGTTATTTATTTAGTCAAATTTTTATTGCCATAAACAGTTCAGATTTTTAATAATGACATGATGCATGCTTCATTTTAGAACGAGAACTGCATAGATAGAATGGGCTCGTCGTGTTGGTCGACTTAGACATATTATTTGCTAAATTTGGAGTTATAGATTTTAAGTTATTAATTTATTAAGCAAAGGGCATTTATTTGTAATTTTAATCATCTCGAAAATTTAAAGTGCTCAAATAATATTTTGAATGGCATATTTGAATTCCTCACATTTTTCTGATTCCAAAACATATATCATTTGTATTATTTGGATTTGTATTTTAAAAGTTATTTAAAATCTGATTTGAATTTGAATTTAAACATTTACTGAAAAAGTTTAATTAAAAACAGAAAAGCAGAAAACATTTTACACCCAGACAGACCTAGCCACAGACGCTGACGGGTGGGCCAGTTGCTGGCGGGGACACACGCACGTGGAAAACTTTTCTCACCGCGGCCTGACCTAGCTACTTCGATTGACAGGCTGGGCCAGCGGCTACGGGCCCACGTGACAACGGCTAAGCCCGTAGAGGCTGGCAGGTGGGGAATGCGCTGGACCACGGGTTGATCCGGTTAAAACGCAGGCGCTTTTTGTAAAAATGCAACGGGAGACTGACTGGTGGGGCTGGGCGTACCGCGGGTTGAGGCGGCAAAAGAAGCAGGGGGTATTTGCAAAACGGGGGCCGCGGTACTGTGGATCTTCTCCACTGTCTGGCGGCAGATCTGTGCGTGGCGCGGAACAGGGACTCGAACCAGGGACCTGGGACTAGCGCTCGGCGGCGGCAACCAGTGCCGTAGGACGTGGGTGTTGACAGGAGGGAGCAACGCGGCTAGGTGAGGCTCTATGCAGCGCGGAAAACGTGCAAACACCAGCGACTGACGATGCACCGAGGGCGTTCGGTGTAAGGTCCGGCGCGGCTAGACGACGACGGCGAAGATGGGGTTGTCTGGGAGGTACAGGGGCTCACCGCGGGGTGGTTGGTGGCGTCGGATCGGCTTGGGGAGCGGCGGATCGACGACGAGGCTGGCGGCCGGCAGAATTAGGGTTTCGGCGATGACGCGGTACTGTGGTGGACGTGGGGCCTTTCCTCCTTGCTGGCGTGTCCCAGGCGAAGCAGGGGACCTTCCTCGATCTCCTCGACCACTTCCACGTCGCGCACGCCGACAGGAACGAGGAGTAGGCGGCGGTACTGGCCGCGGCCGGCGAGAGATGATGGCGTCGGAGAAGAAGAAGAAAAGGAGGGGGCAGGGCTCCGAGGTGGATCTGGCGAGGTAGAGGAGGCGTGAGGGGTTGGATAAAGAGGGAGAGAGGGAGAGGGTTACCGTGGGGGCTTGGGAAGGGAAAGGTGGCTTCGGCCACCTTTTTCCTTGCTCTCACATGCACGCCGTGGGAGGAGAGGGCTGGGGCTACCGGTGGGCCAGCAGGGAGAAGAGGACAGGCAGGAGGGAGGCTCGGGCTGGGGCCTCAGGTGGGACAGGCCCGGCAGTGAGAGGGAAAGAGAGAGGAGAGGGGCTCGGGTGTAGCTAGGTAGAGGCTCGGTTAGGGTTTTGTTAGGGTTGGGGTAGGTGGGTAGCTGAGGTGGGACTAGGGAGAAAGGGTGGCTAGGTGGGACCAGCATGGTAGAGAGAGAGAGAGGTTAAGGGTTAGGGTTTAGTTAAGAAAAATTAGGGTTTGAGGAGAGAGGGTGGTGTTAGGGTTTGATTTAGAATTTTTAGGTTTTTAACACATGCTTATAGATCAGGTCAAGATGAAGGGGTGAGGGAGTGTGTAGGGATTAAAAGATGCATGATCATGACATGGGCAAGTGTAAAGGAGAAAAGAAAAGCAATGTGGATAGTTTCTCATATGATCATGCATGAAGAAAATAATGGTGTTGAAGAGATGATGGGGATGGTGGTGAGAGATGGAGATGATCCCATAAAGAAAGAACCACTTAAACCAAGAGAAAAGCTAATGGCTAAAGGTGGTGGTGCTCTTGCATGGCCCATGCATAATATTAAATGTCATGTTTTATTTTGTGAAAACAATAATAATAATATGGCATTATTCTTATGCATTCCCAAGAAGTGGAGTAAAGGCCAAGCAAAAGAAATTATAGAATTAGATCCATCCCAACCCACATGAGCTAGATTAAATGGCAAAAAGAAAATAAAAGCTCATGGGTAATTAGGATGGTGGAATTATAAGGTGGTGACAAAGAAAGGTGGTGGAGTGGACTAAAAGATATGCCCCCAACTCAACTTGGGAATCAAGCATTTATCAAGAACCAAATACAATATATCCAGAGCCAAATACAATTAATAATGCATATGAGAGAAGAACCAAAGAAAAGGGGTTTTATATGATGCTCAAATGCAAGGTGGCATGATGACATGAGCATGATATAATTATGATGCAACAATTATATATAGGAAGTAGCCATTATATTACTAGACCAAGTAGCATTACAATTGCTAGACAATTGGGATGCTACAACTCTCCCCCACTAAAAAGGAATCTCGCCCCGAGATTCTAGGAAGAAGAAGAAGACTCAAAGAGGGTAGGGTACTTGGCACGGAGCTCATCTTCATGTTCCAAAGTGGCTTCATCAACGGAATGGTGCGACCACTGCACCTTGCAGAACTTGATGGACTTGTTGCGAGTCCTTCTTTCTGCGACTTCTAGAATTTTTATGGGGTGTTCTTGATAAGACAGATCTTCTTGGAGATTGATGAGTTCATGGTCCACAGTCCTGCCGAGATCCTTGAAGCAATTCTTGAGTTGAGAGATATGGAAAACATCATGGACTCTGAGTTTTTCGGGCAGCTCAAGAGCATAAGCAACTTCTCCTCTTCTTCCACGAATTTTGAAAGGACCGATGTATCTAGGGGCCAACTTTCCTTTGATACCAAAGCGGTGCGTGCCTCTCATGGGAGTGACACGAAGGTAAACGAGATCACCAGGGACATACTCCATGTCCATGTGCTTCCTGTCATAATTGCTCTTCTCGCGGCTTTGAGAAATCTTCAGGTTTTCAAGAATGATGTGAACTTTCTCCTCCGCTTGAGTTACAAGGTCGGGGCCAAACAATATTCTTTCACCTGCGCCCGACCAACCAATCGGAGTTCTGCATTTGCGACCATAGAGAGCCTCAAATGGTGCCATCTTTAGACTTTTCTGGAAGCTGTTGTTGTAAGAGAATTCAGCATAAGGAAGACATTCTTCCCACTTCATGCCGAAAGAGATAACGCAAGCACGGAGCATATCTTCCAGAATCTGATTAATCCTTTCAACTTGTCCTTGCGACTGAGGGTGGTAGGCTGTGCTGAAGTTCAATTTTGTTCCCGAAGCATTTTGGAAACTTCCCCAGAACTTGGAAGTGAAGATACTTCCATGGTCTGAACTGATCTCAAGAGGAACTCCATACAGAGAGACAATTCTGTTGATATAGAGCTCAGCCAACTGAATTGCAGAAATTGTTTCTTTGACTGGAAAGGAGTGAGCTACTTTGGAAAGCCTGTCAATGACAACAAAGATTGCATTGTTGCCCTTCTGCGACCTTGGAAAACCAGTGATGAAGTCCGTCTCTACCTTCTCCTATTTCCATTCCGGAGGCTTCAATGGTTGTAGAAGACCGGAAGGTTTCTGATGGACAGCTTTAACTCTGCGACAGACATCACACTCCGAGACATACTTGGCACAATATTGTTTCAATCCAGGCCACCAATCTTGTGTTTTCAAGTCCATGTACATCTTAGTGCTGCGAGGGTGGATAGAAAGAACAGAATCATGCGCCTCCTTGAGAACTTGCTCTCTTAAACCTGGGTAGTTCGGAACAAACATCCGGTGTTCAAAGAAAAGAGTGCCTTGGTCGTTGACGTGGAAAGACTCGTACTTCGGAAGCTAAATGTTGGAGATGATCTTTTTAGTGTAAGGATCACCGAGTTGAATAGAGCGAACTTTTTCTTCCAAGAGAGGTGTTGCTAGAAGGTTCAGAAGATACCCTTGATCCACAATTTCAAGGTTTAGCTTGCGGTATTCCTCGCACAAGAGAGGTTGTTGTTGTTCTACCATGAGATTGTTGACATAAGCTTTTCGGCTGAGAGCATCGGCCATGACATTATTTTTGCCCGGAGTGTAGTTGATGGTTAAACCGAAATCATTGATTGTTTCAATCCACCTCCTCTGACAAAGGTTGAGATCAGGCTGTGTGAAGATATACTTCTGACTCTTGTGATCAGAAAAGATCTCACAACGGTTGCCAAGCAAGTAATGCCTCCATACTCTCAAAACCACACCTGCTTGATGATCCACATGACCACACACACACTCTAGTTGGGTGTGCTGATGCAACTGCTTCTGTCACACTGGTTCAAGATCTCCATCAGGCACTTGTATATTCCAGGGGCTCTCGGGGATTTCTGACCACCATGGTTGTTTGACACAAATGGGTCCCTAGATATCAATGCATGTGTTACATAGTCTCAAAACCACACATGCTTGATGATCCACATGACCACACACACACTCTCTAGTTGGGTGTAGTGAGGCAACTGCGTCTGTCACACTAGTTCACCATCTCCATGTGGCAGTTGCATATTCCATGGGCTCTATGGGCTTTCTAACCACACCATGGTTGTTTCACACAAATGGGGTCCCTAGAGATTAATTCATGTGTCATATATTCTCAAGACCACACCTGCTTGATGATCCACATGACCACACACACACTCTAGTTTGGTGTGGTGATGCAACTGCTTCTGTCACACAGGTTCACCATCTCCATGTGGCAGTTGCATATTCTAGGGGCTCTCTGGGATTTTTGACCACCATGGTTGTTTGACACAAATGGAGTCCCTAGAGATCAATGCATGTGTTATATATTCTCAAAAGCACACCTGCTTGATGATCCACATGACCACACACACACTCTAGTTGGGTGTGGTGATGCAACTGCTTCTGTCACACTGGTTCACCATCTCCATGTAGCAGTTGCATATTCCAAGGGCTCTCTGGGATTTCTCACCACCATGGTTGTTGTCACAAATGGAGTCCCTCGAGATCAATGCATGTGTTATATAGTCTCAACACCACGCCTGCTTGATGATCCACATGACCACACACACACACTCCAGTTGGGAGTGGTGATGCAACTGCTTCTGTCACGCTGGTTCAACATCTCCATGTTGCAGTTGCATATTCCAGGGGCTCTCGGGGCTTTCTGACCCCCATGGTTGTTTGACATAAATGGAGTCCCTAGAGATCAATGCATGTATTATATATTCTCAAAACCACACCTGTTTTATGATCCACATGACCACACACACTCCAGTTGGGTGTGGTGATGCAACAACTTCTGTCACACTGGTTCACCATCTCCATGTGGAAGCTGTATATGCCTGGGGCTCTCTGGGCTTTCTGACCACACCATGGTTGTTTGATACAAATGGGGTCCCTAGAGATCAATTCATGTGTTATATATTCTCAAAACCACACCTGCTTGATGATCCACATGACCACACACACACTCTAGTTGGGTGTTGTGATGCAACTGCTTCTGTCACACTGGTTCACCATCTCCATGTGGCAGTTGCATATTCTAGGGGCTCTCTGGGATTTCTGACCACCATGGTTGTTTGACACAAATGGAGTCCCTAGAGATCAATTCATGTGTTATATATTCTCAAAACCACACCTGCTAGATGATCCACATAACCACACACACACTCCAGTTGGGTGTGGTGATGCAACTGCTTCTGTCACACTGTTTTACCATCTCCATGTGGCAGTTGCATATTCCAGGGGCTCTCTGGGATTTCTGACCACCATGGTTGTTGGCACAAATGGAGTCCCTAGAGATCAATGCATGTGTTATATAGTCTCCAGACCTGCTTGATGATCCACATGACCACACACACACTCCAGTTGGGTGTGGTGATGCAACTGCTTCTGTCGCACTAGTTCACCATCCCCAGGTGGTAGTTGCATATTAGAGGGGCTCTCTGGGCTTTCTGACCACACCATGGTTGTTTGACACAAATGGAGTCCCTAGAGATCAATGAATGTGTTATATATTCTCAAAACCACACCTGCTTTATGATCCACATGACCACACACAGACACTCCAGTTGGGTGTGGTGATGCAACAACTTCTGTCACACTGGTTCACCATCTCCATGTGGAAGCTGTATATGCCAGGGGCTCTCTGGGCTTTCTGACCACACCATGGTTGTTTGACACAAATGTGGTCCCTAGAGATCAATTCATGTGTTATATATTCTCTAAACCGCACCTGCTTGATGATCCACATGACGCCACACACACTCTAGTTGGGTGTCGTGATGCAAATCCTTCTGTCACACTGGTTCAACATCTCCATGTTGCAGTTGCATATTCTAGGGGCTCTCTGAGCTTTCTAACCACCATGGTTGTTTGACACAAATTTAATGGAGAACCTAGAGATTAATGCATGTGTTATATATTCTCGAAACCACACCTGCTTGATGATTGACGTGACGACACACACACTCCAGTTGGGTGTGGTGATGCAACTGCTTCTGTCACACTAGTTCACCATTTCCGTGTGGCAGTTGCATATTCCAGGGGATCTCTGGGATTTCTGACCACCATGGTTGTTTGATACAAATGGAGTCCCTAGAGATCAATGCATGTGTTATATAGTCTCAAAACCACACCTGCTTGATGATCCACATGACCACACACACAGACTCCGGTTGGGTGTGGTGATGCAACTGCTTCTGTCACACTAGTTCACCATCCCCATGTGGTAGTTGCATATTCCAGGGGCTCGCTGGGCTTTCTGACCACACCATAGTTGTTTGACAAAAATGGAGTCCCTAGAGATCAATACATGTGTTATATATTCTCAAAACCACACCTGCTTTATGATCCACATGACCACACACACACACTCCAATTGGGTGTGGTGATGCAACTGCTTCTTACACACTGGTTCACCATCTCCATGTGGCAGCTGTATATGCCAGGGGCTCTCTGGGCTTTCTGACCACACCATGGTTGTTTGACACAAATGGGGTCCCTAGAAATCAATGCATGTGTTATATATTCTCAAAACCACACATGCTTGATGATCCACATGACCACACACACACTCTAGTTGGGTTTCGTGATGCAACTGCTTCTGTCACACTTGTTCAACATCTCAGTCAGGCAGTTGTATATTCCAGCGACTCTCGGGGGTTTCTGACCACCATGGTTGTTTGACACAAATGGAGTCCCTAGATATCAATGCATGTGTTATATAGTCTCAAAACCACACATGCTTGATGATCCACATGACCACAGACACACACCCTCGAGTTGGGTGTGGTGAGGCAACTGCGTCTTTCACACTGGTTCACCATCTCCATGTGGCAGTTGCATATTCCAGGGGCTCTATGGGCTTTCTGACCACACCATGGTTGTTTGACACAAATGGGGTCCCTAGAGATCAATTCATGTGTTATATATTCTCAAAACCACACCTGCTTGATGATCCACATGACCACACACACACTCCCGTTGGGTGTGGTGATGCAACTGCTTCTGTCACACTGGTTCACCATCTCCATGTGGCAGTCGCATATTCTAGGAGCACTCTGGGATTTTTGACCACCATGGTTGATTGACAAAAATGGAGTCCCTAGAGATCAATGCATGTGTTATATAGTCTCAAAACCACGCCTGCTTGATGATCCACATGACCACACACACACTCCAGTTGGGAGTGGTGATGCAACTGCTTCTGTCACACAAGTTCAACATCCCCATGTGGTAGTTGCATATTAGAGCGGCTCTCTGGGCTTTCTGACCACACCATGGTTGTTTGACATAAATGGAGTCCCTAGAGATCAATGCATGTGTTATATATTCTCAAAACCACACCTGCTTTATGATCCACATGACCACACACACACACTCCAGTTGGGTGTTGTGATGCAACAACTTCTGTCACACTGGTTCACCATCTCCATGTGGAAGCTGTATATGCCACGGGTTCTCTGGGCTTTCTGACCACACCATGGTTGTTTGACACAAATGGGGTGCCTAGAGATCAATTCATGTGTTATATATTCTCAAAACCACACCTGCCTGATGATCCACATGACCACACACACACTCTGGTTGGGTGTGGTGATGCAACTGGTTCTGTCACACTGGTTCAACATCTCCATGTTGCAGTTGCATATTCTAGGGGCTCTCTGAGCTTTCTAAGCAACCATGGTTGTTTGACACAAATTTAATGGAGAACCTAGAGATTAATGCATGTGTTATATATTCTCGAAACCACACCTGCTTGATGATCGACGTGACCACACACACACTCCAGTTGGGTGTGGTGATGCAACTGCTTCTGTCACACTAGTTCACCATTTCCGTGTGGCGGTTGCATATTCCAGGGGATCTCTGGGCTTTCTGACCACCATGGTTTTTTGACACAAATGGAGTCCCTAGAGATAATTGCATGTGTTATATAGTCTCAAAACCACACCTTCTTGATGATTCACATGACCACACACATATACTCCGGTTGGGTGTGGTGATGCAACTGCTTCTGTCACACTAGTTCACCATCCCCATGTGGTAGTTGCATATTCCAGGGGCTCTCTGGGCTTTCTGACCAAACCATGGTTGTTTGACACAAATGGAGTCCCTAGAGATCAATGCATTTGTTATGTATTCTCAAAACCACACCTGCTTTATTATCCACATGACCACACACACACACTCCAGTTGGGTGTGGTGATGCAACTGCTTCTGTCAAACTGGTTCACCATCACCATGTGGCAGTTGCATATTCCAGAGGCTCTCTGGGATTTCTGACCACCATGGTTGTTGGCACAAATGGAGTCCCTAGAGATAATTGCATGTGGTATATAGTCTCAAAACCACACCTTCTTGATGATTCACAGGACCACACACATATACTCCGGTTGGGTGTGGTGATGCAACTGCTTCTGTCACACTCGTTCACCATCCCCATGTGGTAGTTGCATATTCCACGGGCTCTCTGGGCTTTCTGACCAAACCATGGTTGCACAAATGGAGTCCCTAGAGATCAATGCATTTGTTATATATTCTCAAAACCACACCTGCTTTATGATCCACATGACCACACACACACACTCTAGTTGGGTGTGGTGATGCAACTGCTTCTGTCACACTGGTTCACCATCACCATGTGGCAGTTGCATATTCTTGAGGCCCTCTGGGATTTCTGACCACCATGGTTGTTGGCACAAATGGAGTCCCTAGAGATCAATGCATGTGTTATATAGTCTCAAAACCAGACCTGCTTGATGATCCACATGACCACACACACACACTCCAGTTCGGTGTGGTGATGCAACTGCTTCTGTCACACTAGTTCACCATCCCCAGGTGGTAGTTGCATATTAGATGGGCTCTCTGGGGTTTCTGACCACAACATGGTTGTTTGACACAAATGGACTCCCTAGAGATCAATGCATGTGTTATATATTCTCAAAACCACACCTGCTTTATGATCCACATGACCACACACACACACTCCAGTTGGGTGTGGTGATGCAACAACTTCTGTCACACTGGTTCACCATCTCCATGTGGAAGCTGTATATGCCAGGGGTTCTCTGGGCTTTCTGACCACACCATGGTTGTTTGACACAAATGGGGTGCCTAGAGATCAATTCATGTGTTATATATTCTCAAAACCACACCTGCTTGATGATCCACATGACCACACACACACTCTAGTTGGGTGTGGTGATGCAACTGGTTCTGTCACACTGGTTCAACATCTCCATGTTGCAGTTCCATATTCTAGGGGCTCTCTGAGCTTTCTAAGCAACTATGGTTGTTTGACACAAATTTAATGGAGAACCTAGAGATTAATGCATGTGTTATATATATTCTCGAAACCACACCTGCTTGATGATCGACGTGACCACACACACTCCAGTTGGGTGTGGTGATGCAAATGCTTCTGTCACACTAGTTCACCATTTCCGTGTGGCAGTTGCATATTCCAGGGGATCTCTGGGCTTTCTCACTACCATGGTTTTTTGACACAAATGGATCCCTAGAGATCAATGCATGTGTTATATAGTCTCAAAACCACACCTTGATGATTCACATGACCACACACATATACTCCGGTTGGGTGTGGTGATGCAACTGCTTCTGTCACACTAGTGCACCATCCCCATGTGGTAGTTGCATATTCCAGGGGCTCTCTGGGCTTTCTGACCACACCATGGTTGTTTGACAAAAATGGAGTCCCTAGAGATCAATACATGTGTTATATATTCTCAAAACCACACCTGCTTTATGATCCACATGACCACACACACACACTCCAGTTGGGTGTGGTGATGCAACTGCTTCTTACACACTGGTTCACCATCTCCATGTGGCAGCTGTATATGCCAGGGGCTCTCTGGGCTTTCTGACCACACCATGGTTGTTTGACACAAATGGGGTCCCTAGAAATCAATGCATGTGTTATATATTCTCAAAACCACACCTGCTTGATGATCCACATGACCACACACACACTCTAGTTGGTTGTGGTGATGCAACTGCTTCTGTCACACTGGTTCAACATCTCAATCAGGCAGTTGTATATTCCAGGGACTCTCGGGGCTTTCTGACCACCATGGTTGTTTGACACAAATGGAGTCCCTAGATATCAATGCATGTGTTATATAGTCTCAAAACCACACATGCTTGATGATCCACATGACCACATACACACACCCTCCAGTTGGGTGTGGTGAGGCAACTGCGTCTGTCACACTTGTTCACCATCTCCATGTGGCAGTTGCATATTCCAGGGGCTCTATGGGCTTTCTGACCACACCATGGTTGTTTGACACAAATGGGGTCCCTAGAGATCAATCCATGTGTTATATATTCTAGGAGCACTCTGGGATTTCTGACCACCATGGTTGTTTGATACAAATGGAGTCCCTAGAGATCAATGCATGTGTTATATATTCTCAAAGCCACCCTGCTTGATGATCCACATAACCACACATAGACTCCAGTTGGGTGTGGCGATGCAGCTGCTTCTGTTACACTGGTTCACCATCTCCATGTGGCAGTTTCATATTCCAGGGGCTCTCTGGGCTTTCTGACCACCATGGTTGTTTGACACAAATTTAATGGAGTCCCTAGAGATCAATGCATATGTTACATATTCTGAAAACAACACCTGCTTGATGATCCACATGACCACACACACAGACTCCAGTTGGGTGTGGTGATGCAACTACTTCTGTCACATTGGTTCACCAACTCCATGTGGCAGTTGCATATTCTAGGGGCTCTCTGGGCTTTTTGACCACCATGGTTGTTTGACACAAATTTAATGGAGTCCCTAGAGATCAATGCATATATTATATATTCTCAAAAACACACCTGCTTGATGATCCACATGACCACACACATAGACTCCAGTTGGGTGTGGTGATGCAACTGCTTCTGTCACATTGGTTCACCATCTCCATGTGGCAGTTTCATATTTTCAGGGGATCTCTAGGCTTTCTGACCACCATGGTTGTTTGACACAAATTTAATGGAATCCCTAGAGATCAATGCATATGTTATATATTGTCGAAACCACACCTGCTTTATGATCCACATGACCACACACACGCACTCCAGTTGGGTGTGGTGATGCAACTGCTTCTATCACACTGGTTCACTATCTCCATGTGGCAGCTATATATGCCAGGGGCTCTCTGGGCTTTCTGACCACACCATGGTTGTTTGACACAAATGGGGTCCCTAGAAATCAATGCATGTGTTATATATTCTCAAAACCACACCTGCTTGATGATCCACATGACCACACACACACTCTAGTTGGGTGTGGTGATGCAACTGCTTCTGTCACACTGGTTCAATATCTCAATCAGGCAGTTGTATATTCCAGGGACTCTCGGGGCTTTCTGACCACCATGGTTGTTTGACGCAAATGGAGTCCCTAGATATCAATGCATGTGTTATATAGTCTCAAAACCACACATGCTTGATGGTCCACATGACCACATACACACACTCTCTAGTTGGGTGTGGTGAGGCAACTGCGTCTATCACACTGGTTCACCATCTCCATGTGGCAGTTGCATATTCCAGGGGCTCTATGGGCTTTCTGACAACACCATGGTTGTTTGACACAAATGGGGTCCCTAGAGATCAATCCATGTGTTATATATTCTAGGAGCACTCTGGGATTTCTGACCACCATGGTTGTTTGATACAAATGGAGTCCCTAGAGATCAATGCATGTGTTATATATTCTCAAAGCCACCCCTGCTTGATGATCCACATGACCACACATAGACTCCAGTTGGGTGTGGCGATGCAGCTGCTTCTGTTACACTGGTTCACCATCTCCATGTGGCAGTTTCATATTCCAGGGGCTCTCTGGGCTTTCTGACCACCATGGTTGTTTGACACAAATTTAATGGAGTCCCTAGAGATCAATGCATATGTTACATATTCTGAAACCAACACCTGCTTGATGATCTACATGACCACACACACAGACTCCAGTTGGGTGTGGTGATGCAACTACTTCTTTCACACTGGTTCACCAACTCCATGTGGCAGTTCTATATTCTAGGGGCTCTCTGGGCTTTCTGACCACCATGGTTGTTTGAGAGAAATTTAATGGAGTCCCTAGAGATCAATGCATATATTATATATTCTCAAAAACACACCTGCTTGATGATCCACATGACCACACACATAGACTCCAGTTGGGTGTGGTGATGCAACTGCTTCTGTCACATTGGTTCACCATCTCCATGTGGCAGTTTCATATTTTCAGGGGATCTCTGGGCTTTCTGACCACCATGGTTGTTTGACACAAATTTAATGGAATCCCTAGAGATCAATGCATATGTTATATATTGTCAAAACCACACCTGCTTTATGATCCACATGACCACACACACACACTCCAGTTGGGTGTGGTGATGCAACTGCTTCTATCACACTGGTTCACTATCTCCATGTGGCAGCTATATATGC
This sequence comes from Avena eriantha, assembly GCA_910589775.1. Lineage (NCBI taxonomy): Eukaryota > Viridiplantae > Streptophyta > Magnoliopsida > Poales > Poaceae > Avena > Avena eriantha. The sequence continues at coordinate 140,184,814 of OU342740.1, read as the reverse complement.
CAGGGGCTCTCTGGGCTTTCTGACCACACCATGGTTGTTTAATACAAATGGGGTCCCAAGATATCAATGCATGTGTTATATATATTCTCAAAACCACACCTGCTTGATGATCCACATGACCACACACACCCTCCAGTTGGGTGCGGTGATGCAACTGCTTCTGCCACACTGGTTCAACATGTCCATGTTGCAGTTGCATATTCCAGGGGCTCTCGGGGCTTTCTGACCACCATGGTTGTTTGACACAAATGCAATCCCTTTATATCAATGCATGTGTTATATAGCCTCAAAACCACACCTGCTTGATGAACCACATGACCAGACACACACACTTTCTAGTTGGGTGTGGTGATGCAACTGTTCTGTCACACTGGTTCACCATCTCCATGTGGCAGTTGCATATTCCAGGGGCTCTCTAGGCTTTCTGACCACCATGGTTGTTTGGCACAAATGGAGTCCCTAGAGATCAATCCATGTGTTATATATTCTCAAAACCATACGTGCTTGATGATCCACATGACCACACACACACTCCAGATGGGTGTGGTGATGCAACTGCTTCTGTCACACTGGTTCACCATCTCCATGTGGCAGTTACATATTCTAGGGGCTCTCTGGGATTTCTGACCACCATGGTTGTTTGACACAAATGGAGTCCCTAGAGATGAATGCATGTGTTATATATTCTCAAAACCACACCTGCTTTATGATCCACATGACCACACACACACACTCCATTGGGTGTGGTGATGCAATTGCTTCTGTCACACTGGTTCACAATTTCCATGTGGCAGTTGCATATTCCAGGGGCTCTCTGGGATTTCTGACCACCATTGTTGTTGGCACAAATGGAGTCCCTAGAGATCAATGCATGTGTTATATAGTCTCAAAACCACAACTGCTTGATGATCCACATGACCACACACACACACTCCAGTTGGGTGTGGTGATGCAACTGCTTCTGTCACACTAGTTCACCATCCCCATGTGGTAGTTGCATATTAGAGGGGCTCTCTGGGCTTTCTGACCACACCATAGTTGTTTGACACAAATGGAGTCCCTAGAGATCAATGCATGTGTTATATATTTTCAAAACCACACCTCCTTTATGATCCACATGACCACACACACACACTCAAGTTGGGTGTGGTGATGCAACAACTTCTATCACACTGGTTCACAATCTCCATGTGGAAGCTGTATATGCCAGGGGCTCTCTAGGTTTTCTGACCACACCATGGTTGTTTGACACAAATGGGGTCCCTAGACATCAATTCATGTTTTATATATTCTCAAAACCACACCTGCTTGATGATCCACATGACCACACACACACTCTAGTTGGGTGTGGTGATGCAACAACTTCTGTCACACTAGTTCAATATCTCCATGTTGCAGTTGCATATTCCAGGGGCTCTCGGGGCTTTCTGACCACCATGGTTGTTTGACACAAATGGAGTCCTTAGAGATCAATGCATGTATTATATATTCTCAAAACCACACCTGCTTTATGATCCAGATGACCACACACACACACTCCAGTTGGGTGTGGTGATGCAACAAATTCTGTCACACTGGTTCACCATCTCCATGTGGAAGCTGTATATGCCAGGGGCTCTCTAGGATTTCTGACCACACCACGGTTGTTTGACACAAATGGGGTCCCTAGAGATCAATTCATGTGTTATATATTCTCAAAACCACACCCGCTTGATGATCCACATGACCACACACACACTCCAGTTGGGTGTTGTGATGCAACTGCTTCCGTCACACTGGTTCACCATCTCCATGTGGCAGTTGCATATTTTAGGGGCTCTCTGGGATTTCTGACCACCATGGTTGTTTGACACAAATCGAGTCCCTAGAGATCAATGCATGTGTTATATATTCACAAAACCACACCTGCTTGATGATCCACATGACCACACACACACTCCTATTGGGTGTGGTGATGCAACTGCTTCTGTCACACTAGTTCACCATCTCCATGTGGCAGTTGCATATTCCAGGTGCTCTCTGGGATTTCTGACCACCATGGTTGTTGGCACAAATGGAGTCCCTAGAGATCAATGCATGTGTTATATAGTCTCAAAACCACACCTGCTTGATGATCCACATGACCACACACACACTCCTGTTGGGTGTGGTGATGCAACTGCTTCTGTCACACTAGTTCACCATCTCCATGTGGCAGTTGCATATTCCAGGGGCTCTCTGGGATTTCTGACCACCATGGTTGTTGGCACAAATGGAGTCCCTCGAGATCAGTGCATGTGTTATATAGTCTCAAAACCACACCTGCTTGATGATACACATGACTACACACACACTCCAGTTGGGTGTGGTGATGCAACTGCTTCTATCACACTGGTTCACCATCTCCATGTGGCAGTTGCATATTCTAGGGGCTCTCTGGGCTTTCTGACCACCATGGTTGTTTTACACAAATTTAATGGAGTCCCTAGAGATCAATGCATATGTTATATATTGTAAAAACAACACCTACTTTATGATCCACATGACCACACACACACACTCCAGTTGGGTGTGGTGATGCAACTGCTTCTATCACACTGGTTCACCATCTCCATGTGGTAGCTATATATGCTAGGGGCTCTCTTCGCTTTCTGACCACACCATGGTTGTTTGGCACAAATGGGGTCCCTAGAGATCAATGCATGTGTTCTATATTCTCAAAACCACACCTGCTTGATGATCCACATGACCACACACACACTCCAGTTGGGTGTGGTGATGCAAATGCTTCTGTCACACTGGTTCAACATCTCCATGTGGCAGTTGCATATTCTAGGGGTTCTCAGGGCTTTCTAACCACCATGGTTGTTCGACACAAATGGAGTCCCTAGATATCAATGCATGTGTTATATAGTCTCAAAACCACACCTGCTTGATGATCCACATGACCACACACACACTGACTCCGGTTGGGTGTGGTGGTGCAACTGCTTCTGTCACACTAGTTCACCATCCCCATGTGGTATTTGCATATTCTAGGGGCTCTCTGGGATTTCTGACCACACAATGGTTGTTCGATAAAAATGGAGTCCCTAGAGACCAATGCATGTGTTATATATTCTCAAAACCATACCTGCTTTATGACCCACATGACCACACACACACTCTCTAGTTGGGTGTGGTGATGCAACTGCTTCTGTCACACTGGTTCACCATCTCCATGTGGCAGCTGTATATGCCAGGGGCTCTCTGGGTTTCTTACGACACCATGGTTGCTTGACACAAATGGGGTCCCTAGAGATCAATGCATCTGTTATATATTCTCAAAAGCACACCTGCTTGATGATCCACATGACCACACACACACACTCTCTAGTTGGGTGTGGTGAGGCAACTGCGTCTGTCACACTGGTTCACCATCTCCATGTGGCAGTTGCATATTCCAGGGGCTCTCTGGGATTTCTGACCACAACGGTTGTTTGGCACAAATCGAGTCCCTAGAGATCAAGCCATGTGTTATATATTCTCAAAACCATATGTGCTTGATGATCCACATGACCACACACACACTCCAGTTGGGAGTGGTGATGCAACTGCTTCTGTCACACTGGTTCATCATCTCCATGTGGCAGTTGCATATTCTAGGGGCTCTCTGGGATTTCTGACCACCATGGTTGTTTGATACAAATGGAGTCCCTAGAGATCAATGCATGTGTTATATATTCTCGAAACCACACCTGCTTGATGATCCACATGACCACACACACACTCCAGTTGGGTGTGGTGATGCAACTACTTCTGTCACACTGGTTCACCATCTCCATGTTGCAGTTGCATATTGTAGGGGCTCTCTGGGATTTCTGACCACCATGGTTGTTTGACACAAATGGAGTCCCTAGAGATTAATGCATGTGTTATATATTCTCAAAACCACACCTGCTTGATGATCCACATGACCACACACACAGACTTCGGTTGGGTGTGGCGATGCAGTTGCCACAGTTACACTGGTTCACCATCTCCATGCGGTTGTTGCATATTCCAGGGGCTCTCTGTGCTTTCTGACCATCATGGTTGTTTGACACAAATGGAGTCCCGAGAGATCAATGCATGTGTTACATAGTGTCAAAACCACACCTGCTTGATGATCCACATGACCACACACACACACTCCAGTTGGGTGTGGTGATGCAACTGTTTCTGTCACACTGGTTCACCATCTCCATGTGGCAGCTATATACGCTAGGGGATCTCTAGGGTTTCTGACCACACCATGGTTGTTTGACACAAATGGGGTCCCTAGAGATCAACGCATGTGTTATATATACTAAAAACCACACCTGCTTGATGATCCACATGACCACACACACACTCCAGTTGGGTGGGATGATGCAACTGCTTCTGCCACTCTGGTTCAACAACTCCATGTAACAGTTGCATATTCCAGGGGCTCTCGGGGCTTTCCGACCACCATGGTTTTTGACACAAATGGAGTCCCTAGAGATCAATGCATGTGTTATATTGTGTCAAGACCAGACCTCCTTGATGATCCACATGACCACACACACACACTCCAATTGGGTGTGGTGATGCAATTGCTTCTTTCACACTAATTCACCATCCCCATGTCGTAGTTGCATATTCTAGGGGCTCTCTGGGCTTTCTGACCACACCATGGTTGTTTGACACAAATGGAGTCCCTAGAGATCAATGCCTGTGTTATATATTCTCAAAACCACACCTACTTTATGATCCACATGACCACACACATACACTCCAGTTGCGTGTGGTGATGCAACTGCTTCTATCACACTGGTTCACCATGTCCCTGTGGAAGCTATATATGCCAGGAGCTCTCTGGGCTTTCTGACCACACCATGGTTGTTTGGCACAAATGGGGTCCCTAGAGATCAATGCATGTGTTATATATTCTCAAAACCACACCTTCTTGATGATCCACATGACCACACACACACTCCAGTTGGGTGTGGTGATGCAACTGCTTCTGTCACACTGGTTCAACATCTCCATGTGGCAGTTGCATATTCTAGGGGTTCTCAGGGCTTTTTGACCACCATGGTTGTTTGACCCAAATGGAGTCCCTAGATATCAATGCATGTGTTATATAGTGTCAAAACCACACATGCGTGATGATCCACATGACCACACACACTCTCTAGTTGGGTGTGGTGATGCAACTGCTTCTGTCACACTGGTTAACCATCTCCATGTGGCAGTTGCATATTCCATGGGCTCTCTCGGCTTTCTGACCACCATGGTTGTTGGCACAAATGGAGTCCCAAGAGATCAATCCATGTGTTATATATTCTCAAAACCACACCTGCTTTATGATCCACATGGCCACACATACACACTCCAGTTGGGTGTGGTGATGCAATTCCTTCTTTCACACTGGTTCCCCATCTCAATGTGGCAGCTGTATATGTCAGGGGCTCTCTGGGATTTCTGACCACACCATGGTTGTTTGACACAAATGGTGTCCCTAGAGATCAATTCATGTGTTATATATTCTCAAAACCTCACCTGCTTGATGATCCACATGACCACACACACACCCTAGTTGGGTGTGGTGATGCAACTACTTCTGTCACACTGGTTCAACAACTCCATGTGGCAGTTGCATATTCCAGGGGCTCTCGGGTCTTTCTGACCACCATGGTTGTTTGACACAAATGGAGTCCCTAGAGATCAATGCATGTGTTATATTGTCTCAAAACCACACCTGCTTGATGATCCACATGACCACACACACACACTCCAGTTGGGTGTGGTGATGGAACTGCTTCTGACATACTAGTTCACCATCCCCATGTGGCAGTTGCATATTCCAGGGGCTCTCTGGGCTTTCTGACCACACCATGGTTGTTTGACACAAATGGAGTCCCTAGAGATCAATGCATGTGTTATATATTCTCAAAACCACACAAGCTTGATGATCCACATGACCACACACACACACTCCAGTTGGGCGTGGTGATGCAACTACTTCTGTCACACTATTTCACATCTCCATGTGGGAGTTGCATATTCTAGGGGCTCTCTGGGATTTCTAACCACCATGGTTGTTTTACACAAATGGGGTCCCTATAGATCAATGCATGTGCTATATATTCTCAAAACCACACGTGCTTGATGATCCACATGACCACACACAGACTCCAGTTGGGTGTGGTGATGCAACTGCTTCTGTCACACTAGTTCACCATCTCCATGTGGCAGTTGCATATTCCAGGGGCTCTCTGGGCTTTCTAACCACCATGGTTGTTTGACACAAATTAAATGGAGTCCCTAGAGATCAATGTGTGTGTTATATAGTCTCAAAACCACACCTTCTTGATGATCCACATGACCACACACACACACTCAGGTTGGGTGTGGTGATGCCGCTGCTTCTATCACACTGGTTCACCATCTCCATGTGGCAGTTGTATATTCCAAGGGCTCTCTAGGCTTTCGGACCACCACGGTTATTTTACACAAATGGAGTCCCTAGAGATCTATGCATGTGTTATATATTCTAAAAACCACACCTGCTGATGATCCACATGACCACACACACTCCCTAGTTGGGTGTGGTGATGCAATTGCTTGGTCACACTGGTTCACAATCTCCATGTGGCAGTTGCATATTCCAGGCGCTCTCTCGGATTTTGACCACCATGGTTGTTTGACACAAATGGAGTCCCTAGAGAT